>JBBMOL010000502.1:0-220825 GCA_037954665.1 Laguncularia racemosa | reverse complement strand
TCAGATATTTCGTTGCAAATTTCGTTGGTGCAAACTTTGTTGTTGCGTGAATATCATTGATGCATAAGTCATTGCTATGGTGAATATTGTTGTTGTAGCTAATATCAATGCTGCAAAAGTTGTTGTAGCAAATGTCACCGATGCAAAAGCCGTCATCATGACGAATGTCGTTACTACGAGCGTCATTCGCATGGCGAATGTCTTCGTTACAAAATTTGTTGTTGGAAAGGTCATCGTCATAGTGAATATTTTCGTTGAAAACATCGTTGTTATGGTGAATGTCTTTACTGTAAACATCATTATCACGATGTCATCGTAAATGTTAGTGTTGTGGCTAATATCATCCTAGCTAATGTCGTCTTCATAGCAAATATCGTTGCTGCAATAATCATCATCGCGGTGAGTTTTGTCACTACAGAAGTCATCGTGGCAAATATCCTCATTGCAAACATCGTTTAGAGGGTGAATGTTGTCATTGCAAAAGTTCTCATCATAGAGAATATCG
Source organism: Laguncularia racemosa (assembly GCA_037954665.1). Taxonomy (NCBI): domain Eukaryota; kingdom Viridiplantae; phylum Streptophyta; class Magnoliopsida; order Myrtales; family Combretaceae; genus Laguncularia; species Laguncularia racemosa. Next base: position 220,320 of record JBBMOL010000502.1, on the reverse strand, counting down.
ACGCTGCAAAAGTAGTTGTTGTGGCAAATATAGTTACTACAAATTTCCTCTTTGAGGCGAATATCATCGCGATGAATATTGTCGCAGCAAACATCGTTGTTGACATGAATATCATCGTTGGGTATGTCCTCATGGTGAATATCGTTGCTACATATGTTGTCATTGTAGTGAATATTGTCATTAGAAAAGTTGTCATCTCGGTAAATTGTCACTACGAATATTGTCATTGCAAAATTCATTGCCATAGCAAATAATTTCACTGCAAAATGTTTTCAACGTAGCGAATATTGTCACTTCGTACATCACTGTCACAACAAATATTGTTGTTGGAAATGTCATGGTCGTGGCGAATATTGTCACCGCAAAAGTCATTGCCATTGCGAATATCAATGCTGCAAACGTTGTCCTTACAACAAATATCGCCAATGCAATAGTGATCATCACAGCGAATACTATTGCTGCAAACATTGTCATCATGGCAAATACTATCCCTGTAAAAGTCATCATCACGATAGATACTGTCCCTACAAAAGTCATTGTCGTGACTAATATCTTCACTATGAAAGTCATTGTCGCGATGAATACTATTGCCATAAACATTATTGTCACAGTGAATAACGTCACTGCAAAAGTTATCATAGCGAATATCATCGTGAAAATAGACTTCATCGAGGCCAATACTTCATCGAGGCAAATATTGGCACTACAAAAGTCATTGGAAATGCCATTGCAATGAGTGTGGTCATAGCAAACGTTGTCATCATGGAAAATATTATCCCTAGAAACGTTCTATTGTTGCAAGTAACGCCGTTGCAAAAGTTGTTATCGCGATGAATATCATTGTTGCAAACGTTGTCATTGTGGTGCCCGAATATTATTGCTACAAAAGCATCGTTGATGGTGAATACCGTCCCTACATACATCGTCATTGGGGATCAATATCACCACTTCAAAAGTCATCGTCTCAATGAATATTGTCACTTCAAACATCATCATTGCGGCATTATCATTGCTACAGCAGTCATCGATGTGGTAAATATCTTCACTGCAAAATCCTCATCACAATGAGTATTGTCAATGTAAACTTCGTTATCGCATTGATTATTGTCGTTGCAAAAGTCATCATCACATTTGTTGCGGCGAATATCATTGTTGCAAGAGTAGTCGTCATCGTAAATATCATTGCTGTAGTGAGTATAGTTGCCACAAATGTTGTTGAAGACAAATATGTCTCTACAAACGTTGTTATTGCAGCAAAAGTTGTCATTGTGGCAAATGCTATCATCACAAACATTGTCATGATAGTGAATATCATCGCCACAGACATTGTCATCATAGTGAAAATTGTTGCTACAAAGGTCATCACTGCAATGACTATCTTCATTGCAAAGGTCGTCATTGTAGTGAATATCATCGCTACAATTTTCATCGTGGTGAATACGTTAATGCAAAAGTCATCATCACTATGAATATCACCATTGGATACGTCGTCACCTTGTCTAATTTGTGTTTAAACGTCATTGTAGTTACAAAGTTATCCTTGTAGTGAATATCACAGCTTCAAAAGTCATCATCACAATGAATATTGTCGCTGCAAAAGTCGTTGTTGTAGCAAATATCATTATTGCAAATGTCCTCATCACAGCGAATATCATTATTGTAGATGTCATCATCGCAGCGAATATTGTCATAGCAAACGTCAACATTACAACGAATATTATCGCTACAAAAGTTGTCGTCGTGGCGAATATTATTACTGCAAACTTTGTTGTTGAGGAAAATGTCGTTATTGCAAAAGTTGTCATTACAGTGAATGTTGTCATTGCAAATGTCACCATGGTGGCAAATATCGTCACTACAAACGTCGTCATCACGGTGAATATCATTACTGCAAAAGTTGTCGCCCTAGTATGGTTGTCGCAGACATCGCTATCGCAATGAGTATCGTTGCTGCAAAAGTTATCGTCACAATGAATATAGTCGCTCTAAAAGTAAACATCGCGACAAATATTGTCATTGTAAACATCGTCATCGCAGTAAATATCATCGCTACAAATGTCGTCGTCGTGGTGATTATTGTCATTGCAAACATCATTGTCGCAACGATTGTAAGCACTACAAACGTCATCATCACTATGAATATCATAGCTCCAAAAGTCATCGTCAAGGTAATATCATTGCTACAAGCATCATCATTATGGTGACCATTGTCATTGCAAGCATTGTCATCACGATAGATATCATTGCGACAAATGTCCTCATCGTAGCGAATATCGACGCTACAAAAGTTGTTATCATAGCATGTATCATCCCAGCAAAAGTTGTTGTTGCTGGAAATATGCTCACTACAAACATCGTTATCGTGGAGAATATTATCGATTTAAAGGAGGTCGACATGGTGAGTATTGACACTAGAGAAGTCATCGTCAAAGCAAATATCATCACTACAAATGTTGTCATGACAAATATCCTCATTGCAAACATTGTCATCATGGCGAATATCTTCACTTCAAACACCATCATCATGGCGAATATCTAAGCTACAAAATTCATTGTCACAGTAAATGTCTGTGCTAACAATTTTGTTGTTGCAGCAAACATCTTCACTGCAAACACTATCTTCATGGTGAATAGTGTTGCTACAAACATCGTCGTTGTGGTAAATATCGTCACAACAAATGTCTTTGTCACTACAAATATCATTATGACATAAGTCGTTGTCTTACTAAATATTGTTGCTAGATACGTTGTCCTTGCAGCAAATATCATTGCTGCAAACGTCATCATCATGTCGAATATCATCATTGTGAATGTCATTATCACGACATCTATGGTTGTTCCAAAAGTTGTCGTTGCGGTGAATATTTTCATTGCAAAGGTCATCATCGCAGTGAATATTCTCACTATAGAAGTTGTCATAGTGAATATCATCACTATAGAAGTCATTGTCTTAGAGAATATCATCGCTGCAAAGATCATCATCACTGTCAATATCAACATGACAAAAGTCATTGTCACGGTGAGTATTCTTTGTAGAAGTCATCGTCACCACAAACACCATCGTCGCAGTGAGTATCGTCATTGTAGAAGTCATTGTCGCAATGAATATGTCACAACAAATATCATCATCACAGTGAATATCATCACCAATAGAAGTTGTCATCATGAAGAGTATCATCGCTACAAAAGTCATCATGACGGCGAATATTGCCGCTGTAGAAGTCGTCATCACAGTGATTACAATTGCTGTAGAAGTCATCATCACGATGAGCATCATCTCTGCAGAAGTTATTGTATCAGCAAATATCATCGCTCTAAACATCATCGTCACGATAAATATGGTTGTAACAAAATTCATCATCATGGCAAGTCTCATCATTGTTGTAGTCATCGTCATATTGATATTATCACTACAAACGTTGTCATCATGATGGATATCATCATTGTAGAAGTCATTGTCACGGTGAACATCCTCATGCAAACATCATCATTGTGGTGAATACCGTCACTGTAGAAGTCATCATCACGAAGAGTATGATCGCGATGAATATCATTGCTGTAGAAGCCGTGAGAATATAGTTGTGGCTAATATTGTCATTGCAAACATCAATGTCATGGTGTAGATACTTGCTACAATTGTCATTGTCACGAAGACTTACATTGTTGCAAAAGTCTTCGTCATGGCATGTATTATCATTATAAGGCCATCTGTTCAATGAATATCGTTGTAGCAATCGTCATCATCATAGCAAATATTATCACTATAAACATCATCGTCATGGTGAATATTGACACTGCAAATGTTGTGGTCATAAAGAATGTTGCCACTGCAAAAGTCGTCACTACGATAAATACTGTCACTACAGCCAATATCATCATTGCAAACATCATCACCATGGCAAATATCATCATTGCAAAAGTTGTTGTCGTAGCGAATGCTGTGGTTACAAACATCGTTAGTGTACCTAATGTCGCCACTAGAGAATTCATCATTGGAAACATTGTTGTCATGGTGAATATCATCACTAAAGACAATGTTGTTGTGACAAGTATTGTCATTGTAAACATCGTTGTTGTGGCGAATATCTTTACTGTAAATGTCATTGCCACGGCGTTGTTGCAAACATTAGCGTCATAGCTATTATCGTCCCTACCGGCATCCTGTTCACAATGAATATTGTCACTGCAAGTATCGTCACTGAAAAATTTTTCATTGTGGTAAATATCATCGCTGTAAACATCATTTGGATGGTGAATGTTGTTGCTACAAAAGTTATCACGATGGAGAATATTGTTGCTGCAAAAGTCATTGTTGCGGCGAATATAGTAGCTACAAACTTCCTTATCGAGGTGACGCTATAGCAAACGTCGTCGTAGTGAATATTGTCCCTGTAAACGTCATTATCACTGTGAATATCGTTGCTACAAACATTGTTTTCGTGGAAAATTCGTCATCTCAGTAAATATCGTCGCTGTAAAAGTTGTTGTCACAACAAATTTTGTTGCTCTATACATTATTGTCGCAGTGAATATCATTGTTACATATGTCGTTGTTGCGGGGAATATCGTCAATGCAAAAGTCATTATCTTGGCAAATATCATCTCTATAAACATTGTTGCTACAACAAATTTTGTCACTATAAAAGTGATCGTTAGGGTGAATACTATTGCTTCAAATGTTGTCATCACAGCCCATATTATCCTTACAAAAGTTTTTGTGACTACAAATACTATCCTAGCTAAAGTCGTCGTTGTGGCGAATATTGTCGCTATAAATGTCGTCATTACGATAAATATCGTCACTACAAAAGCCGTATTTATGATGCATTTGTTTGCCACAAACGTTGTTACCACAATGAATAACATTGCTGCAAAAGTCTTTGTTATGACAAATATCATCGCGGCAAAATACTTTACTACGGCGAATATCGTCACTACAAAAGTCATTGTTGTAGAAAATATCATTTTGCAAATGTCATCATTATCGTGAATATCATCATTATAAAAGTCATTATCATGGCAAATATCATTATTACAAACGTCGCCGTTGCAACAAATATCATCATTGCAATAGTGATCGTCGTGGCAAACTATTGCTATAAGCAATGTCATCGTGGCAAATACTATCCCTCTAAAAGTCGTCGCCATAGCGAATACTGTCCTTATAAAAGCCGTTGTCACAGTGAATATCATTGCTATAAACATTGTCATTATGACAAATATCATCGTTATAAAAATTGTTGTTATAACGAATACCTTCATTGCAAATGTCATCATCATGGTGACTATTATCATGAGAAAAGTCGTCACAGTGAATATCATTGCTACAAACGTCATCATTGTGGTGAATATCGTTGCTCTAAATTTCATCGTTGTGGCGAATGTTGTTGTATTAAAAGTCGTGGTGGTGGCAAATATAGTCATTATAAACGCTGCCGCTATGGTAAATATTGATGCTACAAAAGTTGTTGTCACGGCAAATATTGTCATTGTAAAGGTCGTAGTTGTCGCAAATATCTTTGTTGCAAAAGTCATCGTCGCGACAAGTAACATTGCAACAAACGTTGTCATTGCCGCAAATAACATTGCTTCAAACGTCATCATTGAAGTGAACAACTTCTGATCGGAACCTTCGTAAATATGCTTAAGAACCCCTCTAATTTTTGTGAACCCTCACAACTATAATGTGAAAACCCTCATTGTCAATTTAGTTCAATCCCTAAGATGGATTAAGGTCAAGTTTCTCTTAGATAATGACTAAAGAAATTATAACAAAAGACTTGGTCCAATCGTAGAAAACTCCACATGAAAGCCTTCATTTCCAACATCGGCAGCCTTCAAGCTCTCAAGGCCGATCATTTTCACCTCCAAAGCTGGCAACCTTCTTAGAGGTTAGAAACTCCACTTTGACTTATACTAAATTGCATTGGACTTTGGTTGCAATTGTCCCAAAACTTTAATATCCTTGAAGTTCTTCACTAGCAATCCTCACCAAGCTTTATAAATGAATAATCAAGGCTTGTTGGATCTTCTTAACTCGAGACCAAAGTGAGGATTCTACTGTACTCTTCCTTTACCTCTACCCACACCTCTACCTACTCTTCCACCTCTAGTTACACCAAAAACATGGTTAACAGCCTTCATTTGCAACACTGGCAGCTTTCATTGCCAACACCAGTGGCCTTCAAGCTCTTAAGGCCAAACGTTTTCGCCTCCAAAGCTAGCCTCCTTCTTAATGGTTAGAATCTCCACTTTAACTTGCACTAAATTGTATTAGACTTGAGTTGGAATTGTCCCGAAACTTTGATATCCATGAAGTTCTTCACTAGCCATCCTTACCAAGCCTTGAAGATGAATAATCAAGGCTTCTTGTATTATCTTAGCTCAAGACCAAAGTAAGGATTCTCCTGTACTCTTCCTCTAACTTTACCTACACCTTGACCAACTCTTCCACCTCTAGTTACACCAAAAACATCGCCGACGTCCATCATTTCCAACACTGGCGACTTTCCTTACCAATGTTAGTGGCCTTCAAGCTCTCAAGGCCGGCCGTTTGCACCTCTAAAGCTAGCAGCCTTCCCAAAGGTTAGAATCTCCACTTTAACTTACATTAAATTGTATTGGACTAGAGTTGCAATTGTCTCGAAACTTTGATATACTTGAAGTTCTTCACTAGCTATCCTCATCAAGCCTTGTAGATGAATAATAAAGGCTTGTTGTATCTTCTTAGCTTGAGACTAAAGTAAAGATCCTTCTATACTCTTCCTCTAGCTTTACCTACACCTCGACCTACTCTTCTACCTCTAGTTACACAAAAAACAGCACTAACCTCTTATTCTTCCTCTACATAACCACATCCGCATCCCCCACATCAACAGCTAGAGATGCACAGTTCTTACCTACTCTCTTTCCTTCACTACGGCTTGGAGTCCCTCTTTCAACTTCCCTTAGTCTTAAATTGATACGCTCTAACTTCTCATTATTAGTGTGATCAGAGCTTCACTCATTCATCTAAAATGTGACTCTTGAGCCTCACGATACTTAACCTCATCAACATTACCCACATTATTACTTTCACTATTGTTCGATATTGTTGCAAAGATACAATATTAGAAATAAAACAATGAAAAATCTTCACAAATGTGGCCTTTTTGTGTTTGCACTTGCATAATGGGGATGGTCACTTGTGTGTCACTCAACCAAAATTTCACCCATAGGTTCTATCTTAAACCGCTTAAGCCAATTTTGATATGTTCTTAAGTGAATCACGCTTTTAGATGAATTCAAAAAGATTAATCCGAATGATATGATTGGAGTTTCAAGAATGAATCCTAGAACATTCACAAACAAACAAAATGATGAATTCTTCTTCTTCTTTTTTGTCATGAATTTCTTCTCTTCTCTTTTTTTTTTCTTTTTTGACTCTTTAAACACAAATTAGAATTACATACTACAAAAAATGGATCAAATCAATGATAAGACGTGACCAAGAAGAAATTTTGAGGAACAAACAATAACAAATTAAAAACGCAAGAACTAAAACAAGGAAGGATATAATTAGATCTAGAGTCGAGGCTCTGATACCAAATGATACAGAACCTCTGTGAATATGCTTGAGAACCCCTTTGATTATTATGAACCATCACAACAGTAATGCAAAAACCCTCATAGTCAATTTAGTTCAATCCCTAAGATGGATTAAGTTAGGTTTCTCTTAGATAACGACCAAAGAAATTAGAACAAAACACTTGCTCTAATTACAAAACACTCGATAAGAAAGTTGATCAATCTCTCTTAAGTGCTCCTAAAACATGTATTCTATGCAAGAAGACATAGGGTAAGCAATAGCTTTTGTGATTATCAAACAACTATAAACTCTCCCAAAGGACGACCAAAGGAGTATTTATAAATGGCTTTCCACATAAACTTTAAGAAAAATAGAAGAAAGTTGGCACCATGCCATTCTAGGCCAGTAGCTTCGATTTCAACACCAACTAAATGCTGGTGGCCTTCATTTCTAAAGCCAGTGGCTTTCATTGACAACGCGATGGCCTTTAAGCTCTTAAGGCCAGCTATTTTTATCTCCAAAGCTATCAGCCTTCTCAAAGTTTGGGATCTCCACTTTGACTTACACTAAATTATATTGGACTAGAGTTGCAATTGTCCCAAACCTTTGATATCTTTGAAGTTCTTCACTAGCCATCCTCACCAAGCCTCACTAGCCATCCTTAAGGCATGCTAATCGGACTTGAAATTTGTTGACTTAGATCCTTACCTCCTTGATCTTCATGAATTGAAATCTCCTAAGCTTGGTCCATTGGCTTCTCTATAATAACTTCATTGCAAATGTTGTCTTCGCGAAAAAAATTTTCACAGCAAACATCATGGTTGAGGTGAATAATGTCGCTGCAAATGTCGTTATTGCAACAAATATTGTCATTGCAAACGTTGTTGTCGTGGTGAATATTTCACTTCAAACATTGTGGTCACCATGAATATCTTCCTTGTAAAAGTTGTTGCCGCAGCAAATAATGTTGCCACAAACATCGTCGTCATAATGAATATTGTTGCTACAAATGTTGCCGTTGTACTGAATATCCTCGCTGCTAACAATGTCATCACAGTGAATATCCACACGGCAAACATCATTATTGCGACATATATCGTTGTTGCAAACATCGTCATGACGACGAGTATCATTGCTACAAAAAGTCTTAGTCACTTCGAATATCACAGTATAAATGCCGTTGTCGTGGCAATATCGATGCTACAAAAGTTGTTATCATGGTGAATATAGTCTCTTCAAATGTCGTGGTTGTTGTGAATATTGTCATTTCAAACATTGTCATCAGTGCAAATATAGTCACTTAAAGAGTCTTCAATGCAGCGAATATCATCCTGCTAATGTTGCTGTCATAGCATATTGTCACCATAAACGCCGTCATCACAATGAAAATCGTTACTACAAATGTCATCATCACTACAAATATGTTTGTTGTAAAAGTCAACATCGCGGTGAATATCGTTATTGCAAACATCGTTGTGGAGGTGAATATTGTCTCTACAAACATCATCATCACGGCGAATATTGTGACTGCAATTGTTGTTGTAGCCGTAAATATTGTTAGTCCAAAAGTCATCTTCACAGCAAATATTGTCAATGCAAAAGTTACTGTCGCTGTGAATATTGTCGTTACATACGTCATTGTCGCAGCTAATTTCGTGCTACAAACAATGTCATTACCACAAAAGTCGTTATGGCAATTTTCATTGCTTCAAAAGTCATCGTAGCGATGAATATCATCACTGAAAAAGTCGTAATCGTGGTGAATATCATCATTGTAAATGTTGTCATTGTGGTAAACATCATCGTTGTAGAAGTTGTCATCAGGGCAAATATTGACATAGTAAACATCGTTTTTGCGGCATATATCAGCATTGTCATGGCAAATATCTTTATTGCAAATGTCATCTTCGTGGTGAATATCGTAGCTGTAAAAGTCGAGGTCATAGCTAATATCATTGTTGCAAATGTCATCGTTGCTACGAATATTGTGACTGCAGATGTCGTTGTCACAACGAATATCATCTTTGCTAATGTCTTCATCAAGGCGAATATTATCACTACAATCCTCCTCATTACGGATAATATCGTTATTGCAAATGTTGTCATCACAGTGAGTATAGATGCTGCAAATGTGGTCTTCACGACGAATATTGCCACTGGAAACATCATCTTCGTAGTGAATGTCATTGTTATAAGTCTTTGTCACAGCAAATGTGGTCTTCATGGAGAATATCATTACCATAATAGTTGTTATCATGTCGAATATCACTACTGTAGAAGTCGTCGTTGCGGTGAATATAGTCACTGCAAAAGTTGTCTCTATAGCAAATATCAACGCTATAGCGGTCATCATCACAGTGAATATCATTGCTGTGAAAGTCATCACAACGACAAATAGCATTATTACAAACATTGTCGTCGTGACGAATATCATACTTCGAAAGTTGTCGTTGTGGCAAATATTATCCCCACAAATGTCATCGTCATAGTGAATATTGTTGCGGCAAACATCATCGTCATGGCTAATAACTTTGATGCAAAAGTCATTGTCGCTATGAATATCGTCACTGCATACGTTGTCATCGCGACTAATGTCATGCTGCAAGTGTCATTGTTAATGCAAAAATCGTCACTACAAAAATCATCCCATGAAAAGCCATCATTGCAGTGAATACCATCACTGCAAAAGTCGTCATTATAGCAAATATCATTATTGCAAACGTCCTAATTGTGATGAATATCATCCCTGCAAAAGCCACCATCACAGTGAATATGACTGCAACAAACTTCGTCCTTGCAGTGAATATTGTTACCGCAAATGTTGTCATCATGGCGAATATTGCCACTGCAAAGTCGTCGTGGTGAGTATTATCGCTACAAAAGTCGCCATCACGATGAGTACATTGCTACAAATGTTGTCGTCGAAGTAAATATTATCACCACAATTCTTGTCGTCACAATGAATATCATTGCTTGAAATGTTATCGTCGTGACAAATATCATTGCTTCAAACGTTGTTATCACTGTGAATATCATTGTCACAAAAGTTATCGTTGTGGTGAATATCAACCCTACAAACTTCATTATCGTGTTGGTTATTGTCATTGCAAAGTTCAATGTCACTATCGTTATGAGGAATATCATCATTGGAAAAGTCGTTGCCATAGAGATTATCATCCCTACAAACATCGTAATCGCGGCAAATATTGTTGATAGAAAAGTCATCATCGCATCAATATCGTTGCAACAATCGCCGTCATCGTAGTGAATATCACTCTAAAAGTCATTGTCGTGGCAAATATCATCTTTACAAGCATCGTTGTCATGGCGAATATCGTCACTAGAAACGTCGTTGTTGTCACTGGGAATATCATCCCTGTAAACGTTCTCATCATGGTGAATTTTGTTGCTGTGATCTTTGTTGTCATAGATAAAATCATCATTGCAAATGTCATTGTCATGACAAATATTATTGCTATAAATGTCGTCATTGCATTAAATATTATCACTATAAATATCGTCATTGCAAATGTCATCTTCAAAGTAAATGATGTTGTGGCAAACGTCATCATCGTAGTGAACATAGTGGCTATAGACGTCGTCGTCACAATGGATATCGTCACTATAAAAGTCATTATTGTAGCCAATATTGTCACTGCAAAAGTCATCATCACAGCGAATATTATCATTGGAAAGATCATGATCGTGGCAAATATTATTGCTATAAAAATCATTGTCCTAACAAATATCATTATTGCAAGATCATCGTCGTGGTGAATATCGACGCATCAAAAGTTATCTTCTTGGTGAATATCATCGCTGCAAAAGTCATCATTGTAGTGAATATCGTCATTGCAAGCATATACATCATAGCTTATGTCTTCGTCACAGCAAATATCGTTGTTGCAAACGTTGTCATCGTAGTGAATATCATTGCATCGAACATCATTGTCATAGCGAATATTGTCGGTACAAATGACATCATCACAGCGAATATCGTTGCTATGAAGGTTGATATCACAATGAATATCGTTGCTGCAAACATCGTTGTTGTGGAGAATCTCGTTGCTGCAAAATGTTGTAGTCACGATGAATATATTCATTGTAAATGTTGCCGTCGCGGTAAACGTTGTCGTTGCTAATGGCATCATCATGGCATTATAAAAGTTGTTATCGTAGCGAATATCTTCACCTCAAATGTCATCCTTATGGTGAATATCGTTGCTCATTGCTGCAAATGTGTTTATCACTACGAGTATTATTGCTGCGAACATTGTCATCATGGCAAACATGGTCACTACAAACGTCGTTGTTGCAGCAAAAGTCATCATCACAGTGAATGTTGTTGTTGTAAATGTTGTCATCATGGTGAATATCGTCACTGCAAAAGTTATCGTCGTAGTGAATATCGGTGCTACTAAGGTCGTTGTCGTGGTGAATACTATCGCTAGATAACATCATCATTGTGGCGAATGTCGTCGCTGCAAAGTTCATCATCGCAGTAAATGTAGTTACTACAGACATCATTGTCATCGAGGTGAATATCGTTTTGGTAAAAGTCAATGTTGTGGCTAATATTGTCCATAGAAAAGTTGTTTTCATGGCGAATATCATCGCTATAAGAGTCATCTTGTCCAAAATATCATTGCAGCAAAAGTCCTCATTACGGCGAATATCATCGCTGCAGACATTGTTGTTATGGTGAATGTTACCACTACATATGTCATCAATGCAGCAAATATTTTCCCCTTAAATGTCATCGTTGTAGCAACCATCGTCACTATAAAAGTCAACTTTCGTCACAGTAAATATCATCACCGTAAAGGACGTTATCATAGCGATAATCGTCTTAGTAAATGCCGTCGTCATGGCAAATGTCATTTCCATAAATGCTATCATCGTGACGACTATCCTCACTGTAAACATCATCATTGTAGCAATTATCATCAGTTTAAAATTCATCGTCACAACAAATATCATCATTGTAAATGTCCTCATTGTAGTAAATATTTTCGCTGTAGATGTTGTCATCGCGATAATTCTCATAGCAACAAATGTCGTCATTGCAACGAATATCGTTATTGCAATTGGCATCATGACAGCAAATATTGTTGCTGTGAAAGTTCTTGTCACAGTGAATATCGTTACTACAAATGTTGTCATTGTAGTGAATATCATCACTGCAAAACGTCATCACTACGATAAATATTATCATTGTAATCGTCGTTGTCATGGTGAATACTAATGCACCAAATTGTCATCATCAAGTAAATATTGTTGATGCAAAAGTCGTGATCACCATGAACATTGTTGTTGTATACGTCGTTGTCATGGCGAATATTGTCATTGTGGCGACTATTGTCACTATAAAATTCGTCGTTGTGGCAAATATCATCCTAGCAAACGTTGTCATCATAGTGAATATCATTGGAACAAATGTTATCATTGCAATTTATGTCACCATTGGAAACATCATTGCCATAATGAATTTCATCGCCGCAAATGCCATCATCACAGTGAATGTCATCGCTACAAAATTCATCATCATAGTGAATATAATCGTTGTAAACATCCTTATTGCGGAAAATGTCATCACAGTAGAAGCCGTCATTATGGTGAGTATTTACGTAGCAAACATCATCATTGCAATGACTATAGATGATACAAATGACATTGTCGCGGCGAATATTGTCGTTGCAAAAGTTGTTGTCGTGATGAATAACTATGCTATAAACGTTGTGGTTTTAGTGAATACCATTGCCACAAAATGTCATCATTGTGGTGAATGTTGACACTGCAAATGTCATCATTGTGGCAAATTACATCACAACAAGTCATCATCATCGCAGCGAAGATCGTCGATGCAAAAGTCGTCATCATTGCAAATATCGTTGTTGCATATCTTGTCGTCATGGTGAATATCATCACTTTAAATGTCGTCATTATGGCGAATAATGCCACAGCAATAGTCATCATCACGGCAAATATCACCATAGCGAACATCATCATTGTGGTGAATATTGGCGCAGCAAACATCATCGCTGAAGCAAATATCGTCGCTGGAAATGTTGTCGATGTGGTAAAATTGTCGCTACAAACATTGTCGTCAAACTAAATATCATTGCTGCAAAAGTCCTCATCACTACGATTATGGTCACTGTAAGAGTCACAAACATGACAACTATCATCATTGCAATCATTGTCTTCATGGTCAATATCATTGCTACAAAAATTATAGTCGTGGCTAATATCATCATTGCAAAACGTCATAGTAGCGGCGAACATTGTCATTGTAAACATTGTCGTCGCGATGAGTATTATCATTGCAAGTGTCATCATTACGGTGAATTTGTCATTGTGGCACTATAAAAATCATTGTCGCAGCGAATATTGATGCCTCAAACTTCATCATCACTTATTATCATAGCGGATATTGACCTGCAAAGGTCGTCATCGTGGCGAATATTGTGACTACAAAAGTTTTCATTGCAATGATTATTGTCGCAACAAATGTGTTCATCACAGCAAGTGATGTTGTTGCAAACGTTGTCGTCACGGCGTATATGGTTGCTACAAATGTCATTGTTGTGGAAAAAGTCATCATCGCGATGAATATCATCACTGCAAATGTCGTCGTCCTAGTGAATATCGTCACTGGAGAAGCCATCAGTACGACAAATATTGCCGCTACAAATGTCATTGTCTCGATGATTATTGGTGCTTTAAACATTGTCATTATGGAAAATATCATCACTACAAAAGTCATCATAGTGGCAAATGTCATCGTCATGGTGAATATCACCGTTGTAAAAGTCGTCATCATGATGATTATCATTACAGTGATCGTGGTCATCGTGGCGAGCTTCCTCCCTACAAACATCATTGTTGTGATGAATACAATCATTGCAAATGTCCTCATCATGATGAATATCATCGCTGCAAAAGTCATTGTAGTGAATATCATCATAGCAAATGTCACCGTTACGAAGAATATTGTTGTTGCAAAGTCGTCATTGTGGCAAATATTGCCCTTGCAAAAGTCATTGTCATAGTGAATATTATTGTCACAAACATTGTCACCATTGCAACTATCATCACTATAAAAGTTGTTATCATGGTGAATATTATCACTGCAAGTGTTGTCGGCATAACGAGTATCGTCACATCAAATTTCGTCACCTCAACAAATATCATTACTTCAAACGTCATTGTCATGGTAAATATTGTTGTTGCAAAAGCCATTGTCATGTCGAGTATCATCGTTGGAGAAATCATCTTCATAGTGGGCATTGTCACCGCAAACATCGTTATCACGTCGATTATGGTCACTGCAAAAGTAATCATTGCAGTCGTCGTGGCAAATATCACTATTGCAAGAGTAATCATCATAGAAAATATCATCCTTGTAAATGTAGTCTTCATAGTGAATATCGATGCTAGTAATGTTGATGTCGCAGCAATATTATCACAGCAAACTTTGTCGTTCTGGTGAATATCGTCGCTACAAACATCGTCATCGCAGTGAATATCATCGCTGCAAAATCCTTGTCATAGTGAATATGGTTGTTGCAAAAGTCATCATTGTAAACATGATGGGAATCTACCCAACGATCTTAATGGACAGGGAACTTGATTTGGATGGTGATCTAAATCAATTGCTTGCATACATTTTTTTTTTATCTAATAAAAGTTTAAATAATAATCTAACACATACAACGATCATTCTTTATAGGATGCCACATGAACTTCACTGTTGGTCAAATTAGGGACATCACTGGATTTGTATCCAATGGCCCACCGTGATCAACATTGACTCGACAAACCGACTCTTTGAAGATTATTATCTTTTGTACTTGTAATTTATTTCTTTGAACCATTTATTTTGTAAGCTTTTGAGACATTTTATTTGGTTGTATTTTGTGTTTTAGGACCG
The DNA here is from genome assembly GCA_037954665.1 of Laguncularia racemosa. Taxonomy (NCBI): domain Eukaryota; kingdom Viridiplantae; phylum Streptophyta; class Magnoliopsida; order Myrtales; family Combretaceae; genus Laguncularia; species Laguncularia racemosa. Next base: position 204,820 of record JBBMOL010000502.1, on the reverse strand, counting down.
ACCACCCTTTAGTGGCATAATTATAATTTTTTAGTCATCTTAACCCTAAAGGGAGCAAATATAAATCCTTGCTTAAGTAAAGTTTAGAAGTGGAGAGTATATACATTTTGCTGCCCAAATTTTTGTGAGAGTTAGGGTTCATCCCAATTTTCATAAGACTCTTATCAATTTCTTCAAGGAATTGTGGCGAGTAGCAATTAAAGAAATTGTGAGTCATATCATTTCCTTAGTTGATTTCCTTTTCATGCTAGTGTGTAATATCTAGTCTTGATTAGGATTGGTTCATTTAGTTCTTGATTTTCATGTCAATTGTAGGGTCAATTTCTATCATTATATTGTTTACAATTTAGTGAAATTGTAACCTATATTGTCTCGTTAATTTCCATTCTTCATTTGCATGGAAGCTTATTGTATAAGAAGTTCATGCCAATTTTTAGTGTTGTTGGTGATTAGATTTGCATTTAATATTGTGTTGTGTGCTTAATCCAATTGAGCACATCACCATTTTGGTGTTAAGGTTGCTTGATTTACAAATTAGATTACAAAGGGTTAAGGGCTCATGCTATTGTGGAGGGTTATTGAACCGGATTTGAATTGAGGTTTATTCAATTGTTTATATGTATATGCTTTTTATCAAATTAAGGCATATCAAAACATCATCTTCGCAATGAATATTGTTGCTACAAAAGTTGTTGTCATAGTGAAAATTGTTGTCACAGCAAATATCATTGCTCCAAAAGTAGTCATTGTAGCGAATATCATCACAGCAAAAGATCATCATCGCGGCGAATATTGCCACTACAAATGTTGACATCGTAGTAAATATTGTTTTTGCAAGTTTCATTGCTATGGTGAATGCTGTCGCTACTAATGTCATCATTGTGGTGCTGTAAAAGTCGTTATCGCAGCAAATATTGTGGCCTCTAACACCGTCATCGTAGCAAAATTGTTGCTGCAAAATTTGTTCTCACAATGAATATTGTCATTAAAAAAGTTGTCATCACAATGAATATCGATGCTGCAAAAGTTGTCGTCATGGTGAATATCATTACAAAAAACATCATCATTGTCATCATAGCAAATAGCATCACTATGAAAGTTGACATTGTGGCAAGTATCATCACTAAAAACTTCATTATCACATCGAATATTGTCGCCGCAAAAGTCGTCATCATGGTCCTCACGTTGAATAACGTTGTCACAAAAGTCATCATTGCTAAGAAAATCATACCTGGAAACATTGTTGTCACGGCGAATATTGTTGTTGTAAACATCATCCTTGCAAGCATCGTCATTGCGATAAATATCGTTGCAGCATATGTCATCGTTGTAGCAAATATAGTTGCTGCAGACGTAGGCATGGTGGTGAATTTCACCACAGCAAAAGTTGTTGTTACTGCTAACACTATCACTATAAAAAGTGGTTGTCAAGGCAAATATCATCGATTGAAAAGTTATCATCATAACAAATATCATCGCCTTAACACTCATCATCACGGTGAATATCATCGCTACAAATGTCATTGTCATGGTGAAAATGTTCCTTAGAAATGCCCTCACTATAGTAAATATCATCGCTATAAAAGTCACCATCACTACAAATATTGCCATAGCAAACATCGTTGTCGCAGTGAATATTGTCTCTACAAATGACATCGTTGTGACAAATATCACTACTGTGAAAGTCATTATCATGGCAAATATTATTGCTGGAAACATCATCGTTGCAATGAATATCGTCTTACTAGCATCGTGTTGTGGCAACTATTGTCGTTGTAAGTCATCGCTACAAACATCTTTGTCACAACGTCATTGTTGCAAACATTCACATCGCAATGAAAATGACAACTGTAAATGTTGTTGTTGTAGCAAAAGTCTTCATTGTGGCAAATATTGTTGCTGTAAATGTTATCCTTGCGGTGAATATCATCACTTCAAATGTCATCGTCGCAATGAATATCTTCGCTGCAAAAATCGTAGTAGTGGCAAATATCATTACAGCAAACATTACCGTTGCGGACGAATATCATCGCAACAAACATTGTCATCGCAATGAATATCATTGTAGCAAACGTTATCATCGCAGTGAATATCATCACTAGAAATGTTGTTGTTGTGGCGAATATCATCACTACAAAAGTCGTTATCACGGCAAATACTATTGCCACAAATGTTGTCATCATGGCGAATATTGTCGTTGCAAAAGTTGTTGTCACGGTGAATATCATCGCTATAGACATCGTTAACGCGATGAATATCATCGCTTCAAATGTCATCATCACAACGTATGTCATCGCTTCAAATGTCATCATTGCAACAAATATTGTTGCTACAAAAGCCATCATCATAGCGAATATCGCCATCGCAAAAGTCATCGTCGTGGTAAGTATTGCCTTTGCAAACTTCGTTGTTGAGTTGATTATTGTCATTATAGAAGTCATCATTGCATTCGTCATGATGAGTATAATCGCGGCAAATTTCATTGTAGCAAAAGTCATCATTGCCACAAATATTGTCCCTTCAAGCATTGTCACTGCAGTGAATATCGTTGCTACAAACATCATCACTGTAGCCAACATCATTATTGAAAATGTCATTGTCGTTGCGAATATCATCATCACGGTGAATATGGCAACTACGAAAGTCTTCGTCGCGGTGAATATTGTTGCTGTAAATGTCATCTTCAAGGTGAATATCGTCGCTACAAAAGTTGTTGTCCCAGTAAATGTGGTTGTCGAAATGTCAACATCATGGTAAATATCACCGCTACAAAATTCATTGCCACAGCAAACATGGTTACTCTAAAAGTCATCATCATGGCAAATATCGTCGCTGCAAATGTCACTATTATGGTGAATATTGATGCTGAAAAGGTTCCAGTCGCAATGAATATCCTTAGTGCAAACATGGTTATCACGGCAAAATATCGTCCCTCCAAAGGTCATTGTCCCAGTAAATATCATCTCCACTAATATTATCGTCATTGTCATCATGGCGAATATTGTCGTAGCAAATGTCATCGTCATGGTGGATGTCATTGATGCAAAAGTAGATGTCGCTGTGAAGATCATCGCTATATATGTCATTGTCGCTACGAATATCGTCGTTACAAAAGTCATCATTCTGGTGAATATTATCACTATAAATGTTATCATTTTGATGAATATCATTGCTGTAAAAATCGTCGTCGTAGCGAATATTATCATTGTTAAAGTTATCATTGCAGTGAGTATCATTGTGATGACTGTTGTTGTCGCATCAAATATTGTCACTAATGACCGTTGTTGTCGCATCAAATATTGTCACTGCAAACATCGTTACAGTAAAAGCCGTCGTCATAGCGAATATTGTTGCCGCGAACGTTATCGTTGCGATGGACAACATCATTGCAAAAGTCGATGTGATGGCAAATGTCGATGCTATAAACATAGTTGTTGTGGTGAAAATCGTCACATCAAAAGTTGTTGTCATAGTGAATATCTTCATTGCAAAAGTCATCATCGCGGCGAGTATCATCATTGCAAACATCCTCTACAAAACCAATATCGTCGCTCTAAAGGTTATCATCACGGCAAATATCATCTTGACAAACATCGTGACTATAGTGAATATCGTTGTTGCAAACATCATCATTATGATGAATATCATTGATGCAATAGTCATTGTCGTTATGAATATCATCTTACATACATTTCCATTGCAGCTAATATCATGCTGCAGGCATCATCATTGATGTAAAAGTCTTGCCACTACGAGAATCATCACTTCAAAAGTTGTCATCACAGCAAACATCACCGCAGCAAAAGTCGTCGTTGTAGTAAATATCATTATTGCGAATGTCCTCATCACGGTGAATATCGTCCCTATAAAAGTCGTCATTATGGTGAATATCATCGTAGAAAACATTACCCTCTCATGGTGAATATTGTTGCCACAAATGTCGTTGTCATGATGAATATCGTCATTGCAAAGTTATCATTGTGATGAATGTCGTCATTGCAAAAGTCGTCATCATAGAGAATCATGTTGCTGCAAATGTTATCATTGATGTGAATATTATCGCTGCAAGCATCATCATCATAGCGAGTATCATCGCTTCAATTGTTATCATCTCAATGAATAAAATCGCTTCAAACATCGTTGTCATCGCAAACATCATTATTATGTTGGTTATTGTTGTGGCAAAGCTCGTTGTCGTGATCATCACAACAAATATCTTCGCAACAAAAGTTGTTGTCACAGAGAATATCATCCCTACAAATGTTGTTGCTATGGCGAATATCGTCATTGCTAATCTCATTGTTGCAGCGGTGTAAAATTCATCGACCCAAGTGATATGCTCATTGCAAACATCATCGTTGAGGTGAAAATTGTCACTGCAAAAGTTATTGTCGTGGTGAATATTGTCATTATAGATGTTGTTTTCATGGCTAATATTGTCGCAAACATCATCATCATGGTGAGTATCGATGTTGCAGACATCATCGTTGTGTCGAATACTATCACTACAATTGTTGTTGTCTTGAATAATGTCATCGCTGCAAAAGTCGTTGACGTAGCGAATATCATCATTGTAAGTGTCCTCACTGCGGTGAATATCGTCGTTGTAAAAGTCGTCGTTGTGGTGAATATTGTCGCTGCAAAAGTCATTGTCACAGTGAATATAGTCACTACAAATGACAACGTCATGGCAAATACCATCTTAGCAAAACATCATTGTCGTGGTAAATATTGTTACTACAAACTTCATTCTTACGGTGAGCGTCATACAGTTAGTGTCATTGTCGCAACGCTGTAAAGGTCATCACCCAAACAAATATAGTCACTTCAAACATTATCATCAGGAGGAACATTGTCGCTTCAAATGTCGTCTTTACGATGATTGTCATTACTGCAAAAGCTATCATCACGGCGAATATTGTCACTATAAATGTCATTGTCGTAGCAAATATCGTATATTTAATTACTGTTGTCATAATGAATATCATTGCTTCAAATGTCGTCATTATGGCAAAAATCATTGCTACAAAAGTCATCTACGCAGCATGTATAATCGGTACAATCTTCATCATCATGTCAATTATTATTGCTATAGAAGTCATTGTCATGGTGAATATCATCGTAGTAATGGTCATCGTTGTAGAGAATATCATCCTTGTAGACATCATCGTCACATCGAATATCGTTGTTACAAAAGTGGTTGTCATTGCGAATATGGTCGCTGCAAATTTCGTTCTCACGGCAAATATCGTCATTGCAAGTGTTGTCTTTGCTATGAATATTGTTGTAGCAAATGTCATCATTGCGGCAAATATCGTAGCCACAAAAGTCGTCATTATTGTGAATAATGCCACTACAAACAACATCGTCACAGTGAGTATTGTTGTTGTGACTATTGTCATCGCGGTGAATATCCGCGTTGCAAAAGTGGTCATCACGACAAATACCATTGATGCAAACATCGTCAATGCAATGAAGATGGTCACTACAAAAGTCATCGTTACGGTGAATATTGTCTTTGCAAGCGTCGTCATTATAGTGAATATCGTCATGACAAATATCGTTGATGCAAATTTCATTGTTGCTATGAATATCATTATTACATATGTTGACATATGGCTAATATCATGCTGCAAATGTCATCATCCATGCAAAAGTGGTCATCATTGTGAAAAGCGTTGCTTCAAAAGTCATCGTATCAACAAATATCGTGGTTATAAAGTCACCATCACGGTGAATATTGTCACTACAAAAGTCATAATTGTGGCGAATATTATCATTGCTGCAAAGTTGTCATTGCAGTGAATATTGCCGTTGCAAATTTTGTCGTCACAATGAATCTCGTTGCTGCAAATGTTGTTGTTGAGACAAATATTATCACTAGAAATGTCATCATCATGGCAAATATCATCACTTCAAATGTCAACATCACAACAAATATCATCACTTCAAACGTTATTGTTACTATGAATGTCATTGGTGCAAAAGTTGTCGTTGTGGTGAATATCATCGCTACAAACTTTGTTACTGTGTTGGTTATTGTCATTACAAAGGTCTTTGTCACAATCATCATGGTAAATATCATTGCTTCGAAAGTCGTTGTGAAGAATATCATCCCTACAAACATTGTCATCGCAGCGAATATGGTTGCTGCAAACGTTGTTGCCGCAACGAATATTGTCATTGCAAAAGCTATTGTTATGATGAATATCATTGCTGCAAACAACGTCTTTGTGGTGAATATGAATGCTACAAAAGTTGTCATCGTAGCGAATATCATCACTGCAAATGTTGTGGTCGCAACAAGTATCGTTGCTATAAATGTTGTCATCGCGTCAAATATTGTCACAACAAATGTTGTTGTCATGGCAAAATTCTTCGTTGTAGCGAATACTGTCGCCACAAACTTCGTCATCACGGTCAATATTGTTGTAGCAAAAGTAGTCATCATGGAAATGATCATTGCTGGAAACATTGTTGTCGTAGTGAAAATCATCACTGCAAAAGTCGTCATCATGGCACGTACCGTCGTTGCAAACATTGTCGCGTTGAATATTGTGACAATGAGCGTCATCGTAACAAAATTCATTGTTATAGTGAATATTATCGCTACGCATGCCATTGTCATAGTGAATATCATTGTTGAAAAAGTGCTTATCATGGCGAATATCATCGTTGCAAAGATCATCGTTGCAGTGAAAATCGTCACTATAAAAGTCTTCGTTGTAGTGAATATTGTTGCTGCTAATGTTGTTGTCATAGTGAGTAGTCATTGTCATGGCAAATAAATTCACTCCAAAATTTATCGTTGCAGCGTATATCTTCTCTACAAACATCGTCATCTCGGTGACTGTCATCATTGTAAACATGCTTGCCGTGACAATTATTGTCAATGCAGTAGTCGTTGTCGCTAAGAATATCATCACTGCATATGTCATCATTGTAGCGAATATCTTATTGCAAAAGTTGTCGCCGCAATGAATATTGTTACTCTAAGAAGTTTCATCGTAGCCAATACATCATTACGTCGAATATTTTTGTTGCAAATGTGGTCGTCGCAGTGAATACCATCGTTGTAGACATCATCATCATGGCGAATATTGATGTTGCCTATGTCATCATCACGGCGAATATCGTCATTGCAATTGTCATCGTTGCGAGTAATATCATCATTGCAAAACTCATTGTCATAGCGAATATTGTCGTTGTAAGCATCATTATCGTGGCAAATATCGTTGCTCCAAATGTCGTCGTCACGACAAATATCGTTGCTAGAAAAGTCCTCACTATAAATGCAGTCATTACAAAAGCCTACGTCATGACAAATATTATCATTGCAAACATCGTCATTGTGGTGAATATCATTGATGCAAAAGTTATCGTAGTGAATATCATCACTATAAAAGTCATCATTGTAGTGAATAATATCAATGCAAGTGTCGTAGTCATGGCGAGTATCATTGCTCTAAACATTGTCATTGCGTTGAACATTGTCACTCCAAACATCGTTGGCGCGGCAAAAGTCATCTTCATAGCGAATACTGCCACCACAAATGTCGTCGTTGCAATGAATATCATTGTAGCAAAGGTGGTCATCACGAAGAATATCATTGCTGCAAACATCGTTATTGTAGTGAAAATCGTCACTGCAAAAGTCATGGTTGCGGTGAATATCATTCCTGGAATATCGTCACCATGATGAGTGTCATTATCATCATTAGATACATCATCATCATGGTGAATATTATTGCCCCAAAAGGTGTTGTTGCAGTGAATGTCATATCATTGCGATGATTATCGTTGCTATAAACATCATCGTTGCGACAAATATCATCAATGCAATAGTCATTGTCAGTATAAATGTCATCACTACATATGTTGTCATCATGGCCAATATCTAACTATAGAAGTCATCGTCATAGTGAATATCGTTACTCCAAGAGGTGTTGTCGTGACTAATATCGTCTTTGGAAATTTCATCATCGTGGTGAACATTGTCGTTGCAAATATCGTCATCACGGCAAATATCGACACTACAGACATTGTCGTCATGACGAATATCATCGCTACAATTGTCGTCGTCACGAGTAATATCATCATTGCAAAGGTTGTCGTCATTGCAAACTCTGTCATCATAGCGAATATTGTTGTTACAAATCTAATCATCACGTGGAATATAGTTGTTGCAAATGTTGTCGTCATGGAAAATGTTGTCGCTGTGAAAGTCATCATTGCGATGAATAATGTGCTACAATGGTTGTCGTCGGGGCGAATACCATCACTACAAAACGTCATTGTCACAGCGAATATTGTTGTTGCAAAAGACGTCATTATGGCAAATATCATCGCTTGAAATGTCGTTATCATGACCAATATCATTGCTTCAAATGTCGTCGTCATGGCGAATATTGTTTCTATAAATGTAGTCATCATAGTGTGTATCATCGTTGTAATCTTCGTCATCGTGTCAATTATTATCGCTATAAAAGTCGTTGTTGTGATGATATGATCACAGCAATTGTCATCGTCAGGGCAAATATCGTCGTTGTAAATGTCGCATTTGCAGTGTATATCGCACTATAAAAGTCCTCATCACAGCGAATATGGTCACTACAAAAGCTAATGTCATAGTGAGTGTCGTTACAACAAACGTAGTCTTTGCAGTGAATATCGTTGTTGAAAAAGTAATTGTCGTGGCGAATATCATCTTTGCAAAAGTTGTCATCATAGTGAGTATCATTGCTGTGAACGTTGTTGCCGTATCAAATGTTGTCACTACAAACATCATTTATGTGGCAAAACTCATCGTCATAATGAATATCGTTACCACAAACATCGTTGTCATGGTGAATACTGTAAACATCATCGTCGTGGTGTATATCGTCGCTATAAAAGTCGACATTGCAATGAGTATCATCATTTTAAACATCGTTATCGCGGTGAATATTGTCTCTCTAAAAGTCACCATCATGATGAATATTATCTTTGCAAACGTTGTTATCATGGCAAGTATCATTACTACAAACATCATCTTCGTGGCGAGTATTATTGATACAAAAGTCATTGTTTTTGTAAATACCCTCATTGCATACATCATCATCACTGCTAATATTACACTGCAAACTTCATCATTGATGCGAATGTCATCATCGTGGTGAATATAGTTGCTGCAAAACTCATCATCACGAGGAGAAATGTGATTGCAAACATTGTCGTTGTAGTAAGTACTATGCTGTGAACATTGTTGTTGCATCGAATATTGTCACAACAAACACTATTATCATGGCAAAAGTCATTGTGATAGCAAATATTGCCGCTACAAATGCCGTCATCACGGTGAATATCATTGTTCCAAAAGTGGTCTTCATGGCAAATATCATCACTACAAAGATCATTCTCACGATGAAAATCATCACTAGAAAAGTGTTAGTCGTGGTGAAAAGCTTTGCTGTAATGGTTGTTGTTGCGGCAACTATCGTCATCACAAATGTCGTCATCACGACAAATATTTTCTCTTTAAACATTGTCGTCGCGATGAATGTCATCGCTGGAAAAGTCTTTGTCAATGCGAATATGGTCACTGCAAAAGCCCTTGTCATGATGAATAACGTCATTGCAAACATCTTCTTTGTAGTGAATATCGTTGTTGCAAAAGTCATCATGGTAAATATCATCACTGCAAAAGTCGTCGCCATGACAAGTAACATCACAGCAAAGGTCATCATCACGGTAAGTATCGTTATTGCAAACGTTGTTGTTGCGTCAAACATTGTCATTGTGAATGTCGTTGTCATGGCAAAAGTCATCGTCATTGTGAATATTGCTGCCACAAACGTCATGGTCGTAGTGAATATTGTTGTTGCAAAGGCGGTCGTCACAGCGAATTTGGTCGCTACAACAACCATTATCGCAGTGAAAGTTGTCACTAGAAAATTTCATCGTCACGGTGAATATTGTCTTTGCAAAGGTTGTCATCGCAGCGAGTATCGTTGTTGCAAATGTCATCATTGCGGCAAATATCATCTCTTTAAAAGTTGTCGTTGTAGCAAATTTGTCTCTACAAATGTCATTATTACGGTGAATATCGTTGCTATAAACATCTTCATTGTGACGAATATTGTTAATACAATTGTCGTTATCACTACGAATATCGTCACTACATACATCATCATCACAGCTAACATCTTGCTACAAAAGTCATTGTCACTGTGAATATCATTACTCTAAGAGGTATCATTACAGCAAATATCGTCTCTACTAATGTCGTCAACGTGGTAACATTGTCTCTACAAATGTCATCATTGCGAGAAATAATGTTGCCATAGACATGGTCGTTGTGGCAAATACTATCACTATAGACATCATCATTGCTACGAATATCGAGGCTACATACGTCGTCACTGCAGTGAATACTGTTGCTACAATTGTTTTCGTTGCAAGTAATATCATCGTTGTAGAAGTCATTGTCATAGGGAATATCATCGCTATAAACGTCCTCATTACGGTGAATATCTTCATGGCAAAAGTCATCGTAGCGGTGAATATAGTCGCTACAAACGTTGCCATCATGGCATATACCATCGTTGCAAAACATTGTCGTCGTGGCAAATATTATCACTATAAATCTCGTCCTTACAGTGCATATCATCCCTACTAGTGTTGTTGTTGCAGTGCTATAAAAGTCATCGACTCGGCGAGTATTGTCGCTTGAAATGTCATTGTCATCAAGAATATCATTGCTTTACATGTCATCATCACAATGAATGTCTTTGCAGCAAAAGTCATTGTCATTGTAAACGTGGTCATCATGGGGAATATCATCGCTTAAAACATCGTTGTCTCAACGAATATTGTCACTTCAAATGTAGTCATTGTGGCGAGTGTCGTCACTGTAAACTTCGTTGCTGTGTCAATTATTATCGTTATAAAAGTCGGTATTGAGGCAATATCATTGCAACAATTGTTGTCGTCATGGCGAATATCATCACTGCAAATGTCATTGTCATGGCGAATATGGTTGCTACAAAAGTCCTTGTCAAGGTGAATATTGTTACTGCAAAAGCCAATGTTATGGAAAATATCGATGCTACAAACGTTGCGTTTGTGGTGAATATTGTTGCTGCTAAAGTAGTCATCGCAATGAATATCGTCTCTACAAAACATTGGCATTGTGGCAAGCATTGTTGCTGCGAATGTTGTTATCGCATTGAATGTTGTCATAGGAAACGACATTATGGCAAAAGTCATCATCGTAGCGAATTTCGTCGCTACGAATGTCATTGTCGCGGTGAATATCATTGTTGCAAAAGTGGTCATCACAAGGAATATTGTCGCTGCAAATGTCATCATTATGATGAATATCATTGCTCCTAAAGTCGTCATCGCGGCGAATATCATTGCAAATGTCGTCATCGCGGCGAATATCATCACTACAAAAGTTGTCATCGTGGTGAATATCGTCTCTACATACATTGTCATCACGATGAATATCATCACAACGAGCATCATCATTGCGATGAATATTGTTGATGTAAAAGTCATTGTCGCTGTGAATATCAACATTGCATATGTCATCATCGTGGCTAACAAGATGTTGCAAATGTCCTCATTATGGTGAATATTGTCCCTATAGAAGTTATCATCACGGTGAATATCCTCGCAACAAACTTTGTCCTTGAGGTGAATATTGTTGTCACAAATGTCGTCGTGATGGCGAATATCATCCCTCCAAAGTCGTTATCACGATGAATACCGAAGTTGTAAAAGTCTTTATCGTACCAAATCTTGTTGCTACAAACATTGTCGTCGAGGCAAATATTGCTACAGTAGACGTCATCATCGTGGGCAATATTGTTGTTGTAGATATCGTCATCGCAAGGAATATCAACACTACATACATTATCGTCGCTATGAATACTATCGCTGCAATTGTCGTCATCGCAAGTAATATCATCATTGCAAAAGTTGTCATCCTAGTAGATATTGTCCTTGCAAGCATCCGCATCGTAGCAAATATCATCATTGTAAAAGTCATCATTGTGGTGAATATCATTGCAACAAATGTTGTCATATCAAAAAATATAGTCTTTGGAAATGATGCCGTCACGATAAACACCGTCACTATGAAGGTCGTCATTGCGGTGAATATTGTTGCTACAAACGTTGTCATAGTGGCGAGTACCATCGTTACAAAATGTTGTCATCGTGGTGAATATTGTCACTATAAACGTCGTCATTGTAGTGAATATTGTCACTATTAGTGTAGTTGTTGTAACGTTGTAAAATTCGTTGTCCTAATGAATATTGTCGCTTCAAACATTGTCATTGCAAAAAATATCGTCACTTCAAACATCATTGTTGCGGTGAATGTCATTGTCGCAAAAGTCGTCGTCACGGTGAATATTATTGCTGTAAACATTGTCACCGTAGCAAATATCGTCCCTTCAAACGTTATCGTCGCGACGAATACCATTGCTTCAAATGTCTTCATCATAGCGAATATCATTCCTATGAAAGTTGTCATCGTGGTGTATGTCATCATTATAAACTTTGTCATCAAGTCCATCATTATTACTATAAAAGTTGCTGGCATAGCGATATCGTCGCACAATTGTCATCGTCATGATAAATACCCTCACTACGAATGACATCATCACGACGAATATCATCACTGCGAAAGTCTACGTTACATTAAATATGGTCTTTGCACAAGCTAATGTCACAACAAATATTGTTGCTGCAAATGTTGCCTTTGTAAGGAATATCGTTGCTGCAAAAGTCATCATCACGGTAAATAGTCACTCCAAGCGTCATTGTCATGGTGAGTATTGTCACTACAAATGCCATCCTCATGGCAAAAGTCATCTTCGTCGTGGTGAATATTGTTGTTACAAAGTGGTGGTCACCATGAATACCATCACTGTAAACATCGTCATCGAGGTAAAAATCACTACTATAAAAGTCGTTACTGCAATGAATATCGTCGAGGCAAAAGTCACTGTTGCAATGTATATCGTCGGTGCAAACATCATTGTTGTAATGATATCATCACAGCAATCATCATCGTCGTGGTGAATATCGTTGCTGCAAACAAAGGCGTCGCGGCAAATATTGCCATTGCAAATGTCCTTGTCACGGTGAATACGGTCACTACAAAAGCCAATGTCAAGATAACTATCATCGCTGTAAATGACGTCTTTGCAGTAAATATCGTTGCTGCAAAAGTCGCCATTGCAGTGACCATCATCATTGTAAATGTCATTGTTGTGGTAGGTATCTTTGCTGTTAATGTTGTCATCACATCGAATAAAGTCCCTACAAAACACTGTTGTCAAGGAAAAAGTTATTGTCGTAGCGAATATCGTCACCGCTAACATCGTAATCGCTACAAATATCATTGTTGCAAAAGTGCTCGTCACAACGAATACCGTTGTTGCAAACATCATCATCACAATGAAAGTCATCACTGCAAAAGTCGTCATCATAGTGAACATAATCATTGTAAAAGTCATCATCGTAGCAAGTGTCATTCTTGTAAATGTCATCATCGCGATGAATACCATTGCTAACCTCATCATCGCGGCAAATATTGATGCTATAGACATTGTCATCACAATGAATACCGTTGCTTTAATTGTCGTCGTTGCAAGTAATGTCATCATTGCAAAAGTCGTCGTCACAGAGAATATCGTTGTTGCAAATGTCCTCATTGCAGCAAATATCGTCACTGCAAAAGGTGTCGTCAGGGTGAATATCATCGCAACAAATGTCATTGTAGCGGCGATATGGTTACAGCAAATGATGTCATCGTGGTGAACACCATCGCGGTGAAAGTCGTAGTCACAGTGAAAGTCATTACAACAAACATTTTCATCGTGGCGAATACCATCGCTACAAAACAAGATCATCACGGCGAGTATTGTTGTTGCAAACGTCATCGTTGCGTCGAATATTGTCACTACTAGTGTCATTGTCGTCGCAATGTTAAAGTCATCGTCCTTGCTAATATTGTCCCTTTAAACGTTGTTGTTGCGAAGAATATCGTTGCTTCAAATGTTGTTGTTAAGGTGAATGTCACTACTACAAATGCCATCATCACAGCGAATATTGTCACTACAAACATTGTCACGATGAATATCATCACTTCAAATGTCGTTGTCGTGATGATTATTGTTGCTTCAAAAGTCTTTGTCATGACAAATGTTGTTGCTACAAAAGTCATCATCGCAGTGTGTATCAACACTGTAAACTTCATCACTGCGTTGATTATTATCATTATAAAAGTCACAGCAATCGTCGTCGTCGTGGCTAATATCATCGATGTAACCATCGTTGTCGCATTAAATATCATTGCAGCAAAAGTCCTTATCATAATGAATATGGTCACTGTAAATGCAATGTCATGGTAAATACCATCGCTGCAAATGTCGTCTTCACAAGGAATATCATTGCTGCAAAAGTCATCATAGTGGCAAATATCATTGTCGCAAAAGTTGTTATTGCAGTGAGTATCGTTGCTGTGAGCGTATTCGCCACATTGAATATTGTGACTGCAAATGTCGTTGCCACGGGAAAAGTCATCATCGTAGTGAATATCGTTGTGGCAAATATCATCACTTTGAATGATGTTGTTGCAATGAATCTCATTGCTTCAAATGTCATCATCATGGTGAATATTGTTGCTGCAAAAGTCATCATCACAGCATACATTGTTGCTATAAACTTCATCATTGTGTCGATTAGTATAGTTGTAGAAGTTGCTGTCATGACAATATTGTCGCAACAATCATTGTCACCATAGCAAATATCATCATTGCGAATGTTGTCGTCAAGGCGAATATCGCTGTTGCAAAAGCCCTTGTCACAATGAATTTGGTCACTGCAAAAGCTAATGTTATGGTGAATATCGCCATCGCAAACATCATCTTTATAATGAATATTGTTGCTGCAAAAGTCGTCATCATTGTGAAAATATTCACTACAAAATTCATCACCGCAGAGAATATCATCGTTACAAACATCATCGTCGAGGGAAGCAAAATTTCTATGAACGTTATCATCACATCGAATATTGTCACTACAAACATCGTTGTTGTAACAAAAGTCATCGTCACAAAGAATATCATCGTCGTGATCATTGTCATTATGGTAAATATCATCATCACAAAAGTGGTCATCATGGCATTGAACATCATCACTGCAAAAGTCATCATTGCTATGAATATTGTCGCTATAAATGCAATCATCATGGCAAGTATCGTCATTGCAAATGTCTTCGTCGCTGTGAATATCTTCTCTCCAAAAGTTGTCGCTATGGCAAATATCATCTCTGTAAACATCGTCATCATGGCAAATTTTGTCGTTGCAAACATCATTGCCGCAACTAATATTGTTGCTGTAAACATCATTGCCGCAATGAATATTGTTAATGCAAAAGTCATTGTTGCTACGAATATTGTCATTGCTTATGTCATCATCACGGCTAATATCATGCTATAAAAGTCGTCATTGCAGTGAATATCGCTACTCTAAAAGTTGTCGTTGTGGCAATTATTGTCCCTACAAATGACCTCATCCTTGTGAATATCGTCGCTGCAAATGCCATTGTTGTAGCAAATATTATCACTACAGACATCGTCATCACGGTGAATATCATCACTATAGCGACCGTCAACATAGTAAATATCTACACTACTAACGTTGTCATCGTGGTGAATACTATCGCTACAATTGTCATCATCGCAACTAATAGCATTATTGCAAAAGTCATCGTTGTGGTAAATATCATCGTTGCAAATGTCCTCATCACGGCGAATATTATCACTGTCAAAGTTGTTGTCATGGTGAATATTGTCGTAGCAAATGTCATGATACCGGTAAATATAGTCTCTATAAATGACATCATCGTGATAAATGCTGTCATTGTGATGGCCGTCGATGTGGTGAATATCATTGCTACAAACATTGTCACTGTGGAGAATCCCATTGCTACAATATGTCATCATCATGGCGAATATTGTCACTACTAGTGTCATCGCAGCATTATAAAAGTTGTCGTCCCAACGAATATTATTGCTTCAAGCATTGACATCGCGAAAAATATCATTGCCTTAAACATCGCTGTCATAGTGAATGTCATTGTTGCAAAAGTCGTCATTGTGGCAAACACAGCCCCTGTAAACGTTGTCATCATGACAAATGTCGTCACTTCAAATGTTGTTGTTGTGGCGAATACCGTTGCTACAAAAGTTGTCATCGTAGTGTTTATTGTCACTGTAAGCTTCGTCATTACATCAATTATTATCGCAATAAAAGTCGTAGTTGCGGCAATATTTTTGCAGCAATTGTTGTTGTTGTGATGAATATCATTGCTGTGAAGGTCATTATCACGGCGAATATCATTTCTACAAAAGTCCACTTCAGAGCGAATATGGTCACTATACAAGCTAATGTCACAACGAATATTGTCGCTTTAAATGTCATCTTTGTGGGGAATGTCGTTGCTGCAAATGTCGTCATTGCGGTGAATATCGTTGTTGTGAAAGTCGTCGTTGCGGCAAATATAGTCATTGCAAACGTCATTGTCATGGTGAGTATTGTCACTACAAATGTCGTTGTTGCAGCAAAAGTCATCGACATAGCAAATATTGTCGTTGCGAACATTGTCATCACGGTGAATATTGTTGTTGCAAAAGTGGAGGTCACCGCAAATATCGTGACAGCAAAAATTTTTATCATTGCGAATATCATTGCAGCATGTATCGTTGTTGCAAACGTCATCATCACAGCAAATATCATCACTCCAAAAGTCATCGATGTGGTGAATATTGTCTTAGCAAATGTTATCATCGCAACAAATATTGTTTCTGTAAACATCATCATTGCGATGAATATAGTCATTGCAAAAGTCATTGTCACTGTGAATATCGTCACTGCATACATCGTCATTGTGGCTAATATTATGCTACAAATGTTGTCATCAATGCAAAAGTCGTCGTCATTGCGTAAATCGTTGCTTTAAAAGTTGTAACCACAATGAATATCATCTCGGGCAAATGTTGTTGTAGCAACTATCATCATTGTAAAAATCCTTATTGCGGTGAATATCGTCCTTGTAGAATTCTTCGTTGCGGTGAATATCGTGATAACAAACTTTATCCTTACGACTTATTTTGTTACCGCAAATGTTGTCATCACAACGTGATGCGAAATCCTAAACCACCTAAATCCTAAATTTTAATTAAAAATAAATAAATTACTGACTCGTTGTCTATGGAGACAAGAACCGATAATATATATATATATACATATATAAGAAATTATTGACTTGTTGCCTATAAGAGACAAGAACCAATAATATAAACCGAGCTCGAACCCACAAAGTCAAAACCCCGGCTACTTGTTTAAAAAGAATATATATGAGAAAATATCTCTTCAATTGAAAAATTCATCCAACTTCCATAACATAAGTTTTGATACCCTATTTATAGAGTTCCAAGGCTAATTAATGAAAAAAAAAAAACCATCCACATTCCCATCAACAACCTACTACCAAAGCATAAATGTGTTTCTCTTAACTATACAAATAACTACCCACTACCAAAGCATATTAAATGTGTTTCTCTTAATTACACTAATAACTATTTTGTTGATGTAAGCAATGACCTCAATTATCTTCTAGAATCCCTATTTACTGTCTTGGCTAATTTGGGCTCCATTTTCTTGGGCTTGGATGACATTAATGGATTTGGGTTCAGCCCAACTCCATGTCTCCAAGGTCATTCTAGACTTGACCTCATTTTCAAAAATAATCTTCACAAAGCCTTGCATAAGTTGCTTGATCTATTTTGCTCACGCCCTTATGATTGGCCCTTCAGGTATTTGTAGTTCCTCAATTCCACTTCGAACGCATTTGTCCTCTTCAACACTCAAACCTTGAGATGGTCCTCCATCACAGTGACTATTGACACTATAAAGTCGTCGTCGCGGTGAGCATCACCATTGCAAAATTTGTGGCATTGCGAATCTCATTACTACAAATGTTGTCATCGAGGTGAATATTATTGCTAGAAGCATCATCATCACAGTGAATATCATTGCTTCAAATGTCATTGTCGTGAGAAATATCACTACTTCAAACATTTTTGTCACAGTAAATATCATTGCTATAAAAGTCGTTATTGTGGCAAATGTTGTCGCTGCAAACTTCGTTATCGCATCAATTACTGTCACTGTAACAGTCATCGTCACAATCATCACTACGTCTATCGTCACTATAAAGGTCATTTTCACGGAGAATATCATCCCTGCAAAAGTCGTTGCTGTAGCGAATATTCGTCTTTAGAAACATCATTGTTGTGGCGATATTGTCACTACAAACATCCTCGTCTTAGTGAATATAGTCACTGCAAAAGCTAATGTCATGACGAAAATCGTCATTGCAAACATTGTCTTTGAGGTGATATTGTTGATGCAAAATTCATCATCGCGGCGAATATCGTCATTGCAAAAGTTGTTGCCACGACAAGTATCATTGCTATGAACATTGTTGTTACATCAAATATTGTCATTGCAATGTCGTTGTCGCAACAAAAGTCATAGTGAAAGTGCATATTGTTGCCGTAAATGTCATCGTCACAATGAATATCATCTTTGCAAAAGTGGTCGTCACAGTGAAAATTGTCATTACAAAAGTCATCATTGCGAAAAATATCATCACTATAAATGTCATTGTCATTGCAAACGCGGTCGTCGTAGCGAATATCGTCACTACAAAAGTCATCTTTGCAACGAATATCATTTCTGCAAATGTCATCATCGCGATAAATATCGTCAATGCAAAGTCATTCTTGCAAATATCTTTACAATATACATCATCATCGCAACTAATATCATGCAGCAAAAGTCATTATCGTAGTGAACATCATTACTCCAAGACGTGTTGTCGAAGCAAATATCATCTCTACCAATGTTGTTGTCATAGCGAATATCATCGCAGCAAACGTCGTCGTTGCAGTGAAAATTGTCACCATAGACGTTGTTATTGTGGCAAAAATCATCATTGCAGATATTGTCCTCGCAGTAAATATCTAAGCTACAAACATTATTGTCAGGGCGAATACCGTTGCTTAAATTGTCGTCCTTGGGAGTAATATCATTGTTGCAAAAGTCATTGTGGCAAATATTGTCATTGCAACAATCGTCGTCTCAACGAATATCGTTGTTGCAAAAGTTGTCATTACAATGAGCATCATCACTACAAATGTCATCATCGCGGCAAATATAGTCGTTGCAAATGCCATCATCGTGGTAAACGCTGTCACTGCTATAGTCATCCTTGCGGCCAATATCATTGTTGTAAACGCTGTTGTCGTGGCAAATGTCATCGCTACAAAACATCATTGCACAATGAATATTGTCACTAGAAATGTCGTCGTTGTGGTGAATATCATCATTGCTAGTGTCCTTATCACAGCATTGCAAAAGTTGTCGTTCTTGTGAATATTGTCACTTTAAACATCGTCTTTGTGAAGAATATCGTCGCTTTAAACGTCATAGTCACGGTGAATGTCATTGTAGCAAAAGCCGTTAACCTAGCCAATATCATCTCTATAATTTTCATCGTTATGGCGAATATCATTGCTTCAACCGTTGTTGTCACGAATAAATGTTGTTGGTTCAAAAGTCGTCATCACGGCAAATATCATTACTAAAAAAGCCGTCATTGCAGCATGTATTGTCAATGCAAAGTTCGTCATCATGTCAATTATTATCGCTATAAAAGTTGTTGTGATGATATCACGGCAACAATCGTTGTCATCATAGCAAATATCGTCTCTCCAAATGTTGTTGTCACGGTGAATAACATTGTTGCAAAAGTCTTCGTTAGAACTAATTTGGTGACTACAAAAGCCAATGTCATAGTGAACATCGTTGCTGCAAACGTCATCTCTATAATGAATATCGTTACTATAAAAGTCATCATCACGATGAATATCGTCACTGCAAAAGTCGTCACTACGGTAAATATCGTCACTACATACATTGTCGTTAGGGCGAGAATCGTTGCTATGAATGTTGTCGTCATGTCGAATATTATTAATGCAAATGTTGTTGCCATGACAAATGTCATCATCGTAGCAAATATCACTGCTACAAAGTTGTCATTGCAGCATATATTGCCGTAGTAAACTTTATTGTCGCATCAATTATTATCTCTATAAAAGTTGTTATTGTGGTGATATCATCATTGCAAAAGTCTTCATCATAGTGAATATGGTCACTACAAAAGCTAATGTCGTGGTGAATATCATTGCTATAAGCGTAGCCTTTACGGCGTATATCATTGTAGCAAAAGTCATCATTGTGGCAAATATCGTCGCTACAAAAGTAGTCATCATGGCAAACATCATCATTGCAAACGTTGTAATCGGGGCGAGTATCGTTGCTATGAACATTGTCGTTGCATCGAATATTGTCATTGCAACAACGTTGTTGCGACAAAAGTCGTCATTGTAGCAAAAATTGTCACTACGAATGCTGTCATTATGGGGAATATCGTCACTTCAACTATCATTGTCATGACAAATATCATTGCTTGAAATGTCGTTGTCATGGTGAATATCGTTGCTACAAAAGATGTCATCACGGCATGTATCATCACTACAAACATCGTCTTTGTAACGAATATCATTGTTGCAAAGGTCATCGTCATGGTGAATATTGTCACGGCAGATGTTGTCATCGCAACGAATATCATCCCGGCAAGCGTCGTCATCACGACGGATATTGTCCTACAAAAGTTGCCATCATAGCAAATATCGTTGATGTAAAAGTCATCGTCACGGCAAATATCATCACTGCAAACATGTTCATCACACTAAGTATTGATACTACAAATGTTGTCGTCGTAGCAAATATGGTCACTGCAAACGTCGTTGTCGCTTCAAAAGTGATCATCGCGATGAATATTGTCATTACAAATTTCGTCACCATGGTGAATATCATTGCTGCAAAGGTTTTCGTCAGGGCAAATATCGAGGTTACAAAGGTCATTGTCGTAGGGAGTACCGATGCTACAAACATCGTCATCTCAGTGAATATCGTCGCTACAAACATCATCGTTGCAGAAAATGTAGATGTTGCAAATGTCATCGTCGAAGCGAATATCATCCTAGAAAAAGTCAATGTTGCAGTTAATATTGTTATTGGAAAAGTCATCATCATAGCGAATATCATCGCTACAAACATTTCCGTTAGCACAAATAGTGTAACTACAAAAGTCATCATTGTAGAGAATATCATAGTTGCGAACATCATCATCGTGGCAAATATTGTTGCTTCAAAAGTTATCATTACTACAAAAGTCGCCAACATGGCGAATATCGTCACTATAAACATCCTTATCACAATGTATATCATTGTAGTAAACATCGTCGTCGTGGTGAATATCATCATAGAAAACATCATCATTGCGGTAAGTATAGTCGCTACAAATGACATCGTCGTGGCAATTATGATACAAAGGGTATACAAGAAGTCCCTAGTGTTTAAGATCCTTATATTGGAGATGCTTAAGGAGAGGTTCAAGGTTTCAATAGACCAATCATTAGGGTACAAGCTAAATGGCTAAAGGAGCAACTTCAACTATTTGTCCAAAAAAGGGGTTGATGATGGGCTCTATCCACATGTGGAGTTTCTAAGGAGTCCAAGATAATTAATTTGGTTGAAGTTGACACCAAAAGACAATAAGTGTAAATTTGAGGCCTAATAAATAAATTTCTTGAAGATTGGTAACCACTAGAGGATAATAAAGGCGAAATTAAGGCCTTAAATGTAATAAATGTTTGCAAAAGATGGTATAAATGTCTTAAAACCCTTTCCTCTTCTTTTAGGTTATATAACCCTATATATAAGGCACTCTTAGTTAGCAAAAAACAATGGATGTTGTTTTCTTTTCTTTTCTTGAGTTATATGAGAGTGTTTGTTTTTTTATTATTTTTTTATACATAAGGTGTTGGATTGAATTGCAATTGAGATTCTCTTCTATAATCTGATTTTTCTTCCTATTTCTTTTGTTCATGAATACTTTTGATCCAAGGTTTAAGGGAATTTCGAACTCACATCTTGGGTTCTTATAAAAAACATGTTTTAGGTGAATTGAGCAAACCTATACGATTACCTTGATGAGGATTAAAATTCTAATTTGATTGATTACGAGTTCTAAGACATAATTTGATCCCAGGGTTCTGCATCATCTGGTATCAAAGTAAAGGATATTACCAAGTAATTGCTTATCATTTTGTTTTCTATTGTCACTTTCTTTGTTCTTGATTGTTGTTATCTTTCCATATTCCCTTTTTGTAAATGCTTGTGATTAGATTCGTGAATTTTCGGTGAATCAAAATTCCAATTTTTGTGAATCAGTTTTCATTTAAAAAGAAAAAGAAAAAGAAAGAAAAATTTGAAATTTGATTGTATAGATATATAAAAAAGAACATTATAGATGTTAGTTCTAATCTCATTACTTTAATCATTATTTAATTATTAGGCTGTTTAGATCTAGAATCTTTGGGTATTTTATCATATTGAAAAGCCCTATATCTTTATTGTTTCCTTTGTGTTTCTTGTTAAAATTAGAATAAATTTGAGCTCTTAAATTGCTATTTGGTTTGAACCTTTTGTATAAAAATCGTAAAGATTGCTTGAGAGATAAAAGGCAAGAGAGTGCGAGATTAAAAGAGGGTGAAATCCAGTTTTTCATAAAACACGTGAGGGAGTGAGGTTATCATCTACTATTTTCTTTGATATTTAGATCACAAAATGGACTCAAAAGGGGATGATAACACGATGATGGACCAAGAATTTCTTCGTAAAGCTATGCAACAACAGTTTGAGAGGATTCAACTTATTCTTAGTAACATGAATGACTCCTTGGAAAGGTAACAAAATGAGATAAATTCTCTTCATGAGGGGATTGCTTAAACTAATTCAAAGGCAAGAAGACAATATACTCCACAATATAAAGAAGAGTTTGAAGAGGAATATGATGAACATACTACTGTGGCTAATGATAGTCGGAATTATAGAAGGAAAAATGAAAATCCTATCTTTTTGGGGCAAGAATGATCTTAATGCATACATAGAGTGGGAGAGAAAAGTGGAATTAATCTTCGAGTGTCACAATTACTTAGAGGAAAAGAAGATAAAACTTGCAGTGATAGAGTTTAGAGAATATGCAATTGTATGGTGGGATTAGTTACTTTTATGTAGGAGATGGAATGGTGAATGATAGGAATCAAAATCCTACAAGACCTATCATTAGGGCAAGAGCCAGAGGATTTCAAATCTTGGCGATGAGGATCCTCTTTGAACAAACCGATCCCGGAATTATTTATATACTAACCTCTTTTCTATTACTTATGTATTGTGTATTCCAGTAGGCACATTTATGGGGCTTTACAGGGCGATGAACAAACTCACTAAAATTCAGCTTGTGGGTTATCCATGGACCGATCTAAACCGAAGATGAGCTGAACTGATGAATTGATTTGAAGAATCAGCTTGTGAAGACTATTTTTGTATTTTTTTTTTTATTTTTCTTTGAACCATTTATTTTGTAAGCATTTGGGAAATTTTATTTGATTGTATTTGAGGATTTAGGACCGGCCACCCTTTAATGGTATAGTTGTAATTGTTTAGTCATTTTAACCCTAAAGGGAACAAGTATAAATACTTACTTAAGTAGAGTTTATGTAGTTAGTAGGGAGAATACACTTACCTTTTGCTACAAATTTTCGTGAAAGATTAGGGTTCTTCCTAAGATTTCATAAGGACTCTTATCAATTTCATCCATTGGAATTGTGGCGAGTTGCAACCTAGTGAATTGTGAGTAATATCAATTCCTATGCTGATTTCATTTTCATAACTAGTATGTCATATCTAGTGTTGATTAGGTTGGTTCTTGGTTCTAATTTTGGCATCAATTGTAGGTCCAATTCCATCCATATATTGTTATCAATTTAATTGGATTTGTATCCTTGATATTGTCTCATAATTGCCTTTCATCATTTGCGTAACATTTCCTTGTTGTAAGGAATTCACACCAATCCTAGTGTTGTTGGTGATTGGAATTTCATTTGATATTGTGTTAGGTGCCTAATTCAATTGAGTACATTATCATTTTGGTGTTGAGTTTTATTGATTGACGATTCAGATTACAAACAATTTTAGGGTTCACGCCTAATTGAAGGTTGATCCGGATTTGTTTTTTAAGTTGTTTCAATTGTGTGATTGCATATGCTTTAATTCAATTTAAGGCATATCATAATTTGGTACCAGAGCTTGTGGTTATGAGAAGGGATTGTTTGATTTTGATTTCGGAAATTTTAGGGTTCTTGATTTAGCATCTTGATCTGAAATTGAAAAGTGAAATTGAGTTGTTTGATGTTGTTGATTGAAGTTGTGTAATTGTCTTGATTGAGGAATTGAACTTGCTGCTTCTTGAAGTGAATTTTGAGGTCTTGTTGAAGTTCCATTTAGTTGGTAATTTTTGTGAAAAGAAGAGGAGTGGTAGAATATCTTGTGATTCAAATTTCAAAGCTTGAAGTTACTTCATTTGTGAAGAAGTGGAGGTGTATTTTGCTTGTATTGTTTTCGAACATAAGGGGGCTTAGTGTGCAATTTTCATAATTGAGTGTGTAGGTTTAAGGAAGCTATTTGAATTTTCAAAACACACATTAAGTGATAGAAGTAATTGTGTATTCATTTGAAATTTGAAAGTAGCTCCTTACCATTTGTGGAAACATTGCAATTAGTGAACTCATTTGAATTTTGAAATTGAGCTGCCTTTTGTTGTAAGTTGCGGTTTGGAAAATTGTTTAGAAGTGGAGAAGTGCACCGTGAGTAGAAGGTGTGTGTGTGGTGTTATGTTTTGTGTTTTTTTAATGAAGGGTGTGTGTGTGTGTGGCAGTGTATTTTGTGTGTTGTGTAAAGGAGTGTTGTAAGTGGCGTGAGTGGTGGTGGAGAGTTTTTGCACCGTGAGCAAGGGAAGGAGTGGTGATGTGAAATTTTATATTTTTGTGTGTGGTGAGGTGCTGCACGTTGTGATTTATTATAGTGTGAAACTGTGCAAAGAAAGGAAAGTTTGAGTAGTAGAATTTGAATTAAAAAACAAACATTAAAGTGTGAAAGTAATTGAAACTTATTACTTAAACACTTGTTAGTTGAATTTAATTTCTTAACTACTTGGAAGTATTTATTTGTGCTTCAATTATTTTACTTGACTTTACTTAAAGTGACAATAAGTATTTCTTGTATTGGTTATGCGTGCACCATAGGTGTGTGAGGGTATGTTGTTGTGGTGCGTGTAGTGAAGTGTGTTGTTAACTTCTTGAAGTTAGTTAGCAACTATGTCAAATGATGTGTATACTTCTACTACTTTAGTACATCAAGTATTGACTTCTTCTCCAACCATTGATGATGGACAAATAGAAAATTTGTTCCATACTTCTTGTAGGGTATAAGGAAACTTATACGTAATTATTGTTGATGGTAGTAGTTGTACTAATGTTATAGTTATATCATTAGTATTGAAGTTGAAACTTGTAACTACCC
Organism: Laguncularia racemosa; assembly: GCA_037954665.1. Taxonomy (NCBI): domain Eukaryota; kingdom Viridiplantae; phylum Streptophyta; class Magnoliopsida; order Myrtales; family Combretaceae; genus Laguncularia; species Laguncularia racemosa. The sequence continues at coordinate 179,206 of JBBMOL010000502.1, read as the reverse complement.
CACATCCTAAGCCTTATACATTACATTGGCTAGGGTATCCTTTAGTATAGGGGATAAGTACTGTGATGAGCTTAAATGTGATATTCTTCCCATGTATACATCTAATATATTACTTGGCAGGCCATGGTTATATGATAGGATGGTATTACATGATGGGTGTAAACACCCCATTTTTGCCCTAAGAATCAATAATAATCAATAATAAGCAATTTCCAATTTTTCCCAATTTTTTCCAATTTTTCTCTAATTTAGCAAAAAATAATAAAAATATTCAAAAAAAATAAAAATAAATAGGAAAACACATCAATTTTGAGAAATGATTTCAGAAATGGCAATAATAAGGGATAAATAATTTTTACAAATTTTAGAAATTTCAAAAAATACAAAAAAAAAATAAAAAAATCGCATTGCATATATGCAATTTGCGAAGTAAAGAAAATCAGGAAATTGGGCCAACTCAGCTGGCTCGTGTGTGCGCCTGGTAACGTGTGGAAGCTAGAGGTCGCGACTTCGAATCCCCCGCGTGCGCTCGGCAAAAATTTTTCTTTCTTTTCCCTGGAGCTGCCACGCAGCAGCATGTGATTGGCCGAGGAAAGTCACACGTGTCGCGCGTGATCGTCTTCTTCGCCCGAACAGACGTGAGAGGAAGCCGGAGTAGGTCCGACGAAGGTAGAATCGTTCATTTTTCCTCAAATCTTTTGGATTGCTGTCAAGATAAAGCCAAATCTATCAGATAAATCAAAGAAAAATAAGAGATTAACATCAAACCGTTGGGATAAAATCGAATCTAAAAAACGGAAAAATATGGGTTTATCCAAATCACCGGATTTAAGCTTATCCGGAGGAGTTTGTGAGCGCCTATAAATAGAGGAGGAGGGGAGGAAGCAAAACCACAGATCAAAGGCGAGAGAAAGTGAGAAAAAAAGAGAGAATCGAAGTACGCCGGAGAAGTTCGAAGCCACGACCGCCGATCAGCAGTTGAGCAACCACCAGGAGGCGTTTCTGGAGCAAACCACCGCCACCATTGGATTCCTCACCCTCGATAACCTAGGATTCGACAGAACGTCGCCAATGAGTACTCCCCGCCGCCGTGTTCGACCGACCCGATCCGACCCGACCCGCGCACCGACCCGAATCTAGGTAAGTCGGATTTTCCATATTTTTTTATTTTTTTTTATTATTTTTATTTTGTTTATTTATTTCGATTATTTTTAATTATTTATTTATTTGTTTGTTAGTTATTTATTTATTTACTTATGTATTAGTTATATTTCAATAAATATAAAAATACTAGGAATTAGATTTTTTAGGATTTAATAATAAAAATAGAAAAAATATATATATAATCAAAATAATAAATAATAAAAAGTAGAAAAATAATAAAGATGTAAAATAATAATAATAATAATAAAACTTTAGATTTTAAAATAGGATAGATAAGAACCTAGGAGAAAAAATTTTTAAATTATGAAAAAATTAATAAAAAAATAAAAAATTATAAAAATCATGAAAACTCATAAAAAATCATAAAAATCATAAAAATTACAAAAGTAATAAAAAATTAATAAAAATTCAAAAAATTATAAAAAAAAAAGAAAAAAATGAGTTTTATCACTTAGCAAAATCATTTTCTCAAATAAATCCAAAATTGATGTTTTCCTTCAGAATTATTTGCAAAAAGTCAAATTAAAGCTTAGGCTTAGATTTTTTTAGAAAAATCCAAAAAATAGTAAAAATATAAATCAAAAGAGATTTCAAAAAATTAAAATCCACAAACCTACTAAATATTTTTAGGAAAAGCGAACTACGGCTTGTTTGATCCTGAATAGCAGGTACGTAGGCACCCATTTGGGTCAACCCATAAAATGAAATAAAAAAATCATTTTTTTCAAATAACTCATTCAAAAACACAATAAAAGGCAACAGAAACAAAATAAAAGACATTTCTAGATAGAGATAATTTTAGGAGATTAGGTGGTAACCGTAAGGTTTTAATAGGTTAGCCTCCGAACTTAGAAACTCTGGTTTTCCTTTTTCCTCTTTTCACCAAAAACGAGAAGAGAAAATCACGACGACTAATGGTTCAAATTAAGACTAATCCACTCCTTTAGTCTTAATTCAATCTTTCCCAACAACAGTTGGGTGGTGACTCCAAAATTAAACGAAGTTCCTAACTCAAGTCGAGGATCTATATTAGATGAGCATAGGGTCTAGTCTAGATCGAATTAGGAATGGGAAAATTCAAAAATTAGACTCGACAGGATGGCGACTCCACTGGGGAACCGCTCGTTCCAGTAGGCTAGCCACCTGAATCTCCTCAAATTGTTCTTTTAAAGAAATGTCTTTCAATTATTATTCTGTTGCTAACTTTTCAGGGATTAGCTAAGGTTAGTTTTCTTTACTATGGGGTCTGCATGCATGCATGTGTTCGTGTAAATAGATGCGGTCGAACCCGGACCGTCCTAGAACCCTAAGACGGGGAGCCATTGTGTAGGTTTCGGGCGAAGTGAGTTGATCACCGTTCGAGACCGATTAGGCTACCCCACCCAATGCTTCGATATGGCCTGAGATCCATTTCTCCGAGAATGTGGGAGGCCATAGAGCTTGGGGACCATTTAGAACCAACCTATTTTGCATACATAAGTCATGGGTTGACAATTGATGATAATGTAATAAATTGTTGTTTTGTTCATGGAGTTCGGATCTATTTCCCTGTAATATTTTCATAGTTCTGGTTGTAATTAGGGAATTTCTTGTTGTAATAGATGGTTAGTACCGCAGTCGATCGCCTCCTCCGTAAGGAAATTTGGGTGTACAAACCTTTGGACCCAAAGTTGGTACTGGACCATTGGTTTACCTTGTACAATCCAGAGGAGCAATCCTTCATCCAGCAAAAGATAGGGCCCATCCTCTCACTAACAAAGATAGAGGCGAATTTGCCTTTGGTACGGGCCATGCTCCAGTTATGGGAAGTAGAGCCCGCAGCTTTCTTCATCGGGCCTCATGAAATCACCCCTACCCTAGAAGAGTACACCCAGTTGCTACAGGCTCCAGCACTAACCGACCAAGTCTATGTACCTGATCTTGAGGTCGGGCCAGCCGATATTTTGGAAAGCGCAATTGGAAAAGACCAAAGCCAGAGTCGAAGAGCTAGAAGCCGTCATCAACGGGAAGCCTGAGTCTCCATAACAAAAGACTAAGAGAGCTAGGAAATAGATTATCATTGTAATCTTTTATTTGTTTGAGTGTCGAACTCCAAAATTTTCAATATTAATAAAAGTAAAGTTTCAATATTACATCATCAATCAATTGTCGACCCTTTTTATTTTTAGCATCCGTGTGACACATGTATCATATTTGCATACATTATGCTAAAAAGAAAAATGCGCGCCAGGTATTAAAGATAGCTTCCAAACAATTGAATCTTCCCAGAAGCCCAATCTGGATCCGTTCAAGAACCAGAATGGTAAACAGTGGCAACAACAGCAACATTGACTACATTCCTACACCCCAAGAAGAGGTACAAGCCAGAGGTGTCAAAGGCAAGATGAAGCAAAAGGCAAGCAACACCCCGATGTGCATTCTACCCCTCCAACAATCTTTCCGGAAAGCAAATATCATTCAAGAGCCTTGGATAAGCGAAGGTGACGTCAGCAATGGGAGCTTAACCCCCCGCACGTGCAATCAGCATCCGGCTCTGAATAATTAGTTTTGTTATCCTATCAATAGCTCTAGGTCAGCTCAAAAATAGAGAATGATTATTGAACAAATTCTATTGAGACTCTTTATCAATTCAATTACAGTCTGTTTTTTTCTTATATATATGCTTTCATCTTTACTTTACCCAGATCTCCTACCAGCGAACATCAGGGATATTTCGCGCAAGTAGAAAATAAAAACGCTGATATCGTTTCCAACACTGCTGGGTCAATTATTGAAGGCGATATCCTTGACCACGAAATAATACAAGAAAATTGGCAAAAAATGAACAAAGCGGAATTTCAATCGACGAGCCGGTGGAGATAGTAAATCTAGGAAGCATGGAAAAACCTAAAAACCTTAAAATCGGGACCAGTTTGAGTGCCAAGCAAAAATGTGAGATAACCAAGCTATTAACAGAATATGCAGATGTGTTCGCCTGGTCGTATGGTGACATGCCAGGACTCGACCAATCAATAGTGGTTCATAGGCTTCCGACAAGGGAAGATGTCAAACCTAAAAAACAGAAACTAAGAAGATTTAGGCCTGACATCTTACTAAAGATTAAAGAAGAAGTCAAGAAACTGCTAGAAGTAGGGTTCATCGAAGTATCCAATTACCCGGAATGGGTGGCAAATATAGTCCCTGTTATGAAAAAGAATGGAAAAGTACGCATATGCGTAAACTTCTGGGACTTAAACCAAGCTACGCCAAAGGATAACTTTCCCCTACCTCACATTGATGTTTTAGTGGACAACACTGCGGGAAACCATCTTTTCTCATTCATGGACGATTTCTTAAGATATAATCAAATAAAAATGGCTGAAGAAGACAAAACTGAAACGACTTTCATCACAACATGGGGAACTTTCTGTTACAAAGTCATGCCCTTCGGTTTGAAAAACACCGGGGCAACGTATCAGAGAGCTATGGTTGCGATACTTCATGACATGATGCATCGAGAGGTTGAAGTATACATCGACGACATGATAGCCAAATCTAAAGAAGGAGAAAGCCATATAGATATCCTGAGGAAATTTTTTAAGCAACTGAGAAAATTCTAGCTCAAGTTAAACCTAGAGAAATGCACTTTCGCGGTCACAACGGGGAAATTTTTAGGGTTTGTCATAAGCCAGGAGGGCATTAAAATCGACCCTGACAAGGTAAAGTCTATATTAGAGTTACCTTCCCCACGCTCCGTTAAAGAAGTAAGAAGCTTGTTGGAAAGATTAAATTATATAGCTCGTTTTATCTCACAACTCACCGATAAGTGCCGGCCACTATTCCGTCTGTTGAAAAAGAATGCCACCATAGAATAGGACGACGAATGCGAAGAAGCATTCAGGACGATCAAAGACTACCTTATAAAACCCCTGGTCTTGATAGTCCCGAAGCAGGGAAAGCCCTTATTCTTATACCTCACTATACTCCCTGAATCCATGGGTTGTGTGCTGGGGCAGAAAGATGAAGAAGGAAGAGAGCGTTCCATATATTACTTGAGCAAGAAATTCACAGAAGGGGAACAGAGGTACTCAGAGGTGGAGAAGACTTGTTATGCTTTAATTTGGGTCATACATCGACTAAGGCAATATACTCTTTACTATCATATTGAGCTACTGACAAAACATGATCCTTTGAAATATTTGGCAGAGAAACCAGCTTTGATAGGGAGAATCTCTAAATGGAAAATGCTCCTATCCGAGTTTGACATCACATACATAAATCAAAACTCGATGAAAGGGCAAGCCTTAGCCGACCAATTGGCAGAACACCCTGTCGAGACAGATTCCCAAGAACTACAAGCCCAATTCCCGGACGAAAATATATTAACAGTGGAAGATATACCGGTAGAAGACTTTGGGATAGAGCAGAACCCGAAATGGAAACTTTTTTTCGATGGAGCTGCCAACGTATTCGGTTGCGGAGTTGGGGCAGTATTGATATCCCCAGATGGCACTCAATTCCCTGCAGCAACAAGACTCACATTTCCATATACCAATAATATCGCGGAATATGAGGTGTGCATTCTTGGTCTCAAAATGGCCTGCCAAATGGAAATCTGCGAATTAGAAGTATACGGAGATTCGTCGCTCATCATACTACAGACAAGAGGGGAATACAAGACTAAAGACCCTAAACTGGTACCGTATCATCAACACTTGATAGAGTTAATCGAAGAATTCAAGGCAATCTCTTTCACATACATCCCGAGAACTCAGAATCAGTTTGCAGATGCACTAGCCACACTAACATCTATGATCCAGATAACAAGGGGAGCCGAAATCCAACCGATGAAAATAGACATCGAAAATCGGCCTGCCTACTATTTAACGATTGAAAAAGTACAAGACAACAAGCCCTGGTATCACGACATCAAGACCTTTCTCCAAGAAAGTAAATACCCTGAAATGGCTAGCAAGAATAACCAGAGAACACTTAGAAGGTTAGTAAGCTATTTCTTACTAAGTGGGTCTATACTCTACAAAAGATCATCCGATACCACCTTGTTGAGATGTGTGGACAAAAATGAAGCATACAAACTGATGAAAGAGGTACATGAAGGAGTATGTGGACCTCATATGAATGGCTACATGTTAGCCCAAAAAATCATGAGGTTGGGATACTATTGGTTAACCATGGAATCAGATTGTATAAAATATGTCAAGCACTGTCATCTGTGTCAAGTATACGCGAACCAGATAAATGCTCCGCCCAATGAGCTACATTTGTTGTCAGCACTATGGCCTTTCTCCATGTGGGGAATCGATATAATTGGCCCAATCACTCCGACAGCATCCCATGGCCACAGGTTTATACTGGTAGCAATCGATTACTTCACCAAGTGGGTAGAAGCTTTGTCATATGCCAATGTCACCAAAGGGGTGATAGTCCGCTTTTTGAAAAGGGACATAATAGCCCGATATGGAGTTCCTGAGTCTATCATCACCGACAACGGCATCAATCTTAACAATAAGTCGATGACAGGTTTATGTCAGCAATTCCACATAAACCATAGAAATTCAACTCCCTACCGACCTCAGATGAACGGGGCAGTAGAAGCAGCTAACAAGAATATCAAAAAGATCATCGAGAAAATGACAACCACTTACAAAGATTGGCACGAAATGTTACTGTTTGCTCTCATGGCTTATAGGACTTCAATAAGAACATCTACTGGAGCTACCCCATATTCATTGGTATATGGTACTGAAGCAGTGCTACCAGTTGAAGTCGAAATACCAACATACAGAATCTTGTCAGAAACTCAGCTAACCGAATCAGATTGGGTAAAGAAGAGGCTTGATCAGCTGAATCTGATTGATGAAAAAAGAATTACCGCACTATGTCATGGCCAGTGTTACCAACAAAGGATGGCCCGAGCATTTAAGAAGAAAATGAGGCCCCGATACTTCAAAGAAGGGGATCTGGTGCTAAGGAAGGTTCTCCCGAATGCCCAAGACTCCAGAGGGAAATTTACCCCAAACTATGAAGGCCCTTATGTGGTGAAAAAGGTTCTGTTAGGAGGTGCTTTGATACTGACTCAAATGGATGGTCCGGAATTGAGAGAACCCATTAACACAGATGCTGTAAAGATGTACTATCCTTAGGCAAGGGAATTGAAATTTTGCCAATGTTTATGAAAGCCAATGTTCGATACAAATTTCGTTGAGTTGAGTTTTTAATTTTTACAAGCAAAGTTAATATCTCTAAATGGTCAATAATCCAAATCAATTCGCACCACAACAAATACTCCTAAAAACATTACCCACCACTTCGCCAATGAAAGATAAACACTAAAATGATAATGAATCTCAATGTATTTTGTAATATAATTCTATCTACTTTTGAGCATTAAAACTAGGGCATTAGTAGGATAGCATTACTGTCAAAAGAGCCATGCGCACAAGAAAGGAAGCACATCAAGATTTCCAACCCCGTGTCAAGATAAGAAAAAGTGAAGCAAAAGCAAACCAGCACGAAGGTTCGATTGTTTGGTTGCTATCCACAATAAACTGGCAAGCATATTAAAATAAATAACTATCATCATATCATGAAAGGCATCACGTCATTTAGCTCAGTTAGTAGAAAGCATATTCAGAAGCATAAGGTTAGTCAGCCCAAAAGGGGCACTTTCCTAAATATCTGATCTCAAGGTCAGCCTATAGGGGCACTTTTTGAGACATTCTATCATAGGTGAGTCAGCCCAAGAGGGGCACTTTCCTAAAAATCTGATCTCAAGGTCAGCCCATAGGGGGCACTTTTTGAGACATTCTATCATAGGTTAGTTAGCCCAAGAGGGGCACTTTCCTAAATATCTTATCTCAAGGTCAACCCATAGGGGGCACTTTTTGAGACATTCTATCATAGGTTAGTCAGCCCAAAAGGGGCACTTTCCTAAAAATCCTATCTCAAGGTCAGCCCATAGGGGGCACTTTTTGAGACATTCTATCATAGATTAGTCAGCCTAAGAGGGGCACTTTCCTAAATATCTGATCTCAATGTCAGCCCATGGGAGGCACTTTTTGAGACATTCTATCATAGGTTAGTCAGCCCAAGAGGGGCACTTTCCTAAATATCTGATCTCAAGGTCAGCCCATTGGGGGCACTTTTTGAGACATTCTATCATAGGTTAGTCAGCCCAAGAGGGGCACTTTCCTAAATATCTGATCTCAAGGTCAGCCCATTGGGGGCACTTTTTGAGACATTCTATCATAGGTTAGTCAGCCTAAGAGGGGCACTTTCCTAAAAATCTTATCTCAAGGTCAGCCCATAGGGGGCACTTTTTGAGACATTCTATCATAGGTTAGTCAGCCCAAGAGGGATACTTTCTTAAATATCTGATCTCAAGGTCAGCCCATAGGGGGCACTTTTTGAGACATTCTATCATAGGTTAGTCAGCCTAAGAGGGGCACTTTCCTAAAAATCTTATCTCAAGGTCAGCCCATAGGGGGCACTTTTTGAGACATTCTATCATAGGTTAGTCAGCCCAAGAAGGACACTTTCCTAAATATCTGATCTCAAGGTCAGCCCATAGGGGGCACTTTTTGAGACATTCTATCATAGCTTAGTCAGCCCAATAGGGGCACTTTCCTTAAATATCTTATCTCAAGGTCAGCCCATAAGGGGCACTTTTTGAGACATTCTATCATAGGTTAGTTAGCCTAAAAAGGGTACTTTCCTAGACTCCCTCGATTAGTTAGCTCAGAGGAGCACTTTTCGAACCCATCAATTAGTTATCTTAAAGGAGCACTTTTCGAATCTATTAAGTAATCAGCTTATAGGAGCACTTTTTCAAACTTTTGATGACTGATTAGTTAACTCATAGGAGCACTTTTCGGAAATATTTTTCTAAACAGTCGTTAGTCTAACCAGACGCTTCTGTTGACAGGTAGTTAGCTCATAAGGGCGCTTCCTAAGATAATCTTCTTTTCAAGGTTGCTAGTCTGATAAGACGCTTCCTATCATCATTTCTTCTACACTCCTGAACAATGCTTGAGATGTTTCCTATCGCCAATTAGTCAGCCCATGAAGCACTTTTCTGGGAAGGAACATTACTCTAAATTGTTAGGACCATTCAGAATCGTGGGATTATTCGCTTTTGGAGCATTTTCCTACCAAAAACCAAATTCCAGATAACCAGCCAAACCAAGGCGTTATCTATTCAATCAAGAGGCCAAAAATGGCGTCTTTCTTGTCTTTGTAGTTAAGTTTTTCAAACTTTACTACAAAGGGGGGTAGCTGTAAACACCCCATTTTTGCCCTAAGAATCAATAATAAGCAATTTCCAATTTTTCTCTAATTTAGCAAAAAATAATAAAAATATTCAAATAAATAAAAATAAATAGGAAAACACATCAATTTTGAGAAATGATTTCAGAAATGACAATAATAAGGGATAAATAATTTTTATAAATTTTAGAAATTTCAAAAAATACAAAAAAATAAAAAAATCGCATTGCATATATGCAATTTGCGAAGTAAAGAAAATCAGGAAATTGGGCCAGCTCAGTTGCCTCGTGCGTGCGCCTGGTAACGTGTGGAAGCCAGAGGTCGCGAGTTCGAATCCCCCGCGTGCACTCGGCAAAAATTTTTCTTTCTTTTCCCTGGAGCTACCACGTAGCAGCATGTGATTGGCCGAGGAAAGTCACACGTGTTGCGCATGATCGTCTTCTTCGCCCGAACAGACGCGAGAGGAAGCCGAAGCAAGTCCAAAGAAGGCGGAATCGTTCATTTTTCCTCAAATCTTTTGGATTGCTGTCAAGATAAAGCCAAATCTATCGAATAAATCAAAGAAAAACAAGAGATCAACATCAAACCGTCGCGATAAAATCGAATATAAAAAACGAAAAAATATGGGTTTATCCAAATCTTCGGATTTGAGCTTATCCGGAGGAGTTTGTGAGCGCCTATAAATAGAGGAGGAGGGGAGGAAGAAAAACCACAGATCAAAGGCGAGAGAAAGTAAGAAAAAAGAGAGAATCGAAGTACGTTGGAGAAGTTCGAAGCCGCGACCACCGATCAAGAGCTGAGCAACCACCAGGAGGCGTTTTTGGAGCAAACCACCGCCACCATTGGATTCCTCACCCTCAATAACTTAAGATTCGACACCTCACCCGCTACGAAAGGCCGCCGAAACGCCGCCAATGAGTACTCCCCGCCGCCGTGTTCGACCGACCCGATTCGACTCGATCTGACCCGACCCGCACACCGACCAGGATCCAGGTAAGTCGGATTTTCCAATTTTTTTATTATTTTATTTTGTTTATTTATTTCGATTATTTTTATTTTGTTATTTATTTGTTTGTTTGTTAGTTAGTTATTTATTTACTTATGTATTAGTTATATTTCAATAAATAGAAAATGCTAGGAATTAGATTTTTTAGGATTTAATAATAAAAATAGAAAAAAAAAATATATAATCAAAATAATAAATAATAAAAATGTAGAAAAATAATAAAGATGTAAAAAATAATAATAATAATAAAACTTTAGATTTTAAAATAGGATAGATAAGAACCTAGGAGGAAAATTTAAAAATTATGAAAAAATTTATAAAAATAATTATAAAAATAATAAAAAATAATAAAAATTTATAAAAATCATGAAAACTCATAAAAATTACAAAAATAATAAAAAATTATAAAAAAATAAAAAATGAGTTTTATCACTTAGAAAAATCATTTTCTCAAATAAATCCAAAATTGATGTTTTCCTTTAGAATTATTTGCAAAAAGTCAAATTAAAGATTAGGCTTAGATTTTTTTAGAAAAATCCAAAAAATGGTAAAAACATAAATCAAAAGAGATTTCAAAAAATTAAAATCCACAAGCCCACTAAATATTTTCAGGAAAAGCGAACTACGGCTTGTTTGATCCTGAATAGCAGATACGTAGGCACCCATTTGGGTCAACCCATAAAATGAAATAAAAAAATCATTTTTTTCAAATAACTCATTCAAAAACACAATAAAAGGCAACAGAAACAAAATAAAAGACATTTCTAGATAGAGATAATTTTAGGAGATTAGGTGATAACCGTAAGGTTTTAATAGGTTAGCCTCCGAACTTAGAAACTCTGGCTTTCCTTTTTCCTCTTTTCACCAAAAACGAGAAGAGAAAATCACGACGACTAGTGGTCCAAATTAAGACTAATCCGCTCCTTTAGTCTTAATTCAATCTTTCCCAACAACAGTTAGGTGGCGACTCCAAAATTAAACGAAGTTCCTAACTCAAGTCGAGGATCTATATTAGATGAGCATAGGGTCTAGTCTAGATCGGATTAGGAATGGGAAAATTCAAAAATTAGACTCGACAATGGGTATAGAAATACTTATATGTTCCAACAGGATGGTAAACGTATAGTATTAAACCTTATGTCGCCATCAGAGGTCCAAAAGATGCAAAGACAGATAAGACAACCATCAAAGATTCTTGAGGATTATAGCCACATGATCAAACCTTCAAAGGACCAAACTATACAGAAGCAGATATGCCAACCTTCAAAGGTTCCTGAGGCTCTTAGTTACACGAGCCAACCTATGGAGCACAAAACTTGTTAGACACATATGTGTTAGCCTTCAGAGGATCTTAAGGGTCAGAGTCAGATAAGCCACCCACCAGAGGACCAAATTGTTCAGAAACAGTTGTGTCCACCTTTAAAGGTTTCAGTAGGCCATGAGCAGTTGAGCAAACCATTAGAGGGCCATGAGGGTAAAAAACATACAGGTGAATCAGGCAAGAGGGCAACAATATTAGTGGAATGGGTTGAGACAAGAGAGTCCTTAGTGGATAATAGACCATTATATGTGTTACAGATGAGATATATCCTAGAAATAGAGGAGAGAAAGTAATCACTCCCTGTGGTATTTCAGATATTGGGATTCTACAGTGATACTTCTTCAGATGGCTTGCTAGGAGGATACAAAGTCTCTATTGCATTTGATCTGTCAGATTTGAGGACAAATCTTTTTAAGGCTCGAGGATATGATAGGAATCAAAATCCTATAAGACTTATCATTAGGGCAAGAGCTAAAGGATTTCAAATCTTGGCAATGAAGGTTCTCTTTGAACAAATTGATCCCGAAATTATTTATATACTAACATCTTTTCTATTATTTATGTATTGTGTATTCTAGTAGGCACACTTATGGGGCTTTACAAGGCAATGGACAATCTCACTAAGACTCAACTTATGGGTTATCTATGGACTGACCTAAACCGAAGATGAGCTGGACCAATGAATTGATTTGAAGAATCAGCTTATGAAGACTATTTTTGCATTTTGTTATTTTTCTTTGAACCATTTATTTCGTAAGCTTTTGGGACATTTTATTTGATTTTATTTTGGGGATTTAAGACCCGCCACCCTTTAGTGGCATAGTTGTAATTGTTTAGTCATAAATACTTGCTTAAGTAGGGTTTATGTAGTTAGTAGGGAGAATACACTTACCTTTTGCTGCAAATTTTCGTCAGAGATCAGGGTTCTTCCTAAGATGTCATAAGGACTCTTATCAATTTCATCCATTGGAATTGTGGCGAGTTGCAACTTAGTGAATTGTGAGTAATATCAATTCCTAAGTTGATTTCCTTTTCATAACTAGTGTGATATATCTAGTGTTGATTAAGATTGGTTCTTGGTTCTGATTTTGGCATCAATTGTAGGTCCTATTCCATCCATATATTGTTATCAATTTAATTGGAATTGTATCCTTGATATTATCTCATAATTGCCTTTCATCATTTGCGTGACATTTCCTTGTTGTAAGGAGTTCACGTCCATTTTGTATTAATTAGTGATTTGGAATATCATTTGATCTTATGTGGTGTGCTTAATTCCATTGAGCACAACATCATTTGGTGTTAAGATTGATTAACAAGCAAATTGGATTACAAAAGCAATTTTTAGGGTTTACGCATAATTGAGGTTGATTCGGTTTTTGGATGTTGATTAGGAGCTGTTCCATTTGTTTGATTGCATATGCTTTCACTTGGTTTTATGTACATCATCTTTTGGTATCAAAGCTTATCTTACTTGGATATTTAATTTGATCATGTCAACATTTGTGGATTTGGTTTATAAGCATTGAGGATTTACACCATTGATTGACTAGTTTGATTGACATTGTATAATTGTCTTTCAATATTGGTTTTGTGTGCTTTCACTTGGTTTTAAGCATATCATAATTTGGTATCAAAGCTTATCATACTTAGATATTCAATCTTGGTCACGTCACTATTTGTGGATTTGGTTTATAAGTAGCAGAGGTTCACGCAATTGGAGGACTAGTTGATTGACATTGTGTAATTGGTCTTTCAATTGGGTTTTGTGTGCTTATACTTGGTTTTAAGCACATCAATGAAAGACATATTCAAACTTGGGTTGAAATTGCTCTAGAAATTGCAAAGCCTTATACATGGGACAAAGAGTGTGGAAGATTATTGCAAGGCAATGAAAATTGCTATGATTTGAGCTAATGCTGAGGTGGATAGAGAAGCCACCATAGCTAGGTTTCTTAATGGACTTAACCAGGATATAGCAACATAGTGGAGCTGCAACAATATGCGGAGATAGAAGATATGGTGCACATGACCATAAAGATGGAAAGGCAATTGAAGCAAAAAGGGAGTTTAAGGCAAGTTAACACTTCTCCAGTTTAAAGTAACACATGGAGAGCAAATTGGAGAAACAACAACAAGGCAACCCAACTTAAAAGGGATGACAAGATGAAACCTTGACAAAAACAAAGGTACTACTTATATCCAAAACTCTAGAAATTGAGACAATAAATGTTTTATTTGTTTTGGGTATAGGCATATAGCATCTTAATGTCCAAATAAAAGCATGTTGGTGATGCGTGGTGATGAGGTAGTAACAAATGATGAAAATGAAGTTAAGGATGAAATGCCACCATTGGAAGATTGTAGTGATGGTAAGATGCCTATGGAGGGGAGATTGTTAGTTAATAGAAAATATATTTCATACTAGGTGCTTAGTTGATGGGAAAGTGTGTAGTATGATCATTGATAAAGGAAGTTGTGTGAATGTAGCTAGCACTCTATTTGTAAGTAAGCTAGGCTTGGAAACTACTAAACACCCGAATCCTTATAAATTGCAATGGCTTAACAATAGTGGGGAAGTGAAGGTGACTAAACAAGTAAGAGTTATGTTTTCTATTAGGAAATATCATGATGAAATTACTTATGATGTGGTGCTTGTGCAAGTTAGTCATTTGTTGTTAGGGAAGCCATGGCAATGGGATAGGAGAGTGAAACATGATGGGTATCTTAATAGGTACATGGTGGAAAAGAGCGGAAAAACTTATACGCATTTTCCTTTGACCCCAAAGCAGATTTTTAGAGACCAACTGCAAGTTGGGAAATCTCATGAAGAATTCAATCAAAGAGAGATGGAGAGGGAAAAAAAAAGAGTGTAAAAAAGAAAGAGAGAAAATTGCAAAAAAGAATGAGAAGAAAGGTGAGGATAAAAATGAAATTCCCAAAGAGAAAAAGAGTGAGTTTTTAACCTCAGAAAAAAAAGGAAGGAAAGAAAATGAGTTTTTATGCCAAGATAAGAGATGTGAGGAAGGCTTACTCATAAGCCAATGATGGTACTTTTATATAAGGAGGCTTATTTTTCCACTGATGACCTTAACCCTTCTTTGCCAAGTGTTATTGTTAATGTTTTGTAAGAATATGAGGATGTCTTTCCTGATGACTTACCCTAAAGTTTACTACCTTTGAGAGGGATAAAACATCAGATTGATCTTATTTTTGGGGTTGCAATTCCAAATAGACCAGCTTATTTAAGCAATCACAAAGAGATAAAGGAGTTGTGAAAGCAAGCGGAGGAACTCTTGAAGAGGGGACATATAAGAGAAAGTTTTTTCCCGTGTGCAGTGTTCATCTTGTTAGTGCCTAAGAAGGATGGAAATTAGCATATGTGTGTAGATTGTAGAGCTATCAACAAAATAACGGTAAAATATCAACACCCTATACCTTAACTTGATGACATGTTAGATGAGTTGCATGGTGCATGTGTGTTTACAAAAATTGATTTAAAAAGAGGTTATCACCAAA
This sequence comes from Laguncularia racemosa, assembly GCA_037954665.1. Taxonomy (NCBI): domain Eukaryota; kingdom Viridiplantae; phylum Streptophyta; class Magnoliopsida; order Myrtales; family Combretaceae; genus Laguncularia; species Laguncularia racemosa. The sequence continues at coordinate 163,931 of JBBMOL010000502.1, read as the reverse complement.
TTAGAATGAAATTAGGAGATTTGTGGAAAACTGTTTTTCAAACAAAACATGGCTTGTATGAATGGCTAGTTATGAGATTTTACCTTTATGCGCTTAATGAATCATGTATTGCGTGAGTTTATTGGGAAGTTTGTGGTTATCTATTTTGATGATTTTCTTGTGTGTAGTAAATTTGTTAAGGAGCATATCATGCATTTAAAGTGTGTGTTTGATGCTTCACGTATATATAGGTTATATGTTAACATGGAGAAATGTTCATTTTGCATTGATCACGTTGTGTTCTTAGGATATGCAATGAGTGTAAGAGGAATTGATGTAGATTGTGAGAAGGTGAAGGCTATATGAGAATGGCCAAAACCTAAGATTGTGAGTGATGTGAGAAATTTCCATAGCTTAACAAGTTTTTATAGGAGATTTGTCAAAGATTTCAGCACCATTGTTACTCCATCAATTTAAATCATGAAAAAAGATAAGGGGTTTGTTTGGGGTAAGGAATAAGAACATGCTTTTTCTTTGCTAAAGGAAAAGTTAAGTAGTGCACCATTGTTGAAATTGCCCAATTTTGATTTAACTTTTGAAATTGAATGTGATGCTTTCAAGATTGGTATAGGTGCTATTTTATTATAGGAAAGGAGGCCCGTTGCCTATTTTAGTGAAAATTTAAATGGAGCACAACTTAACTACTAAACCTATGATAAGGAGATGTATGCCTTAGTGAGGGCATTGGAGACATGGTAGCACTATTTGCTACCAAAGGAATTTGTGATTTACATGGATCATGAGTCTTTGAGACATTTGAAAGGGCAAGGTAAGTTGAAGCAGCATGTGAAATGGGTAAAATTCATAGAATCTTTCCCATATGTGATCTAATACAAGTAAGGGAAAGAACATTGTGGTAGATGCTCTTTTCTAAAAAGTATGCTCTAATCTTTACTCTTTCAGCTTTGTTTTGTTTTGAGCATTTGAAGGAATTGTATGCCCATGATAGTGATTTTGCAATGTTTATGAGGCTTATGAGCATACAACTTTCCATGATTTTTACAGGCATGATGGATTTCATTTTAAGAACTGAAAATTGTGTGAGCCTAATAGTTCTATTAGGGAATTGCTTATTAATGAAGCTCATAGTGGAGGTCTTATGTGACATTTTGGAATTGATAAAACTTTGAGTATGTTGCAAGAACATTTTTTTTTTGCCTAATATGTATAAAAATGTTGAAAATTTTGTTTTGGTTGCATTTCACGCAGATAAGCAAAATCTAGAACACAATCACATGGATTACACATGCCATTGCTTGTACCATCACATCCTTAGGTTAGCATTTCAATAGATTTTGTTTTGGCACTTCGTAGGACTAGAAAAGGGGTAAGACTTAATTTTTGTAGTTATGTACCATTTTTCCAAAATGGCTCATGTTATACCATGTCATAAAATTGATGATGCTGTGCATATTGCTAAATTGTTCTTTCATGAGGTTGTGCATTTACATGACATTCCTAAGACTATTGTATCTGATCGCGACGTTAAATTTTTTAGCCACTTTTGGAGAATACTTTAGTCTAAACCAGGGACAAATTTTTTGTTTTCTACTGCTTCACACCTTCAAACTGATGGGCAAACTGAAGTGGTAAATAGGACACTTGGAATATTGTTGCTTGCTTTGATTGAAAAGAATGTTAAGACTTGGAAGATATCCTACCATTTCCGTAATTTGTTTACAATAGGAGTGTGCATTCTACCATTGGGTTTTCACCTTTTGAAACTATTTATGGGTTTAATCTACTAACTCCTTTAGATTTGTTGCTTCTTCCTTTGATTGAGATTTAAAAAATAGAGATCCTTAAGGAGAAGTTCAAGGTTTTAGTGGACCAATCACTAGGGCACAAGCTAAAAGGCTAAAGGAGCAACTTGAACTATTTGTCTAAAAAGGGGTTGATGATGGGCTATCCACATGTGGAGTTTCTATGGAGTCCAAGATAATTAATTTGCTTGAAGTTAGCACCAAAGGACAATAAGTGTGAATTTAAGGCCTGATAATTAAATTTCTTGAAGATTTGTAACCACAAGAGGATAATAAAAGCAAACTTAATGCCTTAAATGTTTTTAGAAGATGTTACAAATGTCTAAAACTCTTTCTTCTTCTTTTAGGTTATATAACCCTATATATAAGGTACTCTTAGTTGGTAGAAAGCGATAGATGGTATTCTTTTTTCTTGAGTTATAAGAGAGACCTTCTTTTATTGTAAGGTGTTGAATTGAATTGCAATTGAGATTCTCTTATGTAATCCGATTTTTCTTCCCATTTCTTTTGTTCTTGAATACTTTTGATCTAAGGTTCAAGGGAATTTCAAATTCATATCTTGGGTTCTTATCAAAATTGTGTTTTAGGGTAATTGAACAAACCTATACAATTACCTTAATGAGGATTAGAATTCTGATTTGTTTGATAACAACTTTTAAGACAAACTTTGATATGAGGGTTCTACATCAAAATATCGTTGCTACAAACATTGTCATCATAGCGAATACCGTCTTAGCAAATCATTACCGTCACAGTGAATATTGTTGCATCAAACATCATCGTCATGGCAAATATCATCACTTCAAAAGTAGTCATCACTGTGAATATCATTGTTGCAAAATTCATCGTTGTAGTGAATATTATCCTACAAATGTCACCGTTATAACAAATATCATCACTGCAAAGGTCCTCATTGCAGCGAATATCATCGCTATAAACGTCTTTATAGTAGCGAGTATTATTGCCACAAATGTAGTTGTTGCAACGAATATTGCCACTATAAGGATCATTATCATGGCGAATACTGTTGTTGTAAACATCATCATTGTGGCAAAAATCGTCACTGCAAAAGTCATCGTCGTGGTGAGTATCGTCACTACAAAAGTTGTCTTTGCGGCAAATATCATCACGGTAGACATTGTCGTCATGGCTGATGGGTGTCGAATCCAACAAAAATAAAACCTACTCCTAGACAATTATATGATTTGCATATAGTGGTGAGTAGGGTCGAATCCACAGGGATTGGTAAAGATATTTCTATTCAAAGAGAACAATAAGAAAAAGGAAAATGGGGGGGTTTGGTTTGTGAATCAAATAAAGTAAAACAAGGTAAGAAAATCAGATATTGGTAAAAGCCTAGCCAAAGGAATCAAGATGGTTTAATTCTAGGAATTGATCATCGATGCAAATGTTCTCTATTCTTGTTCTAGATAAATTGGTTATAGTTATTAACAAGCTCTAACAACCTATCTCTCCTTACTTCCTCGATAACCTCGGACAAGCGCTTTGAATTATTTCTCTTATTGATTAAACAACCCTTAGACAAGCGCTTAGGATTTAATCTATCAATAGCATTAAGATCTAGAGAGACCACCAATTCATGCCAGTAGATTATAAGATAACATATTTAAACATGATCACACACCTCCATAACATGAATTCGATCATCTCTTTTATAACCAAACATGTTATTGCGTCACTAAGACTAGAACAATCAAACAATTACGGATTTGACGTGCTAGTTGACAATATATTAACTTGCTAATTGAGTAGAAGAGCTCTATTCATACCAATCAACAAAGATAATAATGACAAAACGATCAGAAGATATATGAATACCCGAAAGCAAAGAATAGAATAAATACAAGTCAATTAGACCTCACAATTCGTGGAGAATTAAACATCTATGACCCTTTGGCTAGAAAAGTAGCTTAGCTACACATGTTCATCAATAAAACGAAAATAAAAGATAGAAACATAATGAACCCGGTTGCTTGCTCTGCCTCCAAGATGATCCAAGGTTCTTCAAGATCTAAAGATTCAAAAGTTGTCCTAACCCTCTAGGGTTGGTTCTATTTATATTGTTAGGGGGTAGCATGTGATCTTTTGCTAGCAAGATACGAAAATATCTTTCCTTTTCCAAATAGATTTCGAGAAGTGAAGATTCATCTGCCTGGCACGCCTCAACACACGGCCGTGGATCAAGTTGTGCCATCCTCTGTGCATATTCTTCAAGTCTTCATCCACGCCCAGTGTAAACCACGGTTCGACACACGGCCAAATTTCAAGCCGTGCCTTCATCGGTGCATAATCTTCAAGTCTTCATCCGTGTCCAGTGTGTAGCACGGTTACACCCACGGCTAGATTTCAAGCCGTGTCTTCATCTGGTTGATGTTCCACACTTTCTTCTCCTTGGCACATCTATCTTCCACCACGGCTTCAAGCACGGTTTCTCCCACGAGTTCCACCACGGCCGTGCCTTAAGCCGTGTCTCTCTCTGTTCAAAGTCCTCATTTTCGCCTTCTTGTCCAGTATGTAACACGGTTTGAACCTTGGCCGTGCCTCAAACCGTGCTTCCTCCGGTGGTGTAATTTCTTGTCTTGATCCAAGTTATAGATGACTTCTCTAAAATACTTGAATTGGCATCCTTGACTCCATTTAACCTGATTTATCACGATGATAGAATTAAAGTACCATTTCCTTATGATTTCTATAAAATCAATAATAATTTAACACAATTTATACTATAAAGATTGAGTATAAAATGGCTCTATTAATGGCGAATATCTTTGTTGTAATGCTGTCATCATGGTGAATATCATGCTACAATTGTTGTTGTCATGGTGAATATCATCATTGCAGATGTCGTCATCGTAGCAAATATATGCTGCAGACATCATCATCGTAATGATTACCACCATTTCAATTGTCGTTGTCGTGACTAATGTCATCATTGCAAAAGTCATCATTGTGGCGAATATCGTCATTTCAAATGTCTTCCTTACAGCGAGTATTGTCGCTGTAAAAGTTGTCATCATGGTGAATATCGTCGCAGCAAATGTCATTATTATGGCAAATACAGTCACTGTAAATGACGTCGTCACGACAAATATTGTCATTACGAAAGTTGCCATCATGGTGAATATCATTGTTGCAAACGTTGTCATTGTGAATACTATCGTTGCAAAACGCCATCTTCATTGCGAATATTGTTGCTGTAAACATCTTCATTGCAAAGAATATTGTCACTACTAGTGTCATTATCACAGTGCTACAAAGGTCATGTTCCTAGCGAGTATTGTCGCTTAAAATGTTGTCATCGTGAATAATATCGTAGCTTCAAACATCATCATCACGATGAATGTCATTAGTATAAAAGTTGTGATTGAGGTGAATATAGCCACTTCAAATGAAGTTGTGATGACGAATATTATTGCTTAAATGTCATCATCATAGTGAATATCTTTGCTATAAAAGTTGTCATCGCGGCGTATATCGTTGCTGTAAACTTCATCGTCACGTCAATTATTATCACTATAAAAGTCATTGTTGCAATAAAAGTCATTATCGCGGACAATATCATCTTTACAAACATCATCATCACAGCTAATGTCATTACCGAAGTGTCGCCGTTGCAGCAAATATCATTGTGTTAAACGTTGTTGTCGTGGTGAATATCATTGCTGCAAAACTGGTCGTCACGACGAATATGGTCGCTGCAAATGTCATCGTTACGGCAAATATCATCACTGTAAACGTTGTCTTTATGTTGAATATCATGGTTGCAAAAGTCATCGTCATGGCAAATATCGTGAATGCAAACATAGTTGTCGCGGTCAAAATCATCACTGCAAAAGTCATTGACACGATGAATATTGTCACTACAAAAGTCATCATTGCGACAAAGATTGTCATTGCAGACATCGTCATTACAGCGAATATCGATGTTGCAAATGTTGTCGTCGCCTCAATTGTCTTCGATGCGGCAAATACCATCGCTACAATTGTTGTCATTGCGAGTAATATCATCGTAGCAAAAGTCATCATTGTGGCGAATATTGTTGCTGCAAACGACTTCATCACAGTGAATATTGTCGTCGTAAAAGTCATCGTTGCGGTAAATATCATTGCAGCAAATATAGCCGCTGCAAATGATGTCGTCGTGGCAAATACTATCATTGCAAAAGTTGTCGTCACGATGAATATTGTTGTTGAAAACGTTTTTATCATAGAGAATATCATTGTTGCAAAACGTTGTCATCATGGTGATTATTATCGCTACAAATGTCGACATTGTGGCAAATATTTACATTGCTAGTGTCATTGTCATTGTGCTGTAAAAGTCATTGTCTTGGTGAATATTGTTACTTCAAATGTCGTCATCGTGAAGAATATCATTGCATCAGATGTTGTCACTGTGGTAAATGACATTGTTGAAAAAGTTTTCTTCTTGGCGAAGATCGTTGTTGTAAACTTCATCATCGCAATGAATGTCATCCCTTCATACGTCATTGTCGTGATGAATATCGTTGTTTCAAATGTTGTCATCGTAGTGAATATTGTTGCCACAAAAGTGATCATTGCGGCATGTATTGTTGCTAGAAAATTCATCATCGTGTCAATTATTATCACCATAAAGGTCACTGTCACAGAGATATCAACATAGTAATCATCATCGTCGCGGTGAATATTGTTGCAGCAAAAGTCATCATCGCGACAAATATCATTGCTGTAAAGTTGCCATCATAGTGAATATCGTCGCTGCAAAAGGTATCATGATGGGAATCAACCCTATGGTTTCAGCAATGGGGAAACCTAAATTGAATGCATGAGCTTAGAAATCAATATATTACTATGTTTTATCTAATAATGCTTTATCTTTTCATTTTAGCAGGTACATTTATCAGTTTTTACAGGGTAGCCAAATAACATGCACTAAAGATCAAATTATGGGACATTCTTGGAATCACATCCAATAGTCTACAATATGTTCAATTGAAGTGAAGAACCGGCCACTTGAAGATCATTTGTACTTGTAATTTGTTACTTTTGGAATTGGCCACCTAAGTGGCTTATTTGTAATATTGTGTTATTTTTTTTACCCTAATTGGAGCAAGTATAAATACTTGCTAACTAGGGTTTTGAGGGAACTTTTTGAACTAATCATTTTCAGATATTGAAACCGTCAGGGATGACATTCATTGCGAGTGAATTTGTGGTTGTGTTGTGCTTAATATCAACAACATTAAAATCAAACCTAATTCCAACTAGTGCGTAATATCCGGTAAGGAATTAGTTCTTTTCTTTTCTATCCTTTTTACGCTATTTTTTAGGTTCCATTTTCAATTAGGGTTCATGTCATTTTAATCATGTATCATTCAATCAAATCCTAAATTACATTGTGTGCTTGTAATTGGATAAAGGCACATCATATCATCGCAACGAATCTTATTGCTGTAAACGTTGTCTTCGAGGCGAATATTGTCATTGCAAGCATCATCGCCACAACAAATATCATCACTTCAAATGTTGTCATCGTGATGAATATCATTGCTTCAAGCGTCGTTGTCGCTACGAGTATCGTTGTTGCAAAATTCATCATTGTGGCGAATATCATCACACCAAACTTTGTTATTGTGTCGATTATTATCACTGAAATGGTCGTTGTCGTGATCATCATGACAAATATCGTCACTACAAAAGTTGTTGTTGTAGAGGATATCGTCCCTATAAATGTCGTTGTCATAGCGAATATCATCACTAGAATCGTTGTCGTCGCAGTAATATTGTCATAGGAATCATTGTCATCATGGTGAATATCATCACTGCAAAAGTCCTCATCACAGCGAATATGGTCATTGCAAAGGCCAATGTCACGACATATATCATCACTGCAAATGTTGTCTTTGTGGTGAATATCATTCTTGTAAATCTCGTTGCCGCGACGAATATCATCATTACAAATGTTGTTGTTGTGGCTAGTATTGTTGCTATAAGCCTTGTCGTCGCATCCAATGTTATCACCGCAAAAGTAATTATCGTAGCAAATATCGCTACTGCGAATGCCATTGTCGCAATGAATATCGTCATTACAAAAGTGGTCATCATGATGACTATCATCGCTGTGAAAATCGATAATGCAAAAATCGTCATCACGGTGAATTTCATTGCGACAAAAGTCATCGTTGGAAATGTCGTCGTCATAGCAATATTGTCGCAACAATCATCGTTGTTGTGGTGAATATCATAACTGCAAAAGTCTTTCCCACAGTGAATATGGTCACTACTAAAGCCAATGTAACGATGAATATCGTCACTACAAACGTTGTCTTTGATGTGAATATCGTAGCTACAAAAGTCGTTAACGCAGTGAATAACATCACTGCAAACGTCATCATTGTAGCGATTATCGCTGCTGTAAATGTTGTCGTCGTGTCGAATATTATCACTGCAAATGTCATTGTCGCAGCAAATGTCATCGTCATAGCAAATATTGCCACCAGGAACACCGTTGTCATGATGAATATTATTGTTGCAAAAGTGGACATCAGGGTGAAGATCATCGATGCAAACATCATCATCGCGGTGAAAATTTGTCACTACAAAAGTCGTTGGCATGGTGAATATTGTTACTACAAAAGTAGTAGTGGTGTTGGGTATTGTCATTGCAAACACCATCGTCATGGCGAATATTGCCATTCCAAATGTTATTGTTGCGGCAAATATATCACTATACAAGTCCTCGTTAGCTCAAATATGGTAACTACAAAAGCCAACGCCACGATGAACATCGTCATTGTAAACATCGTCTTTACATTGAATGTCATTGCTACAAAAGTCATCATCGTGGCAAAAATCATCATTGCAAAAGTCGTCGTCACAATGAATAACGTCTCTACAAACATCATCGTTACAGCGAGTATAATTGCTATAACATTATTGTTGCATCAAACATTGTCATTGTAAATGTCGTTGTCGTGGTAAAAGGCATCGTCATAGCGAATATCATTACCAAAAATGTCATCATCGTAGTGAATATTGTCATTGCAAACATCTTTGTCACTGTGAAAATTGTCACGGCAATAGTCATTGTCGCGATGAAGATCATCACTGCAAAAGTTTTCATCGCGGTAAATATTGTCGCGATGAATATCGTCGATGAAATAGTTATTCTGGCTATGAATATCATTGCTGCATATGTCGTCATCGAGTCTAATATATTGTTGCAAAAGTCGTCATCGCAATGAGTATCATTAGTCTAAGAGGTGTCGTCGCGGCAAATATCATCTTTGCAAATGTCATCATCGTGGCGAATATTGTCGCTACAAACATGTTTGTTGTGGCAAAATTGTTACTTTAAACGTGGTCGTCGCGGGAGTGGATTTTGATTGTGTTGTGCATAATATCAACAACATTAAAATCAAACCTAATTCCAACTAGTGCGTAATATCTGGTAAGGAATTAGTTCTTTTCTTTTCTATCCTTTTTACGCTATTTTTTAGGTTCCATTTTCAATTAGGGTTCATGTCATTTTAATCATGTATCATTCAATCAAATCCTAAATTACATTATCTGCTTATAATTGGACAAAGGCAGATCATATCTTCGCAACGAATCTTGTTGCTGTAAACGTTGTCTTCGAGGCGAATATTCTCATTGAAAACATCGTTGCCATAGCAAATATCATCACTTCAAATGTTGTCATTGCGATGAATATCATTGCTTCAAGCGTCGTTGTTGCTACGAGTATCGTTGTTGCAAAAGTCATCATTGTGGTGAATATCATCACACCAAACTTCGTTATTGTGTCGATTATTATCACTAAAATGGTCGTTGTCATGATCATCATGACAAATATCGTCACTACAAAAGTTGTTGTCACAGAGAATATCGTCCCTATAAATGTCATTGTCATAGCGAATATCATCACTAGAATCGTTGTCTTCGTAGTAATATTGTCATAGGAATCATTGTCATCATGGTGAATATCATCACTGCAAAAGTCCTCATCACAGTGGATATGGTGATTGCAAAGGCCAATGTCACGACATATATTATCACTGCAAATGTTGTCTTTGTGGTGAATATCATTCCTGCAAATCTCGTTGTCGCGGCGAATATCATCATTGCAAATGTTGTTTTCGTGGCCAGTATTGTAGCTGTAAACGTTGTTGTCGCATCTAATGTTATCATTGCAAAAGTCATTATCGTAGCAAATATCGCTACCCCGAATGCCATTCTCGTAGTGAATATTATCGTTGCAAAAGTGGTCATCATGATGACTATCATCGCTATGAAAATCGATACTGCAAAAATCGTCATCATGGTGAATTTCATTGTGACAAAAGTCATCGTTGGAAATGTCGTCGTCGTAGCAATATTGTTGCAACAATCGTCGTTGTTGTGGCGAATATCATAACTACAAAAGTCTTTACCACAATGAATATGGTCACTATTAAAGCTAATGTAACGACGAATATCATCGCTACAAACGTTGTCTTTGACATGAATATCGTAACTGCAAAGGTCGTCATCGCAGCGAATAACATCACTGCAAACGTCATCATTGTAGCGATTATCACTGTTGTAAATGTTGTCATCGTGTCGAATATTATCACTGCAAATGTCATTGTCGCAGCAAAAGTCATCGTCATAGCAAATATTGCCACTAGGAACACCGTTGTCATGATGAATATTATTGTTGCAAAAGTGGACATCAGGGTGAAGATCATCGATGCAAACATCATCATCGCAGTGAAAATTTGTCACTACAAAAGTCATTGGCATGGTGAATATTGTTGCTGCAAAAGTAGTAGTGGTGGTGGGTATTGTCATTGCAAATGCCATCGTCATGGCGAATATTTCCATTCCAAATGTCATTGTTGCGGCAAATATCATCACTATACAAGTCCTCGTTAGCTCAAATATGGTCACTACAAAAGCTAATGCTACAATGAACATCGTCATTGTAAACATCGTCTTTACATTAAATGTCATTGCTACAAAAGTCATCATCGCGGCAAATATCATCGTTGTAAAAGTCGTCGTCACAGTGAATAACGTCTCTACAAACATCACCGTTATGACAAGTATAATTGCTATAACATTATCGTTGCATCAAACATTGTCACTGTAAATGTCGTTGTCGTGGTAAAAGGCATCGTCATAGCAAATATTGTTGCCACAAATGTCATAATTGCGGTGAATATTGTCATTGCAAACATCTTTGTCGCAATGAAAATTGTCACCGCAATAATCATTGTTGCGGTGAAGATCATCACTGCAAAAGTTTTCATCATGGTGAATATTGTCGCGATGAATATCGTCGATGAAATAGTTATTGTAGCTACGAATGTCATTGCTGCATATGTCGTCATCGGGTCTAATATATTGTTGCAAAAGTCGTCATCGCAATGAGTATCATTACTCTAAGAAGTGTCATCGCAGCAAATATCATTTCTGCAAATGTCATCATCGTGGCAAATATTGTCGCTACAAACATGTTTGCTGTGGCAAAATTGTTGCTTTAAACATGGTCGTCACAGTGAATATCATCGCTATAGACATCACCATTACAGCGAATATCGACATCACAAATTTCATTGTTGCAGTGAATACCATCGCTACATTTTTCGTCATCACGAGTAAAATCATAGTTGTAAAAGTTAACATTGCAGCGAATATAGTTGATGCAAATGTCCTCATCACAGTGAATATCGTCACTGTAAAGTCGTCATCGCAATGTGCATATTCACTAGAAACAATGTCATCTTAGCAATCATCATTGCTTCAAATGTCATTGCCGCAAAAGTCATCATCGCAGCGTGTATCATCATTGCAAACTTCATCATCTCATTAATTATTATCACTATAAAAGTAGCTATCGTGATGATTTCATCGTAGCAATTGTTGTCCTTATGGCGAATATCATCCTTACAAACATCATCGTCATTGGGAATATCGTTTTTGTGTTAAAAGTCATCGTCATAGCAAATGTCATTGTTGCGAACGCCATCATCATGGTGAATATCATTGTTGCAAAAGTGGTCATTACAATGAATATCTTTGCTGCAATTATTGTCATCACAAGTAATATCTTCATTGCAAAAGTCATCGTCGTGCCAAATATAATCGTTGCAAATGTTCTGATCATAGTGAAAATCCTCACTACAAAAGTCGTCATCATTGTGAATATCATCCCTGCAAAAGTCGTCATCTAAGTGAGCATCGTCATTGCAAACATAGTTGTTGTGGCGAAAATGGTCTTTGCAAACTTCGTCATTGTAGCATATATCATTGAAAAAGTCATCATCGTAGCGAATATCATCTTTGAAAAAGTTGTCATCGTAGAGAATAACATTGCTAAAAACATCCTCATTACAGCGAATATTGTCACTACAAAAGTCATCATCGTAGTGAATATAGTCGCTACAAATGACATCATTGCTAAAGTCATTGTCGCGGCGAATATCGTTGCTGCAAACATTGTCATCGGGGAAAATACCACTGTTGCAACATGTCGTTATCACAACAAATATTATCATTGCAAACGTCTTATTGCAACGAACATCATCATTACTAGTGTCATTATCACAACACTATAAAAGCTGTTTGTCCTAGTGAATGCTGTCCCTTCAAATGTTATCACCGCGAAGAATATCGTAGCTTCAAACAACATCATTGCAGTGAATGTCATTGCAACAAAAGTCATCATCGCAATAAATATTATTGTTACAAACGTCATCATCATGGTGAATATCGTTGCTTCAATCATCATTGTCACGGCGAATATCATTGCTTCAAATGTCGTTGTCATGGTGAATATCGTTGCTACAGAAGTTGTCATCTTAGGATGTGTCTTTGCTGCAAACTTCGCTGTTGCATCGAATATTATCACTATAAAAGTTGCTATCATGGTGAAATCGTCATCGTCATTGCAAATATCGTCACTGTAAACATCGTCATCTTATGAATATCATCGCTACAAAAGCCAATGTCATAGCGAATATCATTGCTGTAAACGTCATGTTTACGGTGAATATCATTGCTGCAAAAGTAGTCGTCGTGGCGAATATTGTCTCTAGAAAAGTCGTTGTCGTAGTGAATATCGTCACTACAAACATCGTCATCGCGATGAGTATTATTATAGTGAACATTGTTGTTCTGGTAAAAATTCTCATTGCAAATGTTGTTGTTACGACAAAAGTCATCATCGTAACGAAGATCATCACCTCGAATGTCATTGTCGCAGTGAAAATCGTTACTGCCAAAGTCATCATCGCGGTGAATATCATCACTACAAATGTCATCACCACGGTGATTATCGCTGTTGCAAACATCAATGTTGTGTTAAATATCGACGTTCTAAATGTCATTATCATAGTGAATATCAACTTTGCAAACATCGTCATTGTGGCTAATATCGTCGTTGAAAACATCATTATTGCTTTAAATGTCATCCTCGCGATGAATATCATTGCCTCAAATGTCATTGTCATTGTGAATATCATTGTTGCAATAGCTGTTATTGTGGCAAACATCATTTCTGCAAACTTTGTTATCGTGTCGACCATTGTCGCTATAAAGGTTGTCATCACGTTCGTCACAACAAATATCATCATAGCAAAAGTCATTGTTGTAAAGAATATCGTCCTTGCAAGTATCATCATCACAGTGAATACTATTGTTGTAGTAGTCGTCATCGTTGTGGTGAATATTGTTGCTACAAAAGTCATCATCATGGTGAATATTGCCACTACAAAAGTCATCATTGCGACAAATATCGCCACTACAAATGTTGTTATCGCATTGAAATTGTCCTTGCAAATGTCATTGTCACGGTAAAAGTCATCGTTGCGAATATCAGCATAGTGAAAATTGTCACTACAAAAGTCATCTTCACGATGAATATCGTTGTTGCAAAAGTCATCATCTTGGCAAATATTGCGTTGCAAACATTGTTGTTGGGGCAAATATCATAACACCAAGAGGTGTCATCGAGGGAAACATTTTCATTGCTGCGAATATTGTCGTTGCAAACATCATTGTCGTGGCAAATATTGACATTGCTAACATCGTTATCGTGGTGAATACCATCGCTAGAATTGTCATCATCGCAAGTAATATTATCATTGAAAAAGTCGTGGTGGTGGTGAGTATTGTCATTGCAAATGTCATCATTGTGGTGGATATCATCGCTGCAAAAGTGGTCGTCACGATGAATATTGTCACAGCATTTGTCGTCATCATGGTGAATATGGTTGTTGCAAGTGACGTCCTCGCGGCAAACGTCAACATTGCGAAAGTCATCATCATGGCAAATATCGTTGCTGGAAACGTTGTCGTTATGGAGTGTGCCAACACTACAAAACATCATCGTCGTGGCGAATATTGTCATTAAAAACATCATTGTTGTGGCGAATATCGGCAATGCCACTATTGTTACTATAGTGTTGTAAATGTTGACATCCAGGCAAATATTTCACTTCAAATATCGTCATCACGAAGAATGTCATCACTTCATACGTCGTCACTGCAGTCATTGTCGTTCCAGCAAAAGTGGTCATCAAGGCGAATATCATCACTACAAACATCATCATCATGGCGAATATCGTTGCTTCAAACATGATTGTCCCAACAAATATCATTGCTTCAAATGTCATTGTTGAGATGAATATCATTGCTACAAAGGTCATTATCATGGTGTATATCGTTGCTACAAGCTTCATCGTCATTATTGTCGTCGTGGTAAATATCGTCACTGCAAACGCCATTGTCGTGGCGAATACCATCGTTGTAAATGTCATTATCGTGGCGAATACTGTCGCTGCAATAGCCCTCGTCACAGCGAATATGGTCACTGTAAAAGCCATTGTCACAGCAAATATCGTAGCTACAAACATTGTCTTTACAGTGAATATTGTTATTGTAGAAGTTGTCATCGTAGTGAATATCGTCGATGTAAAAGTTATTGTCTTGGCGAATATCATCACTGGAAACATCATCGTTGCAGCAAGCATCATTGCTGTGAACGTTGTCATCATGTTGAATATCGTTATTGCAAACGTCGTTGTCACAATGAAAATTCTCACTACAAAAGTTGTCATCGCAGCAAGTATTGATGTTTCAAACATCGTCGTTACAGTGAATATCATCTTTGCAAATGTTGTCATCATGGTAAATATCGTCACTACAAACATCACCATTACGTTGAATATCGTCGGCGCAAAAGTCATTGTCACCACAATATTGTTGTCGTTGTAGTGAATATCGTCACTCTAATAGTTGTTGTTGAGACAAATATTGTTTATGCAAATGTCGCCATTGTGGCAAATATCGTCGTAGGAAATGTCATTGTCACAGTAAATGTTGTTGTTGCTAATGTCATCATACTAACTATCGTTGTTGCAAACATCCTCATCGTAGCAAATATTGTCGTTGCAAAAGTCATCTTGGTGAGTATCATTGCTACAAATGTTGCCGTAGTGGCGAATATAGTTACTGGAAATGACATCATTACAGTAAATGCTGTCGCTACAAAGGTCATCGTCGTGGCGAATAACTTTGCTACAAACATTGTCGTTGTGGTGAATACCATTGCTACAAAACATCATTAACATGGTGAATAGTCGTTGCAAAGATTATTGTTGCGGTGAATATTGTCACTGCAAGTGTCATTGTCGTAGCGCTATAAAAGTCGTTATCCTAGTGAATATTCTTATTGCAAACATCGTCATCACGAAGAATATCGTTACTTCAAACATCGTCATCGCAATGAATGCCATTGTTGCAAAATTCATTGTTGCAACGAATATCATCTCTGCAAATGTCATTCGTGTAGTGGATATCATCGCTTTAAACTTCATTATCACAATAAATATCATTGCTTCAAATATTTTCGTCATGGCAAATATCATTGCTACTAAAGTCGTTATCACGACGTGTATTGTTGTTGCAAGCTTCTTTGTTGGGTTGGTTATTATTGCTATAAAAGTTTCTATTGCAATGATATCATCACAACTATTGTCGTAGTTATGGTGAATATCATCGCTGCAAATGTTGTTGTCATGGTGAATATCATCGCTGCAAAAGTCTTTGTTATAGGGAATATGGTCACTGCAAAGCCAATATCATGACGGATATCTTTGCTGTAAACATAGTCTTTACGTGGAATGTCATTGCTACAAAAGTTGTCATCTTGGTGAATATCATCGCTGTAAAAGTCATAGTAGTGATGAATATCGTCACTATAAGCGTCAAAGTTGTAGCGAGTATCATTGTTGTGAATGATGTCGCTCGAATATTGTCACTACAAACGTCGTTGCCGTGCCAAAAGTCATCATGGTAGCAAATATCGTTGCCGCGAATGTCATCATCATGATGAATATCGTCTTTGAAAAAGTGGCCATCACAATGAATATTGCCGTTGCAAACATTATTATTGTGGTGAAAAATGTCAATGCAAAAGTCGTCATTGTGATGAGTATCGATGCTGCAAAAGTCATTGTTGTAGTGAGTATCATCGTTGTAGACGTCGTTGTCATGGTGAATATCGTTACACCAAGAGGTGTCGTTGTGGCGAATATCGTTTCAAGAAACATTGTCGTTTTGGTGAATACCGTCATTGCAATTATCGTTGTCACGAGTAATATCATCTTTACAAAAGTCATCGTTATGGCAAATATCACCATTGTAGACATCCCCATTGTGGCGAATATTATCATTGCAAAAGTCATCATCACGGTGAATATCATCACACCAAATGTCATTGTCGTAGCGAATATCGTCACCGCAAATGATATCATTGCGGCAAACATTGTTGCTATAAAAGTCGTCATCATAGTGAATATCGTTGTTGTCGTAACGAATACCAATGCTGCAAAACATCTTCGACAAATATCTTCACTACTAGTGTTGTAGTCGTAGCGATATAAAAGTTATCATCTCAACCAATATTGTCACTTCAAACATCGTCATCACTGTGAATATTATCACTGCAAAAGTTGTCGTCACGATGACTATTATCATTGCAAACGTCATCATTAAAGTAAGTATTTTCGCTCCAAAAGTCATCATTGTGGCGAATATCATCTCTATAAACGTCATCATCGCAAAAAAATATCATCGTTGCAAACATCATCATCATTACAAATGCCGTCAATGCAAAAGTCATTGTTGTTGTGTATATCATCACTACAGACGTCATCATTGTGGCTAATATCATGATGTAAAAGTCATTGTTGCAGTGAACATCATTTCTCCAAGAGGTGTCGTAGTAGCAAATATCGTCTCTACTAGTGTCATCATCACTATGAATATCATTGCTGTGAACGTCGTCATTGCAGCGAATATTGTTGTTGCAGATGTCATCATTGCGGCAAATATTGTCATTGTGATGAATATCAGCACTGTAGATCTTGTCATCACGGTGAATACTGTTGCTGTAATTGTTGTCCTCGTGAGTAATATCATCATTGCAAAAGTCATTATTTTGGCGACTATCATCATTGCAAACGTCTTCATCATGTTGAATATTGTCGCTGTAAAAGTCGTCATCATGGTGAATATCATAATAGCAAATGTTGTTGTCATGGTGAATATAGTCTTTGTAAATGACATTGTCGTGGCAAATGCCGTGGTGCTGAATATCATTGCTGCAAATGTTGTCATCATGGTGAATACCATCGCCATAAAATGTCATCGTCGTGGTGAATATCGTTGCTTCAAATGTTGTCATTGTCATAATGCTGAATATCATTGCTACATTTTCTCTACAAATGTTGTCATTGTAGCGAATATCATCACTGCTAGTGTCGTTGTCACAGCATTGTAAGAGTCATCATCCCAAAAGTCATCATCATGAAGAATATCATTGCTTCAAATGTTGACATCATGGTGAATGTCATTGCAGCAAAAGTCATCATCGTGGTGAATATTACTGCTATAAATGTCATTGTCGCGGTGAATATCGTTGCTTCAAACGTTGTTGTTGCGACTAATATCATTCCTTTAAATGTGGTCATCATAGCATGTATTGTTGTAGCAAACTCCGTTGCCGCGTTGATTATTATAGCAATAAAAGTCATTGTCACATCAATATCATCACAGTAATGGTCATCATCATGGCAAATATCATCGCTACAAATGTTGTCATCGCAATAAATATCATCTTTGCAAACATCATCGTCATAATGAATATTGTTGCCACAAATGTCATCGTTATGGCTTATCGCTGCAGACGTCATCATTAGTGCAAATATCGCCATTGTAGAGATTGTCATTGCGACGAATATCGATGTTGAAGATGTTATCTTCGCAACGAATACCATCATTGCTATTGTCATCATCTCGAGTAATATCATCGTTGCAAAAGTCGTCATCATAGCGAATATTGTCGTTACAAACATCCTCATCGTAGTAAATATCATCGCTACAAAAGTCATCATCATGGTAAATATTGTCGCAGCAAATGTCATCGTCGCTGTGAATATAGTTGCTGCATATGATGTTGTCAAAGTAGACACCGTTGCTGCAAAAGTTGTCATCCCAACGAATATCATTGCTGCAAACGTTGTCATCATGGTAAGTACCATTGTTGATAATTGTTGCCACAATGAATATAGTTACTGTAGAGGCTAATGTCATGACGAATAATGTCGCTGTTAACGTTGTCTTTGCGATGAATATTGTTGCCACAAAAGTCATTATCATGGCGAATATTATTGCAAAAAAAGTCAAAATCACAGTCAATATCATTATTGCAAACGTTGTCATCGTAGCAAGTATCGTTGCTATGAAGATTGTTGTTATGTCGATTATTGTCACTACGAACATCATTATCACGGCAAAAGTCACCATCGTAGCACATATCGTTGCCGCAATGAATATCATCATTGTAAAAGTGGTCGTTACGACGAATATCATTGCTGCAAACATTGTTGTTGCGGTGAAAATCATTACTACAAAAGTCGTGGTGGTGGTGAATATTGTCACTAGAAAAGCTATTGTTATGGCGAGTATCGTTGTTGCAAAAGTCATCATCGTGGTGAATATCGTCTTTTCAAAAGTCGTTATCGCGGTGAATATCTTCTCTATAAATGTCAGCATCGCAGCGAATATCGTCATTGCAAACATCATCATCGTGATGAATTTTGTCTATGCAAAATTCATTGTTGCTACTATTAACATTGTTGCATATGTCATCATCACAACTAATATTATGTTGCAAATGTCGTTGTAGCTACAAAAATCGTTGCATCAAAAGTCCTCGTCACAGTAAATATCATCACTGCAAATGTTATCATTGTAGGAAATATCATCATTGCAAACGTGTTCATTGTGGTGAATTTCCTCCCAGCAAAAGTTGTTGTGATGGTGAATATCGTCACAAGAAACTTTGTCTTTGCGGTGAATATTGTTGCCACAAATGTCGTCGTCATGGCAAATATCGTTACTGCAAAGTTGTCATCACTATGAACAACACTGCTACCAAAAACGTCATTGCAAGGAATCTTGTTACTACAAATGTTGTCGTTGAGGAGAATATGATCACTGAAAGTGTCGTCATCATAGTGAATATCGTCGCTTTAACTATCGTCATCACTGCAAATATCATTGTTGCACAAGTCATCGTTGTGGCAAATATCATCGCTGTAAATTTCATTGTCATGTTGGTTACTATCACTCTAAAGCTAGTCATCATGATCCTCATAGCGAATATCATTGCTGCAAAAGTCGTCATTGCGGGGAATATTGTGCCTGTAAATGTTGTCGTCGTGGCAAATATCGTCACTAGAAACATCGTTGTCGTGGCTATTTCATCATAGTAGTTGCCGTTGCCTTAGCGAATATAGTCACTACAAACGTCACTGTCGTGGCGAATATTGTCACTACAAAAGTCCTTGTCACAGCAAATATGGTCATTGCAAAAGCTAATATCACTGCTGCAAAAGTCATCGTCATGGCAAATATCATCACTACAAATGTCGTCATCACTGCGAATAAAGTCACTACAAATGTTGTTGTCACGACAAGTATTGTTACTGTGAATGTTGTTGTAGTGTTGAATATTGTCATTGCAAACGTCATTGTCATAGCAAAATTGTCGCCGCAAACGTTGTTATCACAATGAATGTTATAGTTGCAATGGTTGTTACGATGAATATTGTTGTTGTGAAAATCTTCATTGCAAAAGTCGTCCTTATGGTGAATATCATTACTACAAAAGGTGTCGTTACGGTGAATATTGTCTTTGTAAACGTCATCATCATGGCGAATATTGTCACTGCAAATGTCGTTGTTGTGGCGAATATTATCACCACGGTCCTGGTTGTTGTGACTAATGTTGTCATTGTAGTGATTGTGATCGTAGTGAATGTTGACACTACAGTTGTCATTATTATGGCAAATATCGTCACTACAATTGCCATCATTGCAAGTAATGTCATTGTTGAAAAATTGTTGCTGTTGCAAACATCCTCATCGCGGCGAATGTCGTTGCTACAAAAATCATCACTGTGGTGAAGATCGTTGTACCAAATGTCATCATCGTGGTGAGCATAGTCGGTGCAAATGACATCGTCGCGGAAAACACTATCACTGTAAAAGTCATTGTTATGGTGAATAACATTCGTACAAACTTTGTCATCTTGAAGAATACCATTGCTGCAAAATGTCATTGTTGTAGCGAATGTTGTCACTACAAACATCGTCATTGCAACGAATATCAACACTACTAGTTTTGTTGTCACAACATTATAAAAGTTGTCATCTAAGAAAATGTTGTTGCTTCAAACATTGTCGTTGCAAAGAATATCTTCACTTCAAACATCATCATCACGGTGAATGTCATTGCTACAAAAGTCATCGTTATGGCGAATATTGTCACTGCAAACGTCATCATCATGGTGAATATTGTCGCTTCGAATGTCATTGTTGTGACAAATATCGTTGCTCCAAATGTCGTCATCATGGCGAATATCGTTGCTACAAAAGTCGTCATCGCAACATTTATCGTCGCTGTAAACTTCATCATTGTGCCAATTATTATTGATATAAAGTCATTGTCGTGGCAATGTCATCATTGCAATCGCCGTTGTCATTTCAAATATCGTCACTGCAAACATCCTTGTCGCATTTCGAATATTGTCGCTTCAAACGTTGTCTTCGCAGTAAATGTCAATGTTGCAAAAGTCATCATCATGGCGAATGTCGTCATTGCAATCATCGTCTTCATGGTGAATATTGTTGCTTCAAACATCGTTGTCACAATAGAAATCATTACTCCAAATGTTGTCGTCGTAGCGAATATTGTTGCTATAAAAGTTATCATTGTGGTGTATATCGTTGTTGCAACCTTCATAGTTGTGCCAATTAATATTGCTATAAAAGTCACTATCGCGATGATATCATTATAGCAATTGTTGTCGTCATTTCGAATATGGTCGTTGCACATGTCGTTGTCGCAGCAAATATCGTCGCTGCAAAATTCCTCATCACAGCGAATATTGTCGCTACAAACGTCGTCTTTGTGGTGAATATTGTTGCTACAAACGTCATCTTTGTGGCGCATATCGTTGCTGCAAAAGTTGTCATTATGGCGAATATTGTCATTACGAACATTATCATCACAGTGAGTATTCTTGCTTTAAACATTTTCGTCGCATCGAATATTGTAACTGCAAATGTCGTTGTTAAGGAAAAAGTCATCACGTAGTGAATATTGTCATTGCAAAAGTGGTTGTCTTGGTGAGTATCATCTACAAACATCATCATGATGAAAATCGTCTCTGTAGATGTTAACAGCACTATGAATGTCAGCGCTACAAACATCGTCATCGCGATGAATATCATCAATGCAAAACTTGTTGTTGTAGTGAATATTGTCGTTGCATATGTCATCATCATGGTGAATATCGTCCTTGCAAAAGTTATCACCGTAGTGTATATCGTCACTACGGAAGTCATTGTTGCGGTGAATATTGTCACTGTAACCATTATCATCACGGCAAATATCATTGTTGCAAAAGTCATCATCGCAGCGAATATGGTCACTACAAAAGCCAATGTCACAACAAATATCGTCACTATAAACATCATCTTTGTGGTGAATATCGTCCCTGCAAAAGTCGTTGTCGTGGTAAATATCCCCACTCTAAAAGTTGTCGTTGTGGCATATATCATCTCTATAAACATCGTTGTCGCGGTGAATATAGCTACTACAAACGTCGTCATTGCAGTTAATATTGTCACTGCCATTGTTGCTATCACTACGAATATCGTCACTCTAAATGTCATCATCGTGGCGAATATCGTTGCTACAATAGTTATCTCCATGGTTAATATTGTTGCTGCAAATGTTGCCATCGCGATGAATATCATCACTGCAAACATCGTTGGCACAGTAGATATCATTTGTCAGCATGATGACAATGTTCGTAGCAACGATTTCACCACAGTGTATGTTGTTGTCATGATGAATATAATTGCTGTAAATGTTGTCATCGCATTGAATATCATCATTGTAAAAATTATTGTCGTAGCGAATATCGTTGTTGTAAACATCATCATCGTAGTGAATATCGTCACAACAAACGATATCATTGTGGTCATTATAGTGGCTATAGAGGACATAGTAGGGGCAAATATCATCACTGTAAAAGTTGTCATCGCTACCACTGTTGTTGCTGCAAAAGTCATTATCACAACGAATATCGTCACTGGAAACATCGTTGTCACGGTGATTATTGTCACTGCAAAAGTCATACTCACGGCAAATATCATTGCTACAAACATTATCATTGTGGCGAATGTCGTTGCTTCAAAGTTGTCATCTCAGCGAATATCGTCACTACAAAAGATATCGTCTTGGAAAATATCGTCGCTACAAACATCTTCATTGTGGCGAATATGGTCAATGCAAAAGTCATCGTCGCAGCGAATATGATCGCAGCAAATGTCATTGTTGCAGCGAATATGGTCACAGTAAACGTTGTTGTCTCGATGAATATCGTTGCTGCAAACAACTTCATCATAGTGAATATTGTCATTGTCATGGCAAATATCACTGCTACAAAAGTTGTCATTACAACAAATATTGTTGCTACAATCGTTGTAGTCGTAGGGAATATGGTCGATACAAACGTTGTCGTGATAAATGTTGTTGCTATAAACATTCGTATTGTGGCGAATGTTCTCAATGCTAATGGCGATGTCATAGCGCTATAAAAGTCATCGTTGTTGTGAATATTGTCACCTCAAACATCATCTTTGCAGTGAATATCATTGCTACAAAATTCATCATTGCAGTGAATATCTTCCTACAAATGTCGCCACCTTTGCAAATATAGTTGCTACAAAAGTCATCACAGCAAATAACGTCACTGCGAACGTGTTTATCGCAGCGAATATCATTGCTGCAAACATTGTCATCGCGGTAAATATGGTTAATGCAAATGTCGTTGTCAAGGTAAAAGTCATCATCACGCTAAATATTGTTGCTGCAAATGTCGTCATGACGACAAATATCGTCACTGCAAAAGTTGACGTCGGGGTAAAAATAGGTAGAACAAAGGTCGTCATTGCAGTGAATACTTTAGCTACAAACATCATTGTCATAGTGAATATCATCGTTGCTAACATTATTGTTGTGGAAAATGTTGTTGTTGTTGACATCATCATAGAGGTGAATATCGTTGTGGCAAAAGTAAAGTTGTGACCAATATTGTCATTGGAAAAGTGATCATTACGGTAAATATCATTGTTGCAAACATTATCATTGCCGCAAATATTATAGCTACAAAAGTCGTCAACATAGCGACTATTGTTGCTGCAAACATCATCATCGTGGCAAATATTGACACGTCAAAAGTTATCTTTGCTACAAAAGTCATCAATGTGGTGAATATCGTCTCTACAAGTGTCCTCATTATAGCAACTATTGACACAAAAAATGTCATCGTCATGACAAATATTCTCATAGCAAACATCGTCATCATGGCAAGTATAGTCACTGCAAATGACATTATTACAACGAATGCCATTGCTGTAAACATTATCATCGTGGCGAATATTGTAGCAGCAAAACATCATCATCATGGTAAATATTGTCACTCCAAACATCGTTGTCACTGTGAATATTGTTACTTCAAACATCATCATTGCGACAATTATCATCACTTCAAACGTAGTCATCATGGCAAATATCGTTGCTACAAATTGATCATTGCAACGAGAATTGTCTTGCAAATGTTGTCATCTCGACGAATATCATTGCTACAAAGGTCCTCATCACGATGTATATTGTTGCTGCAATCGTCGTTGTTGTTGCAAATATCACTGCAACAAACGTTGTCATCATAGCGAATATCATCGTAGCAAATGTCGTCATCACGACAAATGTAGCCACTGCAAATGATGTTGTCACAGTTAATATTGTTTCTACAAAAGTTGTCATTGCAGCAAACATCATTACTACAAACATTATCATCATGGCGAATACTAACGCTTTAAAGCCTTGTCACCACAGTAAAAGTTATCGTTACAAATGTCATCGTCGCAGTGAATGTCATCACTGCAAAAGTAGTAGCCACGACTGATATCATTATTGAAAACATCCTCATTGTGGCAAATATCGTCACTATAAAAGTCATCATCGTAGTAAATATCGTCGCAATGAACATCATTGTGACGGTGGATGTAGTTGTTGCAAATGAAGTCATTGTGGAGAAGATTGTCACCACGAAAGTTGTCATCATGGCAAATATTGTTGCTACAAGCGTTGTTGTTGTTCCTCGGTGTAAAATTCCTCATCGCTAGGAATATCGTTGTTGCATACATCGTTGTTGTGGAAAATATCCCTGCTTTAAATGTCATTGTTACGGTGAATATTGTCGTTGTAAAAGTCATTAATGCGGTGAATATTGTTGCTACAAACATTGTCATTGTGATGAATATCATTGCAGCAAACGTCAATGTTAACACGAATGTTGCGTTGGAAACGTCGTCACCGTGACAAATATCATCACTGTAAACATTATCATCGTAGCGAATATCATTGCTACAAAAGTCATCGCTACAGTGAATATTGTCGTTGCAAACCTCCTCATTGCAGCAAATATTATCATAGTAGAAGTTGTCATCGTAGCGAATATCGATGCAGCAAATGCCATTGTCGTAATAGCCATAGTCGCTGCAAATGACATTGTCACATTAAATGTCGCCGCTATGAAAGTTTTCATCACGGAGAATATGCTTGCTGCAAACGTTGTCGCCATGGTAAATACCGCCGTTGCAAAACATCGTCATGGCAAATAGCATCACAGCAAAACGTCGTCATCGTGGCAAATGTCGTTGATGAAAAAGTAGTCATCAATGCGAATATCATCGCTGCATACATCATTGTCATGGCGAATAACGACGTTGTAAAAGACATTGTCGCTGTTAATATCATCGTAGCAAACGCTGTTGTCGCGACAAATATCATCATTGAAAAAGTTATCATTTTGGCGAATATCATCGCTATAAACATTGCCATCACAGCGAATATCATTGCTATAAAAGTCATTGTTGCGGTGAATATGGTTGCTGCAAAAGTTGTTGCTATGACGAATATATCATCAAAACCAACGTCATCTTTGCAGTGAAATCATCGTTGTTGCGGCAGATATCGTCGTTGTGAAAGTCTTCATCAAAGCAAATATGGTCACTGCAAAAGTCACCACCATGACGACTATCATAATTGCAAATGTTGTCTTTGTAGTGGATATCGTTACTGCAAAAGTCATTGCTGTAGCGAAGGTTGTCGTAATTTCAAATATCGTTGCTCCAAAAGTCATCATCGTTGCGAATATCGTTGCTACAAAACATCGTAGTCGTGGTGAATATTGTCACTTCAATTACCATCATCATGACGAATGTTATTATTGCAAATTTCATCATTATAGTGAATGTTGTTGCTACTAATTTCGTCGCTGTGGCACCATAAATGTCATTGCCGCTATGCATATTGACACCTGAAACTTTGTTATCATGATGAATATTGTTGCTATAAAATTCATTGTCGTAGTGAATATCCATCTGCAAACGTCGTAGTCTCCGCAAATATTATTGCTGCAAAAGTCATCACCACAGCAAATGTCTTCACCATAACGAGTATCATTGCTGCAAATGTTATCATCATGGCGAATATGGTCACTGCAAGTGTCGTTGTCACAGAAAACTCATTGTCGTAGTGAATATTGTCATCATAAATATCGCCGCTATAAAAGTCGTCATCAAGGCAAATATAGTCACTGCTAACTTTGTTCTTGCAAAGAATATCATTGCTATAGAAGTCTCCATTGCGGCAAATATTGTCGCTACAAATGTCATTGTCTCGGTGAACATTGTCATCGTGGCAAATATGATCACTACAAAAGTCGCGAATGTTGTCTCTACGAACGTTGTTGTTACGATGAATATCGCTATTGCAAAAGTCATCATCACGACAATTATCGTGGTAGTGATCATCATCATTGCGGTGAATATCGTCTCTACAAGCATTATCGCTGCGGTGAATATCATTGTTGTAAATGTATTCATCACTACGAATATTGTCGCAGCAAACATCATCATCAATGTGAGTATCGTCACTGTAAAAGTCATTGTCTCGGTGAATATCATCATTGCAAAGTCATGGTTATGATGAATATCGTTGCAGCTAAACTTGTCATTGCGGTGAATATCGTCACTACAAAAGGTATCGTCGCGATAAATATTATTGTTGCAAGCGTTATTATCATAACGAATATCATCGCTTCAAATGTCAACATCCCAATGAATATTGTAGCTTCAAATGTTGTCGTCCCAATGAATGTCATTGCTGCAATAGTCATCATCATGGCAAGTATCGTCGTTGCAAACTTCGTTATCACATTGATTATTGTCTCTACAAAATTTTCGTTGCGGTTGTCGCGGTGAATATCATCGATGCAAAAGTCATCCTTACGGAGAATATCATCCCTACAAGCGTTGTCTTCATGGTGAATATCATTGTTGGAATCATCATCACCACGGTAATATTATCAAAGGAAACATCATTGTTCTAGCATATGTCGTTGTTGCAAACATCGTTGTTGTAGGGAATATTGTTGCTGCAAAAGTCCTCGTTATGATGGATACGGTTGTTGCAAAAATCGTCATGATGAATATCGATGCTACAAATGTCGTCTTTGCAGTGAATATCATTGCTGCAAATATTGTCATTGTCATAAAAGTCGTCATCTCAGCAAATATCTGATGTGCTCAAAACCAAGTTCAAGCACATACAAAAACCAATTTGAAAGACAAACAAACAATGTCAATCAAACTAGTCTCAATCACATGAACAATGGTGTCAAATCTCAATGCTTATAACCAATTCTTCCAATGAGGATGTGATCAATCTTAAGTATCCAAATTAGATTGCTTTGATACCAAAAAGATGATGTGCCTAAATCCACTTGGAAGCACAATCAAAAGACTCAAGAAAACAATCTCAAGTCTCATACGAAACCGGTCCACCTAGTAAGCAATTCACGTGACACCTTTGAAGATTTTGATGGAAAATGTTGTTCAAATGATTTAATTGTAATCCCTATTGGTAACATTAACCAAATAACCACAATAAGGATTGAAATATCATGTGGAAATCAGATCAAAGAAAGCAACAAACCAATGAAATCCACTTTCCCTTTCAATCACTAGTTCACGCCAACAATAATAATGAAGTATGTAATTCAAGTGCTCAAGGAAACAATCAATCTTACAAGATTGATGCTCACGAAAAAAAAGAACCACAAATATGTCCAAGAAAGGTGCAAACCTACCCTAGATATGACTCACTAGAGAAGAAATGAACATACAACAAAATTGAATTGATATGACTCACAATTCACCTTCGTCGCATTCGCCACAATTCCAATTCTTGGGTTGAAATTGATAAGAGTTTTGAACTAAGGAAAGAAACCTAATTCCATACGTGAAAGTGCCTCTCAAATCTGTAAAAATTGGCCTCCCAAACCCTCTCTTAAGCAAGTATTTATACTTGCTACTCCTAGGGTTAAAAAGTGGTCAAAATTACAAGTTTGCCACTTTTAAGGTGGCTAGCCCTAAATGAAAATTACAAGGAAATAAAAGTGTCCCAAAACCAAAATACAACCAAAATAGTTCATAAAACAATTACAAGATACAAAATAACATAAGTCTTCATGATCTAATGCCTCGGAATAGAAAATAATCGCAGCGGGTCTTTGATTGTCATCTTGAAAAACGTTCTATATCCAACAGGAGTTGTAGGACATATTGGCATCCCATGGAGAATTATCATTGTTCTTGTAAGATTATTCTCAAATGTTTTATTAGAAATAAAGACATAAGGTAAAATATGAGCAATTTGGATCATCATCCAAATTGGGTTCTGAAAAGGTTGATAGTGTCAGAAATTTTCCCATCATCTCCTCGGGCTTCTAAAAGATTTGCCCTCAAATCTAGAGGATCAGTTGTGGAACTGAACCCTAATATCTCCATTGTCCTGCTCTTCCGGCTAACAATGGTAGTGGATGGATTTCTAACCTATTCCTGAAACCCCTGGACCTTAGATGGAGTCATCGGTAATAGAATTATGCATGACTCACCCATGCTGAACATGTAGGTATTTTTAAACCCATCATGTATCACCCATCGATCATACAACCAAAGCCGACCCAATAGTAAATGGAATGCATGTGTAGGGACTACATCACACAAGATCTCATCATAATAATTCTGCCCAACATTCATAGGAACCTTTGCCCTAAGGGTAACATGCATACTACCTCTATTAACTAGCCAATGCAAATGATAAGGACTAGGATGTGGGATAGTAGACAGTTGTAATTTGTCTACTAACACAGCAGATATAACATTCGTGCAACTACCACTATCGATGATGAGTACACAAAGGTTACCTTTGATTCTGCAAGAGGTGTGAAATATGTTCTCCCTCTGAACATCACTATTATCAGGAGATATAGATAAGGTCCAGCGTAACACATTAAGGGATAGATATTTTCCTCCTGTATGCTCCTCAGGCGCGTCTGCAATCTGATCATCATAATATTCCTGTAGTGCTGTTGGTAGATCTGTAGGTTCAATCTGATCACGATCATCCTCAATATCCTCCCCAGTAACAGTCATCACCCTCTTATTTGGACACTGTGCAACCATATGCCCAAATCCCATGCATTTAAAGCATTTTATCTGGCGCGCTTTCCCATTAGTAGATCCGGGAATGGTTTACCTCGTTTCTAGGGCCATTACCTCTTTACACTTCTCAGTGGGTAAATTTTCTCTCATAATAGTTGGGGTAGTAGTGTCCACTGCCTTTACTCCCTCACCTACCGCCTTTGTTCCCCCTGATCAACTGTCAGCTGATATGGGTCTATTAACAGTACTGGGCCTACTGCTCGGAGCCCTAAAGAAGTTGGACCTCCTTTGTCTCTCTACTTTTAAGGCCAACTGAATAGCCTCATCAAGTGTATTATAGTGCTGCAGTTCAACAATACATGCTATTTCATATTTTAGACCTGAGACAAAACGTGCTACAGTTTGTTCTGGAGGCTCAACGAACCCACACCTAATCATAAGGGTCTCAAACTCCTGCACATAATCATCCACTATTTTGCCTCCCTGCCTCAATGTTTGCAATCGCATAAACAGCTCCTGTTTGTAGTGCTCAGGAATGAACCTTTTCCTCAGTAATCTTTTCATGTCCCTCCAGGTTTGAACCTTAGCCTCTCTATCCCGACGCCTGCTGATAATCAGATTCTTCCACCAGAGTGCAGCATACCCTACAAACTCAACAGCAGCCAATCAGACCCTGGTATTTTCATCGATCTCATAACATTCAAAGAGACCTTCGACCTTGTCCTCCCAGTCTAAGTATTCATCTGCTGATCCCTTGCCATCATAGGATGGCATCTGTAGTTTCACATATTCCAAACCCTGAGGTGGCCTGAAATCCCTATTCTGATTTGGGTTTGCCCTAAAATTATCATCCCTTTCTTCCTTGTATGGAAGATGCTCCTCACCCATCTTTCTATTCAAATTCCCATCTCCTATTACTCTATCTCAATGAGGATTTTGTGGACCTACTCGAGGTGGTGCCGGCTGGTTTACCACTGGTGGTTGTGGTAATGTCATTCTGTCAACTCTAGTTGCCAGTGTAGCAACTATGGTAGTAAGATCCTGGAGTTATTCTTCCAAAGTTCTCCTACCTACCACATTACGACCCTGACCTCCACCAACCTGACTATTGGCTTCATCACCAATTCCCCCATTCACACCATCATTTGACATAGTTGTAGACTCTCGTATACTAATCCTCAAAACAATTTGAATCAAAGGCACAAACTCCACTACTACACTGCCCTTAACTCCACACAATAGCAACTACAAAAAAAGATAAACAAACAAACCCACTTAACTTTACAATTATGTTATTGCAACTCACGTGTAGTACTCTTCTCCACAACACGTCACAACAACACGGTGCAACAAATTTAACTTCCACAAGCCACTCCCACGGCAACACACAAGTGACAACAACAATAAATTTGATTCACTTCCACGGCAACAACACAAGTGGCAATAATAACAAATATGCTTCCACTTTCTACGGTAAGGATGATAACAAAAACAAATATGTTACTTTCCACAAATGTATTCCGAATTCCACAATAGGTAGCAACTTCAATTTGAAATTCAAACCACTTCACTAATTGCAAGCCTCCTTCAATTGGTAAGTAATGAATTCAAATTCAAATAGCACTCATTAACTCCCACAACTTAATGGAATGTGTTTGAATTCAAATAGATTCCTTACTAATAAAAAACTCAATGCAAATCTATAAATTGCACTTCTCCAATTCAGAATTACACAATGGAAGTCACAACAACAACCTACACATCCTCCTTCACGCCACAACAAGTCACGGCAAGAATTGGTGAGTTTTCAAGTTCAAAAGTTGTTGAATTAAACAACACTTCTATGCTTCTACCCTTCCAAAAAAATTATTAATCATAAGATGATACAACAACCTTTCCAATCCAACTCTAACAAGCAGCAAATCAAAATTCAAACAAAGGTAATTTCGCAAGCTCAAAAACCACAAAACAACACAATTTGCGGTTCTAATTGATCAACCCTAATTGAAGATGAATATCACGAAATCAAACACAATCAATCCCAACATATGCTCTGATACCAAAAAGATGATGTGCACAAAACCAAGTTCAAGCACATACAAAAACCAATTTGAAAGACAAACAAACAATGTCAATCAAACTAGTCTCAATCACATGAACAATGGTGTCAAATCTCAATGCTTATAACCAATTCTTCCAATGAGGATGTGATCAATCTTAAGTATCCAAATTAGATTGCTTTGATACCAAAAAGATGATGTGCCTAAATCCACTTGGAAGCACAATCAAAAGACTCAAGAAAACAATCTCAAGTCTCATACAAAACCGGTCCACCTAGTAAGCAATTCACGTGACACCTTTGAAGATTTTGATGGAAAATGTTGTTCAAATGATTTAATTGTAATCCCTATTGGTAACATTAACCAAATAACCACAATAAGGATTGAAATATCACGTGGAAATCAGATCAAAGAAAGCAACAAACCAATGAAATCCACTTTCCCTTTCAATCACTAGTTCACGCCAACAATAATAATGAAGTATGTAATTCAAGTGCTCAAGGAAACAATCAATCTTACAATATTGATGCTCACGAAAAAAAAAGAACCACAAATATGTCCAAGAAAGGTGCAAACCTACCCTAGATATGACTCACTAGAGAAGAAATGAACATACAACAAAATTGAATTGATATGACTCACAATTCGCCTTCGTCGTACTCGCCACAATTCCAATTCTTGGGTTGAAATTGATAAGAGTTTTGAACTAAGGAAAGAACCCTAATTCCACACATGAAAGTGCCTCTCAAATCTGTAAAAATTGGCCTCCCAAACCCTCTCTTAAGCAAGTATTTATACTTGCTACTCCTAGTGTTAAAAAGTGGTCAAAATTACAAGTTTGCCACTTTTAAGGTGGCTAGCCCTAAATGAAAATTACAAGGAAATAAAAGTGTCCCAAAACCAAAATACAACCAAAATAGTTCATAAAACAATTACAAGATAAAAAATAGCATAAGTCTTCATGATCCAATGCCTCGAAATAGAAAACAATCGCAGCGGGTCTTTGATTGTCATCTTGAAAAACGTTCTATGTCCAACAGGAGTTATAGGACATATTGGCATCCCATGGAGAATTATCATTGTACTTGTAAGATTATTCTCAAATTTTTTATTAGGAATAAAGACATAAGATAAAATATGAGCAATTTGGATCATCATCCAAATTGGGTTCTGAAAGGTCGACAGTGTCAGAAATTTTCCCGTCAATATCATCGCTCTAAAAGTAGTCATCATGGCGAATACCGTCAATCCAAAACATCATCGTTTATAGTAGCTACAAACATTGCCATTATAGTGAATATTGTCACTGTAAGCGTTGTTGTTGCAATGAATGGCATTGTTGTGATGTTGTAAAAGTCATCGTTGCTTTGCTACAAACGTTGTTGACAACGAATATGGTT
This sequence comes from Laguncularia racemosa, assembly GCA_037954665.1. Taxonomy (NCBI): domain Eukaryota; kingdom Viridiplantae; phylum Streptophyta; class Magnoliopsida; order Myrtales; family Combretaceae; genus Laguncularia; species Laguncularia racemosa. The sequence continues at coordinate 131,468 of JBBMOL010000502.1, read as the reverse complement.
ACTATAAATGTCGTTGTCATGGCAAAAGTTGTCGCCGTGGAGAATATTGTCATCGCAAATGTCATCATTGTGGTGAATGTCGTCATGGCAAAAGTCTTCGTCACATGATTATCATCATTGCAAATGTGGTTGTTACGGTAAAAATCGTCGCGGAGAATATTGTGAATATCCTTGCAACAAAGGATATCATTATTATAGACATAGTCATTAGGGCGAATATTTTCTAGCAATGGTGTTTGCAGCAACAACGTCGACATTTGCAAGGATGGTACGATATGAACAATTATAGAAATGATGTTTGTGATGACGATGTTTGCAGCGATGACAACGAAATTTGTAGTGACCATATTTGGGTAACACATTTGCAATGACGAACATCGTCGCCACAAATATTGTCCCTGCAAATGTTGTTGTTATTGTCGCAAACATTGTTTCTAGAAATATCATTGTTGTAAGTGTCGTTGCTACACATGTGGTTGTTATAAATGTCACCACTGCAAATATTGTTACTGGAAATACTGTTGCTACCAAATGTCCTCGTCTTCACTGCAAATAATGCCGCCAAAAATATCATTAGTGTAAATGTCATCGTTGTCATTGCAAACATTGCAGTGTAAATACTTTCGCTGCAAATGTCATTGGTACAATTATTGTTGTTGCAAATGTCTTCATCGTCGCTACAAACATCATTGCTGCAAATATCATCACTATAAATGTCATCATAGTGGCAGAGTTTGCCGCTGCTAATGTCGTTGTCATCGCTGTAAATATCATCGCACCAAATGTTCTCACTGTAGGTATTGTCACTGCAAATATCTCCGTAGTCCTTGTAAACATTGTAGACACAAATATTATAGTTGCAACTGTCATTGCTGCAAATAATTTCACTCTGCAAATGTCATAGTCGTCATTGGAAAGATAGCCACCGTATCATCACTGTAAATGTGGTCATCGCAAATATCATTACTACAAATTTTTTTGCCACAAGTATCATCGTTACAAATGCCTTCATTGTTGTTGCAAACATGGCTAGACATATTATTGCTGCAAATGTCACTACTAGAGATGTGGTCATTGCAAATATCAATACTGTATATATTATTACCAGAATTATCGTCGTTACAAATGTCCATGTCGTCACTATAAAAATCATCGCTGCAATTATCACACTACAATTGTCGACATTATGGCAAAGCTTGTCCATACAAATGTTGATGTTGTTGCAACAAACATTGTCATTGCAAATGTCATCGCTACAAGTAATCTCACCGCAAATATCATTGTTGCAGATGTCCTCGTCATCGCTACAAACATCGTCACTATAAATATTGATGTACTTCACTTGTAATTGTAATATATATAAAGGATGACACAATAAAGAACCAAGTTCCAATCAAATTGGGCATGAACCCCTAATCCTTATGAACCCTAAATGGCGTGTTCCAGAACACATATAACAATTCCAATTACACATTAGATATAACAAACTAGCTAATGCGAAATCCCACGAATAGAGTTGTGAAACCCAAAAACAAACAATCAATTTCCTGGATCGCCTAAATCCCGATTTTGAATTAAAAAATAAATAAATTACTGACTCGTTGTCTATGGAGACAAGAACTAGTAATATATATATATATAATGAAATTATTGACCCGTTGCCTATAAGAGACAAGAACCAATAATATAAACCAAGCTCGAACCCACAAGTTCAAAACCCCTACTATTTTGTTTAAAAAGAATAGATATGAGAAAATATCTCTTCAATTGAAAATTTTGTCCATCCTCCATAACACAAGTTTCGATACCCTTTTTATAGAGTTCCAAGGCTAATTAATGAAAAAAAAAAAAAACCATCCACATTCCCATCAACAACCCACTACCAAAGCATAAAGAACAGATATGAGAGACAAGAACTAATAATATAAACCGAGCTCGAACCCATAAGGTCAAAACCCCGATTGCTTGTTTAAAAAGAACAAATATGAGTAAATATTTCTTCAATTGAAAAATTCGTCTATCTTCCATAACACAAGTTTTGATACCCTTTTTATAAAGTTCCAAGGCTAATTAATGAAAAAAAAAAACCATCCACATTCCCATCAACAACCCACTGCCAAAGCATAAAGAACAGATATGAGAGATAAGAACCAATAATATAAACCAAGCTCGAACCCACAAGGTCAAAACCCTAGCTGCTTGTTCAAAAAGAACAGATATGAGAAAATATCTCTTTAATTGAAAAATTCGTCCATCCTCAATAACACAAGTTTTGATACCCTATTTATAGAGTTCTAATGCTAATTAATGAAAAAAAAAACCATCCACATTCCCATCAACAACCCACTACCAAAGCATAAATGTGTTTCTCTTAACTACATTAATAACTACCCATTACAAAAGCATATTAAATGTGTTTCTCTTAACTACACTAATAACTATTTTGTTGATATAAGTAATGACCTCAATTATCTTCTAGAATCCTTACTTACTATCTTGGTTGATTTGGGCTCCATTTTCTTGGGCTTAGATGACATTAATGGATTTGGGTTCAGCTTAGCTCCATGTCTCTAAGGTCATTCCAGACTTGACCTCATTTTCAAAAATAATCTTCACAAAGCCTTGCACGGCTTACTTGATCTGTTTTGCTTGTGCCCTTGTGATTGGCCCTTCGAGTATTTGTAGTTCCTCAATTCCACTTCGAATGCATTTGTCCTCTTCAACACTTGAGCCTTGAGATGGTCCTCCATTATCTTCCCTCTCTTCAAAAGGATTCATCCTCAAATCTGAACTTGTATCAAAGGGAGTATGATCAAACACATTAAATTTGGCACTAACTTTCTACTCACCTGGAAAATCTAACGTATATGCATTATCATTAATTTTGGCCACCACTTGAAATGGCCTATCTCCTCTAGGATCTTATTTAGTCTGCCTTCGAGTTGGAAACCTTTCTTTCCTCATATGTACCCATAACTAATCTCCAAGTTCAAAAGTAACTTTCTTTCTACCTTTGTTGGCTTATGTAGCATTCTTCTCATTCTGCTTCATGATGTGATGTCTTGCTTCTTCATGAATCTTTTTCACCATCTCAACCTTCTTTTTACCATTAAGACTAGTAATCTCATTCATAAGCAAAGGAATCAAATCTAATGGAGTCAAAGGATTGAAACTATATACAATCTCAATAAGGTAAGAAACCAGTAGAAGAATGCACAACTAGATTGTACGCAAACTCAATGAATGGAATGCATTCTTCCCAGGATTTCAAATTCTTCTTTATCACAGCATGCAAAAGAGTAGTCAATGTCCTATTTATGACTTCAGTTTGTCCATCGACTTGTGGGTGACATGTAGTAGAAAATAACAACTTTTTTCCCATTTTCCCTCACAAAACACGCTAGAAATGACTAAGGACTTTCTATGCTCTTAGGCACTCCATGCAAATGAACGACTTCTCTAAAGAACAATTCAGCAACATGCATCACATCATTAGTCTTATGACATGGAATAAAATGTGCCATTTTCAAAAAACGATCAACAATCACGAAAATGGAATCTCTACCTCTCCTAAACCTAGGTAAACCCAAAACAAATCCATCAAAACATCAGTCCAAGGTTCATTGGATACAGGTAAAGGCATGAAAAGACCATGAGGTTTGACTCTAGACTTGGCTTTCTTACATGTGATGCATCTAAAGCAAACTCTTTCCACATCTCTTTTCATATGAGGCCAAAAGAAATGTTCTTTCAGCATATCCAATGTCTTAACAATACCAAAATGACCCATAAGACCTCCACCATACGACTCAAGCACAAGCAACTTTCGCATTGAACACTTAGGAATGCACAACTTGTTCTCCCTAAAAAGGAATCCACCGTTCTTATAGAATCTATCAAATGCACCCTTTTCACAAGCATGATACACAACATGAAAATCAGAATCTTGTATGTACAATTCCTTTATGTGTTCAAATCCAAGCAATTTAGCTCCAAGAATAGCAATAAAAGCATACATGTGAGATAGGGCATCTACTACCACATTTTCCTTACCTTACTTGTATTAGATCACATATGGAAACATCTCTATGAACTCGACCCATCTTGCATGTCTTTTGTTCAACTTGCCTTAGGCCTTCAAATGCTTCAAAGATTCATCATCTATGTGAATAACAAATTCTTTTGGCCACAAGTAGTGCTGCCATGTCTCCATTGCATGCACTAATGCATAGAGCTCATTATCATACGTCGAGTACTTCAAAGCAACTCCATTTAGCTTCTCACTAAAGTAAGCAATAAGACACTTCTCCTGCATCAAAATAGCTCCTATACCAATCTCGGAGGCATCACATTCGATCTCAAAAGTTTTTGGAAAAATCAGGTAGAATTAATAATGGAGCAGAACATAACTTTTCTTTTATTACATTAAAGGCATTTTTTTGTTCTACTTCCCATTTAAACCCAACATCCTTTTTTATTACTTCAGTCAATGGGGTAGCCAATGTACTAAAATTACGCACAAAACATCTATAAAAACTAGCTAACCTAAGAAAACTTTTTACCGCAATCAGCGATTTAGGAGATAGCCAATCCTTGATAGCTTGCACCTTTTCTTCATCCACTAGTATTCCACCTGTTGTAACAACAAAACCTAAGAACACCACTAAGTCTATATAAAAACTGCACTTTTTCAAGTTGGCATATAATTTTTCCTATCTCAGCACATCAACAATAGCTCTAAGATGTTCCATATGCTCATTAAAGCTCTTACTACACACCAGAATATCATCAAAGTATACAATGACAAATTTTTCCAATGAATGCACACAAGACATGGTTCATTAGTCTCATGAATGTACTAGGTGGATTAGTTAACCTGAATGGCATCACTAACCACTCATACAACCCATGTTTTGTTTTGAAAGCTATTTTCCATTCATCACCCTCTTTCATTCTAATTTGATGATAGCCACTCTTTAGATCTATTTTCAAAAATATCACAGATCCATGCAATTCATCAAGCATATCATCCAAATGAGGTATAGGGTGTCGGTACTTTACTATGATTTTGTTAATGGCTCGACAATCAACACACATGCACCATATCCTATCTTTCTTAGGCACTAACAATACCGGAACTGCGCATAAACTCATGCTTTCTCAAATATGTCCTTTAGCTATTAACTCTTCCATTTGCTGTTGTAGTTCCCTTGTCTCCATAGGATTCGCCCTATAAGCTGGTCGATTTGGAATCACCGCTCCAAGAACAAAGTAAATCTAATGCTCAATCCCTTACTTTAGTGGTAAACCATTAAGTACTTCATCGAGAAAGACATCCTCATAATCCTTAAGTGCACTTTTGATCTCTTGTTCTTTTGTAAAGAAACTCATTCTTTTCTTTCTTCCCTCACCTAAAACCAAGCACTCTTGCTTTTTTCTCTTAGAGATTTTACTTTCTCTCTTCTTGACACTCATATTTCTTTCAATTTCATTTTCCCTCTTCTTTTGTTTCTCGGCTTCTACCTCACTTTCCTCACAAATGGCTTTTTTAAGCCGTAGTTGATCCTCATATACCTGGCTTGGTGTCATTGGCATCAATGTAACTTTCCTTCCATCTTTCACATGATTCTTGTACCCATCATGAATGGCTCTCCTATCAAATTGCTAAGGCCTTCCAAGTAAAAGATGACCAGCATGCATAGGTACAACATCACAAAGGACCTTATCCATATATTTCCCAATTGAAAACATCACGTGGTCTTACTTATTCACCTTCACTTCTCCACATTCATTTAGCCATTGCAACTTGTATGGCTTGGGATGCTTCACAATACAAACCTAATTTATCAACAAGTATGTTACTTGCAACATTAACACAGCTACCTTCGTCTATGATCAAACTACATATCTTTCTTGTACATGGCACTGAGTGTGAAAAATATTATCTCGTTGCACATTGTCATTCTCTTCTTGTTTCACTTAAACATTCAAGAAATGCATAATGAGCAATGACTTACCTTCTACAGCATAATCACAATCACTAGCATCTTCTAACTGTGGTATAGTATCACTAGCATAATCAGAGCCATCATCATTAGTTTCAATCTCCCCACCCTCGCGCATGATCATCACTCTTTGGCTTAGACATTAAGATGCTATATGCCCAGTCCCCAAATACTTAAAACATTTAATATCCTAATTTCTTAAAGTTTGAGATGATGAGTTACCTCCCTCCTCAGCGGCCTGTGTGTGCTTCTTCAAGTTCCCACCATCATAGGCCTTGAACCTAGATTTCTCTTCCCTTTTCCCCCTTATCTACTTTCCACGGAAGTGGGAATTCGAGTAGTGGTTCCCAGCTTGAGTGACTTTCGCTTCTTTGAGTTGTCGCTTAACTTTCATGGCCATATACACCATGTCCTCCACCTCCACATAGTGTTGTAATTCCACAATGTTGGCGATGTCATGATTCAGTCTACATAAGAATCTAGCCATAGTATAGCCTCAAGGTCCTCCTCTACATTAGCTCGGATTAAGGCTATTTCCATCTCCTTATAATAGTGTTCAATACTCTTCGACCCTTGTTTGAGGCTTTACAACTTAAGGTGTTGATCACAATACTAATGTGATGGGACAAATCGTCTTCTCATGGCAGCCTTCATCTCCTCCCAATTGTCAATTGGTCGTTCACCATTCCTCTATTGGGATAAGACCAATTGATCCCACCAAATGATGCCATAATCTGTAAACTCCACTGCTGCAAGCTTCACTTTCTTCTCCTCAGAGTAATTGTGGCAATCGAAAACTAGCTCAACCTTTCTCTCCCACTCAAAGTAGATGCCGGGGTCATTCCTCCCTTGAAAAGGAGGGATAGTTATTTTGATACTCTTGATATTTCTATTAACTCCATCTCTAACTCTATCATTAGCATGGTCATTCCTACATCGATTTTGCCTTTCCTCCTCTTCTTCTTCAGCAGATTCATCTCGAGGTGCAACTAGCCGACGTACCTATCTCTGTATGGGAGGGATTCCCATAGGAGGTCTTGTTTGCAATTCGTTGATCCGCTCATCTTGTCTATCCATTCAATCACAGATCTCTCTAAACACCACATGCACGCATTCGAACTGTTGCTGCATAGCCCTCAAAAGAAAGGACCGATTAGGTTCATCCCCTTAATTCTTGTGTTCTGACATGATGATGATCCCAAAAGAAATTCAATTAAGAAGTCCTCACACACTCCCTTACGTGTTTGCGCTCAAAAGTCTATCTACACTCGTGTTGCACACAGATTAATGGCTTTTACCCTCTATTACGCTCACCCACTCTCACCTTTTACCACTCTTCTTTTCCCCCACCAAGTTCTTTAAGAACACAGTAATTGAAAGACTAGAGTAGTCACTTGTAAAACTTAAACATCAATTTATATAATTAGCTCAAAAAGGGGCCAAGAAGATAGGAAGAAACAACATCGTTGAAGTAATGCTCAATAGAAGAATAGACTCATCATGGAGTTTAGGATGTAAGGAATCAACTCGGGCATTGATGATGATAGAAGACAACATAAGATTTTTTTTTTTTTTATAAATGACACTAAATAGAAATAGTAGAACATGATTATTAAAGAAATAAATGAAATTTCAATAAGGAATATAAAGGATAAAGGATAATAACCTAATTGAGGACTAACTTGGCTCTAATACCAAAAATGATGCAAAATCCCATAAATAGAGTTGTGAGACCCAACAACAAATGATCGATTTCCTAAACCGCCCAAATCCTGATTTTGAATAAAAAAAAAAAACAAATTACTGACCCCTTGTCTATGGAGACAAGAACCGGTAATATATATATATATACAAAAAAAAGAAATTATTGACCCGTTGCCTATAAGAGACAAGAACCAATAATATAAACTGAGCTTAAACTTACAAGGTCAAAACCTCAACTGCTTGTTCAAAAAGAACAGATATGAGAAAATATCTCTTCAATTGAAAAATTCATCCATCCTCCATAACACAAGTTTTGATACCCTTTTTATAAAGTTCCAAGGCTAATTAATGAAAAAAAAAAAACCATCCACATTCCTATCAACAACTCACTACCAAAGCATAAATGTGTTTCTCTTAACTACATTAATAACTATTTTGTTGATATAAGCAATGACCTCAATTATCTTCTAAAATCCCTGCTTACTGTCTTGGCTGATTTGGGCTCCATTTTCTTGGGCTTAGATGACATTAATGGATTTGGGTTCAGCCCAGCTCTATGTCTCCAAGGTCATTCCAGACTTGACCTCATTTTCAAAAATAATCTTCATAAAGCCTTGCATGGCTTGCTTGATCTGTTTTGCTTGCACCCTTGTTATTAGCCCTTTGGGTATTTGTAGTTCCTCAATTCCACTTTGAATGCATTTGTCATCTTCAACACCCAAACCTGGAGATGGTCCTCCATCACTAGCAATAATTGAAAACAACTTAAGAATGATTTATATAATTCACAATAGTCCTCAAGCCAACTTGCTACAATTTCAGAGTGAAATTAATAAGAGTAAAATGGTGTGAAGAAGAAACTCTCCCATGGCACAAGTCTGATTTTGTAAATTTCAAAAAGTCCCCTACAAACCCTACTTAACAAGTATTTATACTTGTTCTAAATAAGGAAAATTTTAACAAAAGAAAATACAAATGAAAACAACATATGTGGCTAGTTTCTTTCACCTCCATAGAGAAATGTAAGACCGGTTCTTCTTTTGATAAAATGCAAATGAAATGAAGGTCAGCTCCACTTGTCTTTGCAGGTTCAATTTGGTTTATAATGGACCATGATCCAATCATAAACCAATTGCTATTGTGCTTGGTCGTCTTCGTGCAAAACCGACAAAATGTACCTGCTATAATGTAAAGACATTTATTATAAGATAAATAAAGATAAAATGTGGATGTCTAGGCTCATTCATTCAAATAGGCTTCCTACTACTGGATCTAGAGTTTTGATTCCCACCATCTCGTCGGGCCTTTAAAAGATTTGTCCTCAAATCTAAGGGGTCTTTTCCTAGATTGAAATCCCTTGTTTACATGTGCTTGTTACCCTAAAGTCTTGAGTAGCCATTAGTTTTTCTGATCTGTTCTTGGAATGTGTGTACCTCAGTTGGAGACATAGGAGTCAAGAAAACCCGTGCACTATCTTTCTGAAACATATAAGTGTTTCTAAACCCATCATGTAGCACCTTCTTGTCCAACAACCAAGGCCTACCCAATAGTATATGAAAGGCGTACATAAAAAGAACATCACAGACAATTTCATCATTGTATCTATCTCCTATGCTGAATGGCACCTTAGCCCTCCATGTAACATGCAGACTACCCCGTTCATTCAGCCAATGTAATTTATAAGGATGTGGATGTAGACTAGTAACTAGTTGCAATCTATTTACTAATGCAGCAGCTATGACATTAATGCAACTACCACCATCAACGAAAAGAACACACAAGTTACCTAGAACTTGACAAGGCATATGGAATAGGTTCTCCCTCTGTATGTCTCTAACGTTTGGAGATATAGTCATAACCTTGCGTAACACATTAATAGACAAATATTTATCATTTTCCTTGTCTTCATGTATCTCAACATCAGGATCATCATAGTACTCCTGTAGTACTATTGATAAGTCTATAGGCTTAACCGCTTCTTCTTAACCATCCTCACTATTTCCTTCCATGATAGTCATGATTCTTTTGTTGGGATACTGAGCAACCACATGTTCAAAACCCATGCATTTGAAACACTTTACTTAACGCATCTTTCCACCGATTGTCCTTGGCACTGTCTATATGAAATCAGCTCCAATAACCTCTTTTCCTTTTCCTGAAACTTCCCTCTCCCTATCAGAATTAGAGGTATTCTTGTCCATAGTCTTATCATGTCCCCCTATTCCTTTTTGTTCTCCCATCTGACCATCTGACTCATGAGGTTTGGTAGAAGTTCCATACCTATTGCTCGCTACTCGAAAAGGGTTGGATCGCCTCTATCTCTCTACTTTTAGGGCTAGCTAGATAGCTTCATCAAGTGTGTTATACCTCTGGAGCTCTACGATGCAGGAAATTTCATACCTTAACCCTAACACAAATCATGCTAGGGTTTGTTTAGGAGGTTCAACTGACCCACATCTGATCATTAATGCCTTAAACTCTTGTATATACTCATCAACTGCTTTAACTCCCTGCCTCAATGTTTGGAGATGCATAAACAACTCCTACCTATAATGCTCAGGTATAAACCTTTTTCTCAATACCCATTTCATTTCCTGCTAAGTATGTATATCAGCCTCACCATCTCTTCATTTGCTAATCACAAGATTTTTCCACCATAAGGCGGCATAGCTTGTAAATTCCACAGCTGCAAGATGAACTCGAGTGTGATCATCAGTCTCATAGCACTTGAATAAGCCCTCAACCTTTTCCTCCCAATCTAAGTAATCATCTACAGAACCCCTATCATCAAATAAAGGCATCTGCAATTTCACATACTCCAATCCCCGAGGTGGCCTGAACTCCCAATTTTGGTAAGGCTCATTCTTAAAATTATCATCTCTTTCCTCCCTAAGAGCATGATAATCTCCCTCTATTCTCCTTCTCCTATTACCTCCAACAGCTCCTTCCCGAGGTAGGGGTGCTTGAAGGCTGGCCACTGGTGGTTATAGCATCATCACCTGATCTACCCATGTTGCTAATGTAGCAACAATAGTAGTAAAATCCTGCAACCTCTAATGTTCTTCCGCCAATAACACGATGCCTTTGACCTCCTCCAACCTGACTATTGGCCTCATTGCCAATCCTACCATTCACACTATCATTCGATAAGATTATGAAATTCCTCTCCTTTTTTTTTATCATGCAACACCAACTCATAACACACTCACAACACAATTCACAACTCTACACCTTGTCACAATAACACGCCTTAGATAACAACACTCACCTCACACCACACTTACACGATTCAATCACTACCACACACTTACACACTTCTACGGTGCTACACAACAACATACCATGGCAACATAACCCACACTTTAATACACAATTACATCACACACAACTCCTACAGTCCACTTACACAACAAAACCCATGGCAACACAAGACAAAGGGAAGTAAATATGGACACTGCTCCACACGGCAAGCAAATAATTCCATCTAGTCAAAGTGTATTTAAAGTGATTAATACACAATTAACTCCACAAGTAATGATTGAGTTTAAATTCAAAATATTTCCAAATTCCCCACGTCAAGATGAACAATAACAATGCAAATCTGAAAAAAAAAAAAATACACTTCCCCTTCTAAAACCAAAAGGAAACATACGGCACACTCCACAACTACTTCAAATTATGAAATTCCAATTATGGAATTCAAATTCAAATAACTTCCCCTTCTTCCACACACAAGGAGCTCACGGCAAGATGATGATTACAAAGGACTAATTTTGAAATTCCACTTCCAATTCAAGAGGCAACACATGGCACAATCACACACAATTACTTCAATTCCACTTCAAATAACTTTAATTGAGAAATGGAAGAACAAGATACCTAAATCACCAAATCAAAATCACAAAATTCCCTTCTTAAAACCATGCTTTGATACCAAATTATGATGTGTTTCACTTGTAATTGTAATATATATAAAGGATGACACAATAAAGAACCAAATTCTAATCAAATTGGGCATGAAACCCTAATCCTTATGAACCCTAAATGGCGTGTTCAAGAACACATATAATAATTCTAATTACACACTACATATGACACACTAACAATAATTGAAAACAACTTAAGAATGATTGATATAACTCATAATAATCCTTAAGCCAACTCGCCACAATTTCAAAGTGAAATTGATAAGAGTGAAATGGCATGAAGAAGAAACTCTCCCATAGCACAAATCTGATTTTTGTAATGTTCAAAAAGTCACCTACAAACCCTACTTAACAAGTATTTATACTTGTTCTAAATAAGGAAAAATTTAACAAAAGAAAATACAAATGAAAACAACATATGTGGCCGGTTTATTTCACCTCCATGGAGCAATGTAGGACCGTTTCTTCTTTTGATAAAATGCAAATGAAATGAAGGTCGGCTCCACTTGTCTTTGTAGGTTCAATTTGGTTCATAATGGACCGTGATCTAATCATAAACCAATTGCCATTGTGCTTGGTCGTCTTATTGCTACAAATATCATCGCCGCAAATGTCATTGCTATAAGTATTGTTGCTGCAAATATCGTCATTGCAAAAATCCTTGTCGTCACAGCAAACATTATAGGGGCAAATATATTTCTACAAATGTCATCACTGCAAATTTTGGCACTGCAAATATCGCCACTGCAAATGTCCTTGTTATCGCTACAAATATCGTTGCCGAAAATATCATCACTACAAATGTAGTCACCACAAATATCGTCACTACATATATTATCGCAGTTGATATTACCACTATAAATCTCCTTATCATCGCTACAAGCATTGTTGCTACAAATATCATTGTTGCAACTATTATCGTCATGGCAAACTTTGTCTCTACAAAATGTCGATGTCATCACTGCAAACATACTCGTTGCAAATATCACCACTGTAAATGTCATTGCTGCAAATATTGTTGCTACAAATATCCTTGTCATTGCTACAAACAATATCTTTACAAATATCATTTCTTCAAATGTCATCATCATGGAAAACTTTGCCACTGCAATTGTTGTTGTCGTCGCTGCAAATATCACCGCAAAGAATGTCATTGCTACAATTGTTGTCACCGTAAATATCATAGCTATAAATGTCCCCATTGCCACTGTAAACATCATTGCTGCAAATGTCATGCCTGCAATTGTGGCCACTAGAAGTGTTGTCGCTGCAAAAATTGTCATCGGAATTGTCATAGCTACAAATGTACTCGTTGTCGCTATAAACTTTATCACCGCAAATATCATCATTGTGAATGTTGTTGTCATGCAAAGTTTATCCTTGCAAATGTCGTCATCGCCGCAACAAACATTGGACTGCAAATATTTTCACTATAAATGTCGATGCTACAATTATTATTGTTGCAAATGTCTACGTCGTTGATGTAAACATCGCCACTGTAAATATCATTACTGCAAAATGTTGTCATCGTAGCAATGTTTGTTGTTGCAAATGTTATCATCATTGCAACAAACATTGCCTCACAATTAACATCATTGCAAATGTCGTCGCTGCAACTATTGTTGCAACAAATATCGTCACTGCTAATGTCCTCGTCACGCTACAAACATCAACGCCGCAAATATTATCACTACAAATGTCATCGATGCAAGTATTATCACCATAAATATCGTCACTGTAATGGCCCTCGTGATCACTCCAAACATTGTAACTGCAAATGATGTTGCCACAAATATCGTCGTTGTAAATGTCATCGTTAGTACAAACATTGTGGCTGTAAATATCATCGTTGCAAATGTTGTTGCTGTAAATGTGGTTGCTATAAATATCATCGTTGCAAATTTCGACATTGTAAATTTTATCACCGCAAATGCCTACATCATCGCTAGAAGCATCATCGTTGCAATTACTATCGCTGCAAATCTCATTGTTGTAAATTTAGTTGCCGTAAATATCGTCCATGCATATATTATCACCATAAATATCATCCTTATTTATAATATCCTCGCTGTAAGCATCATTGCCACAAATATCATTATTGCAAATCTGATCATCATGGCAAAGTTTATCCCTACAATTGTCTCCATTGTCGGTATAAACATAGTTGCTATAAATATCATCACTGAAAATGTCGTTGTAGTAAATGTCATCATCATCATTGCAAACATTATGTGGTAAATATGATAAATTCAAATGTCATCATTGCAATTATTGTCAACGCAATTATTGTCGCTACAAATATTATCATCGCAAATATCATCACTACAGTTGTCATTGTCTTGGTAAAGTTATCACTACAAAGGTGGTCATCACCGCTACAAGCATCATTGCAGTAAATGTCAACATTGTTGTAGTTAACATCATCGCTACAAATGTCGTGCTGGTGGTAAAGTTTGTTGCTACAATTGTCATGTCATCCCTATAAACATTGTTGTTGTGAATATCGTCACTTGAAATGTCATCACTGTAATCATCCTCGCTATAAATATTGTTGCTGCTACTATCCTCTCATTTGCTACAAGCATGGTCACCGCAAGGATCATTACAGTAAATGAGGTCACCATAAATTTCATTACTACAAGTGTTGTTGTTGCAATTATTGTTACTGCAAATATCATTGTTGCAAATGCCATCGTCATTACTGCAAACATCGCATCGTAAACATCGTCGTGGGAAATGTCATAACTACAATTATTGCTGTCTCAAATATCGTTGCCGCAAATGTCATCACTATAAATCTCGTCATCGTGGCAAAGTTTGTCATTGCAAATCCCATTGTCATTTATGCTAACATCATTGGTGTAAATGCTGTTGATGTAAATGTCGTCATCATGGCAAAGGTTGTCATTGCAAATGTCGATGTCATTGCTGCAAACATCATCACTGTAAATGTTGTCATCATCAATGCAAACATCGTCACCACAAATATAATTGCTATAAATGTTGTCATCATCACGACAAACATCATCATTACAAATATGACCAATTCAAATGTCGTCATTGATGTAAAGTATCCACTATAAATGTTGCCACTGCAATTATTATCGTCACAAATATTGTTGCGACAAATGTCATTGTTGATGCCGCAAACACTATCCCTGCAAATATCACCTTTACAAATGTCCTTATCATGGTAAATTCTATGACTACAAATTTCGTCATTATTGTTGCAAAGATCATGGCACAAATGTCATCTCTATGATTATTTTCATCGCAAATATCATCACTACAAACATCATCACCACAAATATCATTTATGCAAATGTTGTCGTTGTGGCAAAATTGGTCATTGCAAATGTCGACTTCGTCGCTACAAACATCATTATCGCAAATATTGCTGTTGCAAATGTTGTCTTTGAGGCGAAGGTTGTCACTGCAAATGTTGTCCTCATCGCTACAAACATTGTTTCCTCAAATATCATTATTCCAAATTGCATCACCACAATTATTGTCGTCGCAAATATCATCATTAGAAATGTTGTTGGAGTAAATATCATTGTTGCTGATGTGATTGCCACAAATATCGCCACTGTAAATGTCCTCGTTGTGATAATAAAAATTGTTGCCATTAATATCATCACTGAAAATTTCATTGTTGTGGCATTATTTGTCACTAGAAATGTCATCGTAGTCACTGCGAACTTTGTTGTTGCAAATGTCATCATTGCAAATGTCATTGTTGCAATTACTAATGCTGAAAATATCACCACTGCAAATGCCATTGTTGTCACTACAAACATCAATGCCATAAATCTTATCACTACAGATGTCCTCGTCATTACAAAGTCTATCATAGCAATTGTTGTCATTATCACTGTGAACATCGCATCGCAAATGTCATCGCTACTACTATTGTTGCCGTAAATATTGTCACTGTAGATGTCATCGTGGTGGTAAACAATGTTGCTGCAGATATCATTGTGGCAAACGTCATTGTTGTGGTATATTATGCCACTACAAATGTCATCATTGTCACTGCAAACATCATCCTCACACATATCATCGTTGTAAACATCATCATAGCTTACGTAGTCACTAAAAATATCATTGCAGTAAATGTCATCATCGTCACTACTAACATTGTCACTGCAAATGTCATCGCTGCAAATTTCGTCTTCATGGTAAGGTTTGTAGCTACAAATGTTGTCATCATCGCTACAAACTTCGTTGTCATCGTCACTACAATCATTAACACCACAAATATCGTCACTACAATTGCCATCGTCGTCACTATAGACACCGTCGCCAAAAATATCATTGCTTGAAATATCCTTGTCATTGTAAAGTTATTCATAGGAATTGTTGCCGTCATCGTTGCAAACATCGCACCACAAATATCATTGCTATAAATGTCAATGTTGCAACTATTGTCACCACAAATATCACTGCTATAAATGTCATTGTCGTGGCAAATTTTGTTGCTGCAAATATTATCATTGTTGCTACAAACATCATCACTGCAAATATTGCAGTTATAAATGTCGTCATCACGGAAAAGGTTACTATAAATGGTGATGTTGTCGCTGTAAACATCGCCACCACAAATATCATCACTACAAATGTCCTAATCTTAGCAAAGGTTGTCACTGCAAATGTTATTGTTGTTACCACATATATCATCATTGCAAATGTTGTTGTCATTGTAAAGTTTGTCGCAACAATTGTTTTTGTCATCACTACAAACGTCGCACTGCAAATATCAATACCGCAAATGTCATCACTTTAATGTTGCAAATGTCATAATCATGGCAAAGGTTGTCACTATAATTGGCATTATCGGCATAGCAAACGTCACCACCACAAATATCATCGCAAAAAATATTGTAATCGTAGAACAACAAATATCGTTGTAGCAAATGCCATCATCATGGGAAAGGTTGTTGCTATAAATGTCAACATCACTGCTGCAAGCAATGCTACCGCAGATATCATCATTGTAAATGATGTCATCATCGCTACAAGCATTGTGGCCACAAATGTCATCATTGCAAATGCTGTCACTGCAATTATTGTTGCCGTAAATTTTGTTGCTGCACATGTTATCACACAAATATATCGCCACTTATGTGGTCACCACAAATATCATCACTGCAATTATCCTCGTCATCACTACAAACATCATTGTCGTAAAAATCATCGTGGCAAAGTTTGTTGCGACAAATGTTGTTGTTGCCATAGCAAACTTCATTACCACAAATATCATTGCCACAAATATTGTCACTACAATTATTATCACTGCAAATGTCATCGTTGTAGTTACAGACACCACTGCCACAAATATCATCGTTGCAAATGTCCTCGATGTTACAAAGATTGTCGTAGCACTTGCTGTCGTCATTACTGCAAATATTATCACTACAAATGTCGTCGCTATAACTGTTATTATTGCAAATATCATCATTGTAAATGTCCGCATCATGGCAAATTTAGTTGCTATAAATGTCATCATCACCATTGCAAACATTGTCACCGCAGAATATCGTTGTTGCAAATGTCATCGTTGCGACGAAGGTTGTCATTGCAAATGGCGATGTTGTCACTACAAGCATCGCTACCACAAATATCATTGTTAAAAATGTCGTAATCATCACCAAGTCTGTCACGACAAATTTTGTCATCGTCATCACAAATATCATCACTGCAAGTGTTGTCACTATAATTATTGTCGCACAAATATCATCATTGCAAATGTTCTTATTGTCGCTACAAGTATCGTCATTGCAAATATAATTGCAATAAATGTGGTCACCGCCAAAATCACCGCTGCAAATGTCCTTGTTGTCGCTGCAAACATCGTTGCCGTAAAAATTATCACTATAAATGTTGTCACCATGGCATCGTTTGTTGCTGCAAATGTCATCACCATCATTGCAAACATCATACCAAAATATGGTCGCTACAAATGTTATCGCTGCAATTTTTGTCATTGCAATTATTATCAATGCAAAAATCCTTATTACTACTGCAAACATCGTCACCACAAATATCATCGCAAGAAATGTCATTGTTTTAGCAAAGCTTGTCACTATAAATGTCATCATCATTACGATAAACATTGTTGCAACAAATGTCAGCATCGTCGTAGCTAACATCATCACCACAGATATCATCGATACAAATGTCATTATCGTGGTAAAGTTTGTTGCTACAAATATCACATTGTCCTTGCAAACATCGTCACTATGAATATCATCATTGCAAATGTCATCACTACAATCATCTTCGCTGCAATTATCATCACTGCCAATGTCCGCTCCATTACTGCAAACATCTTTACCGCTAATATTGTTGCTGCGAATGAGGTCATCGTAAATTTCGCCATTGTAAGTGTCATCGCCGCAATTGTTGTTGCCGCAAACATTATTGTTGCTAATGTCATCGTTGTCACAAATATCATCGTGAGAAATGCCATGACGATGGACATTGTTGACACAAATATTGTCGCAACAAATATCATCACTAAAATTCTCGTCATCGTGCCAATGATTGTCATTGCAAATCACGTCATCGTCGATGCAAACATCAACACCACAAATATTGTCATTGCAAATGTTGTCGCCGTGGCAAAGGTTGTCACTGCAAATCTTGATGTCATCACTACTAACATTATCGCTGCAAATGTTGTCATCATCGTTGCAAACATCATCACTACAAATATCATCGCTACAAATGTTGTCACAACAATTATTGTCATTGTAAATATCATCGCTGCAAACGTCGTTGCAGCAACTATCATCCTTAGTTATATGGTAGCCATAAATATTATTGCTGCAAATGTCTATGTTAAGTTTGCAAACATCATCGCCGCAAATATCATCATTGCAAATTTTGTCATCGTAGCAAAGTTTATCTTTACAAATGTCGTCATCATCCCTATAAACTTCATGGTTGCAAATATGATCAGCATAAATGTCATCATTGTTGCTACAAACATGGTCACCGCAACTTCAAGAGTGTTGAAGATTGCCAACCTTGATGGCTTAAGTCGCCGGCCTAAAGTGGCTGACGTAGAAATACATGGAATGGCTAGCTTGAAAGCCACCAGCCTAAGTGGCCGACTTACTCCATATACACCGATTCAAAGTACAATTTAAGTCGATGGCTTTAAGTGCCGACTTAGATAGAAATTATATGCTAGCTTATGTCCAATTTAGGTCGCCAGTGTATAGTGTTTCTCCTTAGTTGCAAGTAGGGTTTTTGTGACGTTTGTATACTTTTGTTGTGAGACTATAACTGGTCGTCACACATTCATTTGTAGGACTTAATCTTTGAACATTTTTACTCATCAATTGAGAGAGATTTCTCTTTGGTTCTTTGAAGAACTGTCGAACTTATCAGATTCTTAAATCTATGGCATTCATCCCCTAACTTATCGATCAATCTCACCATAATCAATTCTGGCGTTATCGCGTATACCAATGTTCTTGTCTCATTTATAGATAAAGGGTCATGGTGTCCATCATTTTTGGAGATCCTAGGTTGTGAGATTATCGAATCTAGATCATTAGGTTTCATCAAAGGTTGGCGAGGTTCGCGTCATTTGGTATCAGAACAATCAGGCTTGTCAAGATCGCCTATCTTTTTTGTTACTTCAATTACCTATTCTTAGATCTAGGGTTTGGATAAAAAACAAATATCATTCCATCTGAATGCGATCTACAATTAGATTTTGATTTATTGTTGTTAGTGTTTGAAAGGAATCGTACACATTTCCTTTCTCAAGAATAAAAAAAAATCGTATTAAAAAAAAAAAGAGAGAAGAAGAAAAAAAAAAAAAAAAAAAAAGGAAATTGCTGTCAATTGGGTTGTGTTGAGTTAGAATTGAAAATTGTGGAGACTGTTCTTACTGTTTGTGATTTAGAGTTTATTTTGGTAATCCTTAATTGAATTTTTAGCATTTTGTGAATCTTGTCAAATCATGATATGAAACTGCTGTTAGGAAAGCCGGGTAGGTTTCTACAGGAACAAATCTGATTAGATTGTTAGTTCTAAAAGAATTGAAAAGAGGAATTGTTTAGTGGATAAGAATTGGTGAGAACGGTAGAGCGATTTAAGTGAAACACATAAGCGAGTGAATTTGAGTGATTACATTTTATTATTCCTAACATTGTTTTGTGCAGCAATATGTCTTAGAGAAATTCTCCTGAAAGTGTGATGGAGGGGAATTGATACAAAATTGATCATGGAAACTCTAACAACGGAGATGAGGAGAATGTTAAGAGCAAAAATGGATCAATTTCATGAGCATATGGAGTAGAATTTTGAGTAGTCTTGGATTACTTCTGCTGGGCATAGGAAGGATACAATGCCAAGAAGGACAATGCACATGGAGGGAGATGAGTGGGGTAGAGAAGGGTCTGCAGCTAAATCTAATTAGGACTCTTTTATGGGTTATAGGAGGAATGTAGGGAGAAGTAGAGAAGCTAGGCATGAAGAAGGTAGCAGTCTAAGGAACAAAAAGAAGACAATTCCTTCCTTCCAAAGGAAGAATGATCCTAAGGTATATTTGGAGTAGGAGATGAAGGTGGAGATAATTTTTTAGTGCCACAACTATACTAAGGCCAAAATGGTAAAACTTGTTGCCATTGAATTTTCTAATTATGCAATTGTTTAGTGGGATCAGCTTTTGTTAAATGGGAAGAGGAATAGGGAACCACCAGTAGGCACATAGGAGGAGATGAAGAGGATCATGAGTACATACTATTATAGGGAATTGTACAATAAATTACAAACCCTTAAGCAAGGCAATAATAGTGTAGAGGAGTATCATAAGGAGATGGAGGTTATCATGATTAGGGCAAATATTGAGGAGGATCGTGAGGCAATTATGGCCAGATTTCTAGTGAGGTTGCATAGGGAGATTCAGCATGTGGTGGAGTTGCAGCACTATGTGGAACTGTAGGAGATGGTTCATATGGCCATTAAAGTTGAAAAGCAACTTAGGAGGAAGAGTAGTAGCACCACATACGCCATACCGAGTTCTTTTAATTGTAGAACTTACATAAGGAAGAAAGAGGAAAAACAACTACATTCTAAACCACTACCAAAACAAACATCAGACTTGATATCTCATGAGACTAGAGGTAAATCTGATCCTTCTACTTCTAGGAATTGAGATATTAAATGTTTTAAATGCTAAGGTAAAGGACACTTAGCTAGTTAATGTCTTAATATACGAGTTATGGTGCTAAGGGATAATGGTGAGATTAAGACTAACAGTGACTCGAATCATGAATCTATGCCACCACTAAAGGATGTTGATGGAGAGGATTATGTTATGTAGGGGGAGTTATTAGTAGCTAGGAGATCTTTGACTGTGCAGGTTATTAGAGAGGAAAATGTGCAATGGGAGAATATTTTTCATATTAGATGCCTAGTTCAAAATAAGGTATGTAGTGTGATTATAGATGGTGGGAGTTGTATAAATGCTACTAGCACAACCATGGTGGAAAAGTTGGGGCATCCTACAATTAAACATCCTTATCCTTATAAATTGCAATGGCTAAACGATAGTGGTGAAGTTAGACTTACAAAATAGGTGCTGATTTCTTTTAGCATTAGGAAGTATGGGGATGAAATATTATGTGATGTAATTCCAATGCAAGCTACACACTTGTTACTAGGGAGGCCATGGCAGTTTGACAGATAAGTGAAACATAATGGATTCACTAACAAGTATTCATTTGTACATGATCAGAAGTTTGTTACTCTTTGTCCTTTGAAACCTAGTGAGGTGCATGAAGATCAAATGAGAATGCTAAAAGAGAGAGAGAGCAAAAGAAACTGAGTCGTAAAAATAAAATGAGTACTATTGCAGAAGAAAAAGAGGGAGAACGGACAAGAGTGAGTGGTAGAAATAAGTTGAGTGATATTATAGAGGAAAAAGAAAAGAGAAAAAAAAAAGATTGAGTGTTGAGAGAAAAATAGAGTGGAAAGAAAATCCTAATGAGAGACTCAATGAGGTTAAGAATGCTCTATTTATAGGAACAAAGAAATCTGTAGAGATGCATGAAAAGGCCAAGCTTAATATTAAGTGGCAGAAGAAGCCGAGTACTAAACGAACCAGCAAAGGGCATCGTCAAGTTCTATTTAAACTCAGAGATTGGGTTCGGGCGCGCATGAGTCCTAGGCGGTTCCCAGCATAAGGGCAATCGAAGTGGCTTCCAAGAGGTGAGGGTCCATTTCGAGTCCTCAAGTGCATCAATAATCACATTTACAGATTGGAATTGCCAGGTACGTATTGAACTAGTGCTAATTTTAATATTACTGATTTGAGTCGATTTAATGCAGGTGACGATTTGAGGACAAATCCTTTTCAAGAGGAGGGGAATGATGAAGCGTACATTAGGAGGATTGGTCCAAGGATGATTAAGGGCAAGATAAGGAGTTAGGAACAAAGAGTACGGGAATATTCGAAGTACGGATCACGAGGACGGAAGTCGGGAGTGAAATCAAAGGCCGACAACTTCAAGAGTATTGAAGACTGCCATCCTTGGTGGCTTAGGTTGTCGGCCTAAGTGGTTAGCTTTAAAAGAAGGCCACCTACTTAAAGTGGCTAGCATAGAAATGCATGGGAAAGCTAGCGACTTAAGTGGTCAGCTGATGGGAATCAAAATCCGACAAGACCTATCATTAGGATAAAAATTGATGGATTTCGAATCTTGGCGATGAGGGCCCATTTCGAGCTGATCAACCTTGGAGTTAATTATTATCTAACCTCTTTTATCTTATTCATGAATTGTATATTCCAACAGGTATGCTTATTTGGCTTCACAAGGCGATGGACAAACTCACTAAGACTCAGCTTGTGGGTTATCCATAGACCGACCTGAACCGGCGATGAGTTGAGCCGACGAATTCCATTATGAAGCTAGCTTGCTGAAGATTATTTTCTGTATTTGTAATTTATGTTTGAACCATTTATTTTGTAAGCTTTTGGGACATTTTATTTGGTTGTAATTTTGCCTTTAGGACCGGCCACCTTATAGTGGCATAGTTGTGATTTTCTTGTCATTTTAACCCTAAAGGGTGCAAGTATAAATACTTGCAAATTAGGTTTTTTGAGGAGCTTTTGAACATTTGAGAAAAACACCCCCTTTGTGCCGTGAGAGAGAGTGCCTCTTTCAAGCATTTGCTCTTATCAATTTCCTTAGTGAAATTGTGGCGAGTTGGCTTGGATTTGTTGTGTGTTATATCAACAAATTACAAGTTGATCCTAATTCCAAACTAGTGAGTCATATCTGGTGAGGATTTAGTTACTTTTATGTACTTTTTGTTCTTATGAAATTAGGGTTCTAATTTCGAAATTTGAAGAACCTTTGAATTGAATTTGAATACCATTTCGTTTTCCCTTCTAGCAATCGTCATTTGATATATTGTAATTCATCACAATTTCGGATTTCATTTGGAATATTGAGATATTTCCTTCTTGTGGCGTGGTTCTTCATAGCCATTTCATCCCTTCTATTTGTTGTGCTTGAATCCCTTTTTTAGGCACATCATCAGCTTACTCCATAAAGGCCGATTCAATGTGTAGTTTAAGCCGCCGGCTTTAACTACCAACTTAGATTGATATTATAGGCCGGCTTTTGTCCAATTTAGGCCATTAGCATATATTGTTTTTCCTTAGTCACAAGAAGGGTTTTGTGACTTTTTGTATACATTTGTTGTGATACTATAAATAGTCGTCACACATTCATTTGTAAAAAAATCTTTTGAACATTCTTACTCATCAATTAAGAGAGATTTCTCCTTGGTTCTTTGAAGAACTGTCGAACCTATCAGATTCTTAAATCTATGACGTTCATCCCTTAACTTATTGATCGATCCTACGATAATCGATTGTGTCGTTATCACATATACCAAAGTTCTTCTCTCATTTATAGATAAAGGGTTGCGGTGTCCATCATTCTTGAGAGATCCTAGGTTGTGAGATTATTGAATCTAGATCATCGGGTTTCATCACGGGTTGGCAGAGTTCACGTCATTTGGTATCAGAATAATCAAGTTTGTCAGGATTGCCTATCCTTTTTGTTACTTCAATTATCTGTTCTTAAATTTAGGGTTTGGATAAAAAAAATCGTTCCTTCTGAATTCGATTTGCAATTAGATTTCGATTGATTGTTGTTAGTTTTTGAAAGGAATCATACACATTTCCTTTCTCAAGAAAAAAAAATCGTATAAAAAAAAGAAGAAGAAAAAGAAAAAAGGAAATAGCTATCAATTAGGTTGTGTTGAGTTAGAATGAGAAATTGTGGAGACCATTGTTACAATTTATGATTTAGAGTTTATTTTAGTGATCCTTAATTGAATTCTTAACGTTTTGTGAATTTTGTCAAATTGTGATACGAAACTGTTGTTAGGAAAGTTGGGTAGATTTCTATAGGAACAAAATCTAATTGGGTTGTTAGTTTTAGAAAAACCGAAATGAGGAATTTTTATGTGGGTAAAGATTGGTGAAAACAGTAGAGCGATTTGAGTGAAACACGTGAGCGGGTGAATTTGAGAGATTACATTTTATTACTCCTAACATTGTCTTGTGCAGCAATATGTCTCATAGAAAATCTTCTAAAAATGTTAATGGGGAGGAGTTTGTTGTTTATGAGAAGTTGTTGGTAGCCAGGAGAGTTTGGAATGTACAGGTTAGAGATGAGGAAGAGGTACAAAGGGAGAATCTTTTTCATACTAGATGCCTAGTTCAGAGCAAGGTGTGTAGTGTGATTACAGATGGTGGGAGCTGTACTAATGTAGCAAGTGCAACTATGGTTAAGAAATTAGAACTTTCCACTAGTGAGCATCCTCAACCTTACAAAATGCAATGGTTGAATGATATTAGTGAAGTGAGGGTGGACAAGCAGGTGGTAGTTACTTTTAGTATTGGAAGATATGAAAATGACGTTTTATGTGACGTAGTTCCGATGCAAGCTACTCACTTGTTACTTAGACGACCATGGCAGTTTGATAGGAGGGTTAAGCATGATGGCTTTACCAATAAGTATTCCTTTGAGCACAATCAAAGGCCAATTACCCTTGTACCTTTGGCCCCTAAGCAAGTTTATGTAGACCAAATGAAATTCCAAAAAGAGAGTGGTCAAAAGAAGAAGAGTGAAAAAAAGACAATGAGTGGGAGTACAAAAGGAAAAGAGGAAGAAGATGAGGCTTGTGAGAAAATAAAGATAAAAGCTGAGAGAAAGGCGAGAGAAAAGAAAAATTTTATGAAGATTAAGTGAGGCTACAAAGAGAGAGTGAACAAAAGGGAGTTAGTAAAAAAATTAAACTAAGCTTTATTACAGTAGAAAAGGAGAGAGAGTGATGAGAATTAAATCATAACTCTTACAACATTGTTTAAATGCGGGAATCAAGTCATAAGAGTTGGGGTGGACACAGGCCAGCGGCTTACCTCTTTAGATTAGCCTCAAGGCCAACGGTATGGGAGATAGGTGATGCGCCTAAAACCATGATTAAGCACATACAAAACCAATTTGAAAGACAATCAAACTAGTCTTAATCTTTTGAATAATGGCGTCAATTTCCAATGTTTATAACCAATGTTCTTCAATTAGGATGTGTTCAATCTTAAATCCAAATATGATATAGCTCTGATACCAAAATATGATGTGCCTAATTCCAAGCTTAAGCACAATCAAAAGAATCAAGGAAAACACCTTAATTCACAAAACACAAAACCGGTTCACTTGACTAGGTAAATGCGGAAATCCTAAGGAAATGGAATGAAATCCAAAGAGCTCTAATTGCTATTATCAATCCAAACAAGTAATCTTCATCAAATAATAACAATTAGAATTGAAACCCACGTGAATCAAATCAAGAAATCAAATGGGTTAAACCACAAATTCCAACCCTTCCTTTAACTATCCAATTCACGCTACAATAAAGAGAATGATATCATATATCAACATAGTCAATCCTACAACAAGCTATTGATCACGAATTTCAAATTAAAACAAGTCCAAGAACATCCAAATCAACCCTAGATATGACTCACTAGAGAAGAAATGAACAACAACAAAGATGAATCGATATTACTCACGATTTCTCCTTGTTGCACTCGCCACGATTTCAACTTCTTGGGATTGAAATTGATAAGAGAATTTGGAATTAGGAAAACCCTAAGCCCTCTCACGAAATGTGAAGTGTTTGTTCTGCAAAATTAGCCTCCTCAAACCCTCTCTTAAGCAAGTATTTATACTTGCTACTCCTAGGATTAAAAAGTGCTCAAAATTACAAGTTTGCCACTTTTAGGGTGGCTAACCCTAAATGAAAATTACAAGCAAATAAAAGTATCCCAAAACCAAAATATAACCAAAATAGTTCATAAAAGAAGAAATATATAAAAGAAATGGTCTTCAAGATGCCGGTCTTCTATAGGATCCATCGGCCCAGCTCATCGCCGGTTCAGGTCGGTCCATGGATAACCCATAAGCTGAGTCTAAGGGAGTTTGTCCATTGCCCTATAGAATATGATAAGTGTGCCTGTTGGAAAACACAATACAAGAATAATAGAAAAGAGGTTAATATATAAATAATTCCGGGGTCGATCTGCTCAAAATGGGCCCTCATCGCCAAAATTTGAATTCATTTAGTTCTTTCCCTAATGATAGGTCTTGTCGGATTTTTATTCCTATCAATAGGCCGGCGATGTAGCCACATAAGCTAAACCTCAAGGCCGGTAGCTTTTCTTCTTAAGTTGGCCTTCAAAGCCGGTGGCCTATCTACTTAAGTCGGCCACATAGGCCAGCGACCTAAGTGCTAAAGCTGGCACCTTTCCATTTCAAGGCCGATGGCTTTCTTGAGTAGATTTGTTTCAAGTTTTCCTTATATTTTATATTTATTATTGGACACTCAAAAGGGCAGATCATTAAACATTGAAATTGAACTCTTTGAGTTTTCCTCTCAACTCTTATCAATCTTTGATTGTGGTGAGTGACGACGTTGGAATCATTATGTGTTATATCAACCATTCCATGCTAGGGCTGATCCTTTGCTAATGCATAACATCTGGTAAGGGCTTAAACACTGTGTTCTTATATTTGATTATAGGTTTGAATATTGTGTTTGTTGGAATCAGGACTGCAGTTATGGTATTCTGAATTGGGAAATAGGGACATCATCTTTTGGTATTAAAGCTCAAATTGAGATTAGGGAATTGTGTCTATTAGAATTCCTTTGAGAGATTAAGGTATTGATATTGTGGAATTGTGTTACGGTTTGGTTGTTATTGATTTGAGATTGTATGTGGACTATCAAATTAGATTATGTTGTTACTGTACGATTCAAATTGAGTTTGTTTATGGAATTCATATCCAATTGAAATTAGGGTTCCTCATTGTTGTTGTTATGGGTTATGCAATTTTGTTGTTGTGGGTTTGACACGGAATTGGAATCGAATCCTTGTCACACAAATCAAATCGTCAACAACAATTTTAGGTTTTTTTCTGGATTTTGGTACTAACAAAGTAAAATCAAAGGATATAGATAAAATTACCAATCTATAGATGCTAAGATTGATAAAATTAAACTAATTCACAATCAAATCATAGAACGATAGAGACCACGTTCTATAAATCAATCACTAAGGTTATAGAATTCCAAGAATTCAATAACAATGCTCACCACAAATTCTATAGGAACCAAGAATTTGATAAGAACAACTTGAATAAAGTGAAAATCAATTCTCAATATTCAAGAGTCCCAAAGAGGATTCACACACACACTCAAAGTGTTTTTGTTTACAACAAAGATAACATTCTCTCTCGAAAAACCCTAAAGACGCCTATTTATATCATCCTAAAAAAATTGTGCGAAGCCATTCAAGGCCGACAGCCTAAATACTTAGGCCAGCACCAAAGGCCGGCGACTTTCATTTAGGCTGGCACCAAAGCCGACGGCCTTCATTTAGGCCGGCTCCAAGGCTGGCGGCCTTGAAGCTAACTCAGCCGGCCTTTATTCAAGGCCGGCTTAAGGCTGGCCAAACTTCACCTTGGGTCCTCCCAACGCTTATGTCCTCCTTTTTTAGACCCCGTACTACCACCTAGAGCTCAGATTGACTTTGTCTTCTTTGGTGCTCGTATCTTAGCTCTTGGAATCGTATCATTCCCTCCATGTTGAAAAAGATTCGACCTCGAATCTATATCGTCCATCCTACTAGACCACATAAACAGACTCCTCTTTCCCTTAGGCTTCTTAAGGCAAATCAACCTTGTTTGTTGTACCTCAATTGGACTCATAGGAAGAACCTTGTATGCCTTGCCCTGTTACTGAATGGTATACTCATTGGTGTATCCATCATACTTGGCTCTGAGGTCATACTGCCAAGGTCTTCCAAGGATCAAATGTGTAGCTTCCATGGGAACTACATCACAAACAATTTCGTCAATATAATCACCAATAAGTAATGGAACACGAACCTGTTTGTGTACATGAATAGCTCCTTGGGGACTCAACCAATGAAGTGCATAAGGTCTTGGATGCTGCTCCACCTGTAAACCCAACTTAGTAACCCAGCTTGCTGAAGCAACATTAGTGCAACTGCATGTGTCAACCACAATCAAACAAGTCTTCCCCTGCACCATGCCTTGGATATGAAATAAATTGGCTCTCTGATCATGAACAGCTTCATCCTGCTTAACCATTACCAAGTCTCCTATTACTGGATTCGCTATAATGTCTTCATCTTCCTCTTCTGTCTCAGTACTCTTCTGTTCTTCTTCCTCACTCTCAACTTTATCCCCCTTTATGACCATAACCCCTTTATTAGGACATTGAGAAGCAATATAGCCAAGTCCTAAACACTTAAAACATTTTATATCCCTACTCTTCTTTTGTTGTGTTTGGTCAACAGCCTCACTAGCAACTGCCTTTCCCTTTTCCTTCCTTTCCTTCTCCTTCTCACCATCATCTGACTTATGGTGGTGATATGATTTCTGATCCCGCCATTTCTGGTCTCGCCTGCGCTAATGCCGCTCAACCCAACTGGCTAATTTAATCACATCTTCAAGAGTTTGATAATGCTGGAGTTCCACTACATTGGCAATGTCCATCTTCAACCCATTGATGAAATGAGCTATGGATTCATCTGATGATTCCCTAATATCACACCTTGCCATTAGTGTCTCAAACTCCTTCACATACTCTTCTATGCTCTTCTTACCCTGCCTCAAGGATTGCAACTCCATCAGCATCTCTTGTTTATAGTAATCTGGCACAAATTTGCGTCTCATTAACCTTTTCATCAAAGCCCATGAACGCACTTTCTCCTCATCCGCCCTATGTCTCTCAGTTTGTAGTTTATCTCACCACAGACTAGCATATTCAGATAATGCTAGAGACGCCATTTTCACCTTCATGCGCTCGTCCCACTCATAATAGTCAAACACCTTCTCAACCCGTGGCACCCAGTCTAGGAATTCCTCTGGTTTACTACTACTAGTGAAAGGTGGAATTTTCAGCTTAATGTTTTCAATCCCCTTAGGCCTGTCATCATTGTTTCCTCTCCTACTCCTTTCACTACCAGCATCAGATTCACTACTAGAATGTCTCCTCCTAATTCCTGCACCACTATAGCTTCTTCTATCCCTAACCTCTAATCTCTCCATAATCAATCTAAGATTTTCTTGGATTTGATTAAACTCAGCCCTAGTCACAACCTCACCCCCATTATCAGCATCATTCCCATTGTTGTTGTTATGAACACTTCCATGCGACGACATCTCTACCAATCAAAATTTCAGCAAAGATATTCACAAGAACACAATTCTCAACAACAGCCCCAAACACCAATTCACAGCAATTCAACACCCAAAAATTGAATTCAACAAAGATATTCACAAAACCCCAATTCTCAACAACAGCCCAATCACCAATTCAACGCCCAACAATCGAATGCACAACAATACTTATCAAAATAAATTCCCAGATTTTCCAACCAATGACAGTATTGAATTAAAACTATAATTAAGTTGAGATTCAACAGCTTTACCGATTTAACTCGCTTTCTGATCAAATCTTTCGCTCTGAATCCTTACGAATCCAACCTTTGCTCTAAATCCTTACGAACCCAACCTTTGCTCTAATACCAAATGATATAGAATTGGAATCAAATCCTTGTCACACAAATCAAATCGTCAACAACAATTTTAGGTTTTTTTCTGGATTTTGGTACTAACAAAGTAAAATCAAAGGATATGGATAAAATTACCAATCTATAGATGCCAAGATTGATAAAATTAAACTAATTCGCAATCAAATCATAGAACGATAGAGACCACGTTCTATAAATCAATCACTAAGGTTATAGAATTCCAAGAATTCAATAACAATGCTCGCCACAAATTCTATAGGAACCAAGAATTTAATAAGAACAACATGAATAAAGTGAAAATCAATTCTCAATATTCAAGAGTCCCAAAGAGGATTCACACACACACTCAAAGTGTTTCTATTTACAATAAAGATAACATTCTCTCTTGAAAAACCTTAAGGACACCTATTTATATCATCCTAAAAAAATTGTGCAAAGCCATTCAAGGCCAGCGGCCTAAATACTTAAGCCGGCACCAAAGGCTGGCGGCCTTCATTTAGGCCGACACTAAGGCCGGCGGCCTTGAAGCTAACTCGACCGGCCTTTATTCAAGGCCGGCTTAAGGCTGGCTGAACTTCACCTTGGGTCCTCCCGATGCTTATGTCCTCCTTTTTTAGACCTCGTACTGCCACCTAGAGCTCGGATTGACTTTGTCTTCTTTGGTGCTCATATCTTAGTTCTTGGAATCGTATCAGGGTTGCTTGACTTTAAATTGTGATTGAATTCAGACTAGTTGTTGTTGTGTTGTACGTATTGAAGTTAGGGTTTGTATTGTCTGTTGCGTTTGTTTTTTATTGGAACTAAATTAGAGAGTGATGAGAGATTGAAATTGGGAATTGTGCCGATTGGAGACTATTGTAGTTTGTAATTGAATTAGTGTCATTGGAGGATTATTGTGGTTTTTATGGCTCATGAATTCTGTGCTGGGATTGTAATTTCTGTTGACTATGTCGAACGATAGTGTTAATGGAGGAATAGGGAATGAGGCCAACAGCCAGGTAGGAGGAGTATAGGGTCGTCATGTTGTAGGTGGAAGAAGATTAGTAGAAGAGCAGTTGTAGGACCTGACTACCATTGTTGCTAATTCAGCAACACGAATCGATCAAATGACCTTACCCCAATAGCCAGTAGCAAATCCATAGGCACTCCCCCCTAGGGTAGCCCTTAATGTTGTAGGTTAAAAAGGAGCAATAGGAGGAAACATGGGCAAATAGGTTGAAGACAGAACCATGCTTACAAAGAGGAGAGGTATGACAATTTTGGGGATGAACTTTATCCTAACCATGAGTTCAGACCTCCTAGGGGTCTAAAGTATGTAAAATTGCAGATGCCTTCATTTGTTGGAAAGGGACTTGAAGAGGAGTACTTTGACTGTGAGGATAAGGTAGAAGGACTCTTCGAATGCTATGAGATTAATGATCATACGAAAGTTCGTGTAGCAGCAGTTGAATTTACAGGTTATGCTACCTTGTGGTGGAAGAACCTTGTAGCCAACAGGAGGAGAGATGGTGATGTTGAGATTCATACTTGGCAGGAAATGAAAAGGGTGTTGAGGAAGTGGTTTGTACCAGAACACTACAGGCAGGAGTTATTCATGCATCTCTAGACATTGTGATAGGGAGGTAAAATAATGGATGAGTATGTCTAGGAGTTTGAGACACTAAGGATTCGATGTGGGATAATTGAACCTCCTAAATAAATCATGGCGCGATTTATGTCTGGGTTGAAATATGAGATAGCATGTATTGTTGAGTAGCGAAGGTATGACACTTTTGATAAGGCCATCCAGTTGGCTTTAAAAATTGAGAGATAGAGGCGCTTCAATCCATACAAAGCATCGAATACCAGGTATGGATCCATTACTCAATTATATGGATTAGATAATCAGCAAGTTAGAAAGGGGGAAATTGATAGTATTGTGTAATCAAATGCAATTGTTACTAATATGGAGAGGAATAGTTCTAGAAAAGGCAAAGCGACTGTAGGGGTTGATATCCGACAAATAGTATTAGGGTTATCAAGTGGAAAGATTTGCCAAACCCAATGCTTCAAATGCATGGGCTTTGGACACATAGCTACTCAGTGTCACAACAAAAGGGTGATGACTGCTATGGAGGTGGAAAATGAGGATGACAAGGAAGACATACTTGACCCTATAGACTTATCAACTATGCTAAAGGAATACTATGAGGATCCAAACGTTGAGGTACACATGGACAAAGGCAATGGTCAATATCTGGCTATTAATGTACTACGCAAGGTAATGACTACATCTCCAGTTATTAAAGATGTGCAAAGGGAAAACCTAATCCATATTCTCTGCAAGGCCCAAGGTAATCTTTGTACCTTTCTTATTGATGGTGGTGGTTGCACCAATGTTATAGTTGCTGCATTAGTGAATAAACTGTAACTACTCACTACACCTCATCCAAGGCCCTATGAATATTGTGTTTATTGGAATCGAGATTACGATTATTGTATTCTAAATTGGGAAATAGGTACATCAAAGAGTCTGAGTCAAAGGAAAGCGAAAAGAGAGGAAGAACATTGAGTGATGAGAGAAGAATAGAGTGGAAAGAAAATTCTAATGAGAGACTCAGTGAGGTTAAGAATGCACTATTTATAGGAACAAAGAAATCTATTGAGACGCATGAAACAGCCAAGTTTAATATTGAGCGGCAAAAGAAGTAGTGAGCTAAAAGAACCAGCAAAAGGCATCATTAAGTTCTATTTAAACTTGGAGATTGGGTTTAGGCACACATGAGTCACGGGTAGATCCCAACATAGGGGCAATCAAAGCGGCTTCCAAGAGACAAGGGTCCATTCCGAGTTCGCAAGTGCATAAATGATCACATTTACAAATTGGAATTACTGGGTACGCATCCAACTAATACTAATTTTAATATTACCGATTTGATTTGGTTTAATGCAAGTGACGATTTGAGAACAAATCCTTTCAAAGAGGAGGCGAATGATGAAGATCACATTAAGAGGATTGGTCCAAGGATGATCACGGACAAGATAAGGAGTTGGGAACAAAGAGTATGGGCATATTCAAAGTACGGATCATGAGGACGAAAGTCGAGGACGGAACTAAAGGCCGACAACTTCAAGAGTGTTGAAGACCGCCGACCTTAGTGTCTTAAGCCATCAACTTAAGTGGCCGGCTTTAAAAGAAGGTCATTGGCCTAAAGTAGCTAACGTATAAATGCATGGAATGCCCGGCTTGAAAGCCACCGACCTAAGTGGCCAGCTTACTCCATATATGCCAGTTCAAAGTGCAATTTAAGTTGTTGGCTTTAAGTGTTGGCTTAGATAGAAATTGTAGGCCAACTTATGTCCAATTTAGGCTATTGGCATATATTGTTTCTCCTTAGTTGCAAGTAGGGTTTTTGTGACGTTTATGTACTTTTGTTGTGAGACTATAAATGGTCGTCACACATTCATTTGTAGGACTTAATCTTTGAAGATTTTTACTCATCAATTAAGAGAGATTTCTCTTTGGTTTTTTGAAGAACTGTCGAACTTATCGGATTCTTGAATTCATGGCATTCATCACTTAACTTATCAATCAATCCTATCATAATCGATTGTAGTGTTATCGCGTATACCAAGGTTCCCGTCTCGTTTATAGACAAAGGGTCGTGGTGTTCATCGTTCTTGATAGATCCTAGGTTGTGAGATTAATCTAGATGATTGGGTTTTGTCACGAATCGAAGGGATTCGCGTCGATCGTTATCAAAGCAAATTTTGTCGTTGCAAATGTCAGCATATCACTGCTAACATTATCGCCTCAAATATCATTGTTGCAAATGTCATCGTCATGGAAAAGGTTGTCACTGCAGATGATGATTGCATTGCTGCAAACATCGCCACCACAAATATAATCGCTACAAATGTCATAATTGTGGCAAAGTTTGTAATTGGAAATGTTATCTTCATCACCGCAAATATCATTACTGCAAATGCCATTAGTGTGATTATTGTTGCGCAAACATCTTCGCTACAAACATTGTTGCCTCAAATATAATGACTATAAATGTAGTCGCTGCAAAAATCATCATCATAAATATTGTCGCTACAAACGTTGTCATCACTAAAACCATCACTGTAAATCTCATCACTATAATTTTTATCACTACTATCATCCTCGCTACAAATGTGCTTATCGTTCCTACAAACATCATTGTTGCAAATAACATTGCCGCAAATGTCATCATCTCAGCAAATTTGTTGCTACAAATATCATCATCATTGTTACACACATCATTGCTAAAATTGTCGACATTATCCCAGCTAACATTGTCGCTACAAATGTTACTGTAGTGGAAATGCTTGTTGTTACAAATGTCATCATCACTGTAAACATCATTGCAATAAATATTGTCGCTACAATCATCGTCGCCACAAATATTATCACTATTGATGTCCTCTTCATTGTTACAAACGTGGTGGCCACAAATATCATCTGTGCAAATGAAGTTGCTACGAATTTCATCATTGCAGGTGTCAATGACACAATTATCGTTACCACAAATGTCATCGCCATCGCTACAAATATCATTGCTACAAATGTCGTCATAGCAATTATTACTACGGCAAATATCGTTACTACAAATATCATCACTATAAATGTCAATGTAATAGCAAATGCACACATCATTGCTTAAATTATCAACATCATCCCAGCTAACATTGTCGCTACAAATATTATCACTACAAACGTTATTGTGGTGGAATTGCTTGTTGTTACAAATGTCATCGTCACTGCAAATATCATTGCAGTAGATATTGTCACTACAATCATCATCGCCATAAATATTATCACTATTGATGTCCTCTTCATTGTTGCAAACGTGGTGGCCACAAATATCATCTATATAAATGAAGTTGCTACAAATTTCATCACTATAGGTGTCAATGACACAATTATCGTTACCGCAAATGTCATTGCCATCGCTACAAATATCATTGCTGCAAATGTCGTCGTAGCAATTATTACTACAGCAAATATCGTTGCTGCAAATATCATCGCTATAAATGTCATTATAATAGCAAAGTTTGTGATTACAAATGTCATCATCATCGATCCAAGCATTATTGCTGCAAATATCGTTACCGCAAATGTTGTCATCATAGCAAAGGTTGTAGCTACAAATGTCGACATCATCACTGCAAACATCATTGCCGCAAATATAGTTGCTACAAATGTTGTTGTCATCGCTGCAAACATAGTCGTCACAAATATCATCACCGCAATTATTGTCGCCATAAATATCATCGCTACAAATGTCATTGCAACAAATGCCATCGCTGCTGATGTGGTCACCACAAATATCATCATTGCAAATGGCCTCCCCATCACTACAAACAACATCACCATAAATAACATTACTGTAAATTTCATTGTCATGGCAATGTTTGTCATTGCAAATGTCATTGTCGTTACTACAAAGTTCGTCGCGACAAATGGCATCCCTGTAAATGTCGTCGCTGCAATTATTATTGGTGCAAATACCGTCATTAATATTGTCGTTGTTGTCGCTATAGACATCGACACCATAAATACTATTACTGCAAATGTCTTTGTTGTTGAAAGGTCTATTGCAGCAATTGTTGCTGTCATCACTACAATCATCGCATGGTAAATTCATTGCTGCAAATGTTGTTGTTTCTACTATTGTCACCTCAAATGTGGTCACCACAAATGTCGTATTTGTGGCAAATTTTGTCACCGCAAATGTTGTCATTATCAAGCATCGTGGCAGCAAATATCATTATTGCAAATTTTATTGTCGTGGCAAAATTTTTTACTACAAATGTCATCATCATCATTGCAAACATCATTGTTGCAAATGTTGTTCTCATGGCAAAGGTTGTTGCAATAAATGGCGACATCTTCATTGTAAACTTCGCCATCACAGATATCATTGCTGCAAATGTTGTGATCGTGGTGAACTTTTTCACTGCAAATGTATTATCTACAATTATTGTCGCATAAATATCGTTGCTGCAAATGTCCCAATCATCACTACAAACACCATCACTGCAAATCTCATTGCTACAAATGTGGTCACTACAAAAATCATCACTACAAATATCGTTGCTATAAATGTCCTTGTCGTCACTACAAACATCGTCGCCACAAATATCATTACTACAAATGTCGTTATTGTGGCATAATTTGTTGCTTCAAATGTCACCATGGTCATTGCAAACATTGTGCTGCAAAAACAATCGCTACAAATGTCCTTACTGCAATTATTGTCACCACAATTATTTTCACTGCAAATGTCCTCGGTGTTACTGCAAACATCATCGTTGCAAATATCATCTCTACAAATGTAATCGCTGTAACTACTATCACCATAAATATCATTGTAGTAGCAAATTTTTTTGCTAAAAATGTTGTCATCGTCGCCACAAAATTTATTGTTGCAAATGTCGTTGCCGTAGTAAAGGTTAACACTACAAATGGCAATGCCGTCGCTATAAACATCACCACCACAAATATCATTACTAAAATTGTTGTAATCATG
The DNA here is from genome assembly GCA_037954665.1 of Laguncularia racemosa. Taxonomy (NCBI): domain Eukaryota; kingdom Viridiplantae; phylum Streptophyta; class Magnoliopsida; order Myrtales; family Combretaceae; genus Laguncularia; species Laguncularia racemosa. Next base: position 95,134 of record JBBMOL010000502.1, on the reverse strand, counting down.
GAAAAGTTTGTGACCGCAAACATTTTCGTCATCAACACAAGTACTATTTCCGCAAATGTCATCACTATAATCATTGTCGTGCGAATATCCACGTTGTAAATGTCCTCGTCATCGCTACAAAGATCATCACTGTAAATATTATTGCCATAAATGTGGTTGTTGCCATAAATGTGGTTGTTGCAAAAAGCGTTGTTGTAAATATTTTCATCGCAAATATTGTTACTATAAATGTCCTCATCATTACTGCAATCATCATCGTTGCAAATAACATCATTACAAATGTCATCGTTATGGCATAGTTTGTTGCTATAAATACCCTCATCGTCGTTGTAAACATCATGCTGCAATTATGATCGCTGCAAGTGTCATCATTACAATTATTGCTACTGCAATTATCATTGTTGCAGATGTCCTCATCTTGGTAAAGTTTGTTGTTGCAAATGTCATCGTCATTGCAAATGTCAATGTCATTATAACAAACATCATCGCTACAAATATCATTGCTACAAATGCCATCATCATGCCAACATTTGTCGCTACAAATCTCATCATCATCATTGCAAATGTCATCACTGAAATCATTGCCACCATAAATAGCATTGATGCTAATGTCCACTTCGTTGCTATAAACATCATCACCACAAATATTCTCACTGCAAATGAGGTTGCTACAAATTTTGTCACTACAAGTGTTATTGCCACAATTATTATTGCCACAAATATCGTCATTGTAAATGTCCCCATCATCATCGAAAACATTGTCACTACAAATATCATCACTGCCAATGTCACTATCTTGGCAAACTGTATCACTGCAAATGTCATCATCATCGCTGCAAACTTTGCCAATGCAAATATCGTTATTGTAAAAACCGTAGTTGTGGAAAAGTTCATCACTACAGATGTCAAAGTCATTATAGCAAACCTCACTGCCACAAATATCATTGCTACAAATGTCATCACGGTGGCAAAGTTTGTTGTTGCAAATTTCATCGTTGTCGTCATTGTCAATATCATCGTTGTAAATGTTACCGTAACAATTATTGTCGCCGCAAATATCATTGCTGCAATTACCCTTGTTGTTGCTGTAAACATTGTGCTGCAAATATGATAGTGGCAAATGTCATTGCTACAATTACAATCAACACAATTATTGTTGCTGCAAATGTCCATGTCATCCCTACAAACAACGTGCCACAAATATGATCGCAGCAAATGTCATCACTGGAATTATTGTCGCTGCAATTGTCATCACTACAAATGCCTACATCATCTCTACAAACATTGTCACTGTAAATATCATCGCTACAAACACCGTCGCTGCAAACATCATCGCTATGAAGATCGCCACCATAAATAGCATTCCTACAAATATCGTCATCATGGAAAAGATTTTTGCTGCAAATGTCGATGTCATCACAGCTAACATCGTCGCCATAAATATCATCTCTACTAATGTTGTCGTCATGGTTAAGTTTGTTGCTACAAATCTCATTGTCGTCCCAACAATCATTATCGCTACCAATATCATTGGTAACAATATTGTTGCTATAATTATTATCGCCATAAATATCATCACTGCAAATGTCCTCGTCATCACTACAAACATCATGCCGCAAATATGATCACTACAAATGTCACTACTATAATTATTGTCGTCGCAATTATCGTCCCTACAAATGTCCTCATCATCGTTACAAACATCTTCCCCGTAAATATCAACACTACAAACATCATTATTGTAAACATTGCCACCACAAATATCATTGTCATGGAAAAGATTGTTGCTGCAAATGTCAACATCATTGCAGCTAACATCATCAACTTAAATATCATCACTACCGGTTGATGAGGATCAACTAGCATCAAAGAGGAATAAACCAAAGTCCTAAGATCCATTACATGGTATTAGAGGCCCAATGACCCAAGCAAGAGTTAAGCGGATGAGTAAAGCTTCGTAAAGACTAGTCATGGACCTATAAGCAAAGGAACCAAGTTACACTAAAGGGAGAACCAACCTTTATCAACTTGATTCACGTTTCCATAAAGGGATGCAAGGATATAGAAGTCTTAGAATAAATTATTTTGAGAAAGGAAAATTGAACCAAAAAGGGAGAAGCACTTTCGGTTTTATTTGTTATGACTTGCTTTATTTGTTTGGTTTATGTTTAGTATATTTAGTTGTAAGATTTTGGCCTTCGAGAAGTTAAGTGGCCGATTTTGCTATGTTTGAAAACTTAGGTTATTCTTTTGTCATGTGAAAACAATATATATTACGGCAATAGGTGGAAACAAAAAAAGGACAATTATCATATTATTGAAATACATCTTTTATGGAAAAGCTCTCTCTTGTTCTTAGAGAAAGAACTCCATGGTTTTCTTCAACACAAATGCTTGGGGAAATCATTGATAGCTTAGGTTTCAATCAATAGGTGTGGTTGAGGTCTAGTTATGAATTAAAACTTGTTCAAGATGATTCGTGGGAATTTCGATTTCAATTACAATCATTGGGTTCTAGGTTTGACATAGCTAGGGTTTTGTGCATCCAGCGATGATATCTACGATGACCATGTTTACAACAACATCAAGGACATTTGCGGTGATGATATTTCTGATGATGCATTTTTGGTGCTGACATTTATTTCGATGATATTTATGACAACAATGTTTTCAATGATGTCGACGACATTTGCAGCGATGACTTTTGCGGTGATGATGTTTGCAATGATGACGACGATGTTTACATTGATGACAATTGCAGCGACGATATTTGTGGCGACAATAATTATAGTGATGATAGTTGTAGTGGTGATATTAGCAATGACAACATTTCCAGTGATGATATTTGTGGCCATCACATTTGAAGAGATGATATTTGCGATGACGATGTTTTCAATGACGATGAGTGCATTTGCAACAACAATATTTATGGCCATAATAATTAGAATGACAACCTTTGTAGCAATGATATTTGCGGCAACGATGTTTGTGGTGGTGACGACGACATTTGCAACAACAATATTAGCAGCAACGACATTTGCAAGGATAACATTTAGTGCAATGATGTTTGCAGTGACAACAATGACATTTGCAATGATAAACTTTGCCACAATGATGACACTTGCAGCGATGATACTTGTGGCGATGATGCTTACAATGACAGTTAGGACATTTGTAGCAACGGTGGTTACAACGATTGTATTTATAGTGACAACATTTGTAACAATGATGTTTGCAGCGATGATGAGGACATTTACAGCAATAATAATTGCAGCAATGATATTTGCAGCGATGGTATTTGCATCAACGACGATGACAATTGTATTGACGATATTTGCGTAATCACATTTAGAGTGACGGCATTCACAGAGATGATATCTACGGTGACAATGTTTGTAGCGACGTTGAGGACATTTGTAGTGACAATATTTACGATGATAGTATTTGTAGTGGTGACATTTACAGCAACAATATTTGTGACAATGGTGTTTCCAATGATGATGATGACATTTGTGGTGATGACACTTTAGTGCTAATGTTTGCAATGATGACGGGATGTTTGCAATGACAACAGTTGTAGTGACAAATTTGTGGTGACCACATTGGTAGCGAGGACATTTGTAGCGATGATAATTGCAGCAACAATATTTGTGGCTATAATAATTGCGACGATGATAGTTGTAGTGGTGATATTTGCAAGGATAGTAATTGGAATGACGGCCTTTATAGCAACTATATTTACGATGATGCTGTTTGCAATGACAACGATGACATTTGTAGCAACGATATTTGTGGTAACTAGTTATGCAACGATGAAATTCGCAATGACGATGTTTGCAGCAATGATGGGGACATTTGCAACAATAATAATCGCAGCGATAACATTTGTTGTGATGAAACTTTGCCACAATGACGAAATTTGTAATGATGATATTTGCGATGGCAATGCATGTTGTGACAATAATGCTTACAGCGACAACAAGGTCATTTGTAGTAAGGATAGTTACGATGACAATATTTGTAGCAACGGCATTCATAGCGACAATGTTTGTGGCGATGACATTTGTAGTGACAATGATGGCGCTTATAGCAACAATAACTATAGCAACAATGCTTGTAGCAACAAATTTTACCATGATGATGACAATTGCAGTAATGATATTTATAATGACGATGTTTATAGTGATGATAACACATTTGTAGTGACGATATTTATGGCAACAATATTTGCAGTGATGACAATTGCAGCAATGATATTTGCGGCAAAGATGTTTGCATCGATTATGATGACATTTGCAATGATAATATTTGCAAGATCACATTTGCAACAATGACATTTATAGTGATGATATTTTGGGTGACCATGTTTATAGCAACAACGGGGATATTTGCAACAATGATATTTGTGACAATGATGCTTTCAATGACTACATTGAAATTTGTAGTGATGACATTTATGGAGATAATGTTTACAACGACGACATTTACAGTGACGATATCTGTGGTGACCACATTGGCAGCGATGACATTTACAATGATGATGAGAGTATTTACATCAACAATATTTGCAATGGGAATAATTACAGCAATGGTAGTTATAGTGGTGATATTTGTGGCAACAACATTTCCAATGACGATATTTGTGGTCAACACATTTGAAGCGATTATATTTGCGATAATGACGTTTACAACAATGATAAGGACATTTACAGCAACAACATTTATGACATGAACAATTGGAACGACAACATTTGTAACAATGATATTCATGATGACGATGTTTGCGTTGATGACGACAACATTTGTAAGAACAATATTTATAGTGACAATATTTGTAGCAATGGCATTTCTAGCGACGATATTTGTGCCAACCACTTTTGTGGTAATGAAATTTGTGGTGACCAAGTTTGCTACCACGAAAAGGACATTTGCAACAACAATAATTGTAGTGACAACAGTTTAGGGATGATGTTTGTGGTGGCGATGTTTACAGCAATGATGACAACATTTGCAGCAACAAACTCTGCCACGATGATGACATTTGTAACGATGTTGCTTGTAGTGACAATGAGGACATTTGTAACAACAACAGTAGCAGTGACAATATTTGCAGTGATGATATTTGCAACAATGATATTTGCAGCGAGGACGGGGGCATTTACAGCTATAATAATTACAACAATGATGTTTGTAGCAACAAACTTTACCATGACAATGACGTTTGCAGTGATGATATTCATAGTAAAGATATTTGCAGTGACAACGAGCACATTTACAATGACTATATTTGCAACGAAAATACTTACAGTGATGACAATTACAGCAATGATATTTAAGGCGACGATGTTTACATCAACAATGACAACCGATGTGCCTTACTAATTAAATTGCAAACACATCCAAAAGTAACATGATCAACAAAACCCAATCAACAATGGCGTGATCACTAAATCACCAATGATCCCTAATTCACAAGAATTCAAGGACTTGATGCTAAATTGAAATGAGGAACAAAGCAATTGTATAAATAGCAATAGATGACAACAGAAATGAATTAGAATTCCACTCAAATTGAAGTGATTCAAATCTGAAATGGATAAACCCTAATTCACGTATAGAATAACAAGTAACCAAACAAATTGCACCTAGATATGATGCACTAAATACAATTTGATAACAACAAGAGGAAGATTGATGTTACTCACAATTTACTCAAGTTAATCTCGCCATAATTTCACTTATGAAATTGATAAGAGAAATTTTGCAGGCAAGGATCCCCTTACAACAAAGAAGTGTGTAATTTCAAAATGTTCAAAAAGCTCCATCAAAACCCTAGTTAGCAAGTATTTATACTTGCTCTAATTAGGGTAAAAATAACACAACAAATTACAAATAAGCCACAAGTGACCAATTCTTAGAACAACAAATTACAAGTACAAATGGTCTTTAAGTGGCCGGTTCTTCACTTCAATTGAACATATTGTTGGATCGGTTCTTCTTTGATTTATGTAGGTCCATGAATAACCCACAAATTGAGCTTTAGTGAATTTATCCACTATCCTGTAAAAATCGATAAGTGTACCTACTAGAATGCACAACAAATATGAAATAAAAAAGAATATACTAAACAAATATTCTCAAGGTCTCATTATTCAAAGAGGACCCTCATCGCTAAATTTTGTAATCCCTTAGCTCTTGCTTTGGTGATAAGTCCTGTAGGAATTTGATTCCTATCATCTCCTCAAGCCTCAGGAAGATTTGCCCTGAAATCTAATAGGTCTTCATGAACATCATCGGGTAAATAAAGTGACAAGTTAGTAACATTACATGTAGCAGAGACTTTGTATCCTTCAGGCAATTTATCTGTTAAAAGATCACTATAGTCATCCAGTACTTGTGATACCGCATGAGGTAGATGCTCTAGCCCCTCCCTTTCTAGGGTATACCTCATCTGCAATAAATATATTGGCCTCTCATCTGCTATAGCCTTCTCTAATTCATATTGTCCCAACAATAAGGTCTTCTTCTTCTCGGTTTTACTTATCTATCTTTGAACCACTTGTACCTCTAAAGGTTCACTTATCTATCTTTGAACCTCTTGGACCTCTGAAGGTGACATTGGGTTCAATACTATACTTTTACCCTCTTTTTGGAATATATAAGTATTTATGAAGCCATCATGCAAAACCCTCATGTCATACAACCAAGGCCTACTAAGTAATATATGGGATGCATACATAGGAATAATGTCACATTCAATTTCATCATGATATTTATCCGCTATATTGAAAGGTACCCTAACCCTCTAGGTAACATGGAGACTCCCCTGCTCACTCAGCCAATGTAATTTATAGGGTTTTGGGATGTGAGGTAGTTACAAGTTTCAATTTCGATACTAATGAGGTAGCCACAGCATTAGTACAACTACCACCATCGATAATAATAGCACATAAATTACCTTATACTCTGTAAGAGGTGTGGAATAAATTTTCCCTCTACTCATCATCAATAGTAGGAAAAGTAGTCGTAGCTCGTCACAGTACATTAACAAATAAATATCGATCACTTGACATGGTTGCTTACTAACTTCAATAAGCCAACAACACACTTCAGCAACACGGCCATGCCTTACACACAACTCCTACGGTTCACTTACACAACCTCAAACCGCATACCACGGTTTCATACACTCACTCCTACGGTGTAACATACAACCACGTAATACACACACCACGGTGTCCAACATGCTTCCACGTCCACTTACACACTATGGTAACACAAAGGCAAATGGAAGCAAATATGGTTAGTTCTCCAAATGGTAAGCAATTAATTTCAACTAAGCAAAATGTGTTTAAAGTATCAATACAAAATAACTTCCACACTTTAAAGTTTGTTTTTGAAATTCAAAACTTAACCACTACAACACACTCTTCACCACGACACAAACACTCACATACAACCACAGTGTAGCAACCTTCCCACTACAACACACACAATACACCACGTTGCAACCCTTCACTATACACACATACTTACTTACGGTGCAGCACACATACACTTCACTCCTCTTCCAATCACAGCAACAACAACACAATTACAACATTTAATGAAGCTTCTCCACAAATGGTAAGAAAAAATTCAAAATATTTAAATTATATTAAAATCAATACTACACAATAACTCTTCAACTTAATTATTGTTTTTTAATTCAAATAGTTTCCAAATCCTTCACGCAAGAATCAAATCTGGAAATGTAAATTGCACTCCTTAATTCCGAAAACAACATACAAGAAATACACTTCTCTTCTTCCACAAATAATGTACTTCCAAGTCCAAAAACACACAAGAAAATGCACTTCCCTACTTCCCCTTCTTCTTACAGCAAGATGAAGATCACAAGGATTAACTATGAAATTTCCACTTCCACTTCTGCAACAACAAGGTATAACATAACATAATCACAAGTAACTACTTCAATTCCACTTCAACAATTCCAATTAAGAAATGAAAATTCAAGAACCCTAATTTCCCAATTGTAATTCACTCAAATCCCTTCTCCAAAACCTTTGCTCTGATATCAAAATATAATGTACCTTACTAATTGAATTGCAAACACATCCAAAAGTAACGTGATCAACAAAATCCAATCAATAGTGGCGTGATTACTAAATCACCAATGATCCCTAATTCATGAGAATTCAAGGACTTGATGCTTAATTGAAATGAGGAACAAAGCAATTGTATAAGTAGCAATAAATGACAATAGAAATGAATTAGAATTCCACTCAAATTGAAGTGATTCAAATCTGAAATGGATGAACCCTAATTCACGTGTAGAACAACAAGTAACTAAACAAATTACACCTAAATATGAATTACTAAATACAATTTGATAACAATAAGAGGAAGATTGATGTTACTCACAATCTACTCAAGTTAATCTCACCACAATTTCACTTGTGAAATTGATAAGAGAAATTTTGCAAGCAAGGATCCCCTCACGGTAAGTATTTATACTTGCTCTAATAAGGGTCAAAATAACACAACAAATTACAAATAAGCCACAAGTGGCCAATTCTTAGAACAACAAATTACAAGTACAAATGGTCTTCAAGTGGTTGGGTCTTCACTTCAATTGAACATATTATTGGATTGGTTCTTCTTTTATTTATGTAGGTCCATGAATAACCCACAAATTGAGCTTTAGCGAATTTATCCACTGTCTTGTAAAAATCGACAAGTATACCTACTAGAATGCACAACAAATATGAAATAGAAAAGATGATACTAAACAAATATTCTTGGGGTCTGCTTGTTCAAAGAGGACCCTCATCACCAAATTTTGTAATCCGTTGACTCTTGCTCTGGTGATAGGTCCTATAGGAATTATATTCCCATCAACAACATTTGCAATGATGATATTTATGTGATCACAATTACAACGACGACATTTGCAATGATGATATCTGTAGTGACCATGTTTGCAACAATGATGAGGACATTTGTAGAGACGATAGTATTTGCAACGGCGACATTTAAAGTGATGATATTTGTGATAATGATGTTTTCAATGACGATGACGACATTTGCAATTATGACATTTATGATGACGATGTTTGCAACAATGACATCTATAATGATAATATTTATGATGACCACATTAGCAGTAATGGCATTTACAGCGATGATATTTGCAGCGACAATGAGAACATTTGCAATGACGATATTTGTAGTGATAATAATTGCAGCGATGGTAGTTGCAATGGTGATATTTACAACGATAACATTTCTGGCTACAATATTTGTAGTGACGATGTTTATAGCAACAACAAGGACATTTGCAACAACAATATTTGCACTGACAATAATTAGAACAACGACTTTTGTGACAATGATATTTGTGGCAACGATGTTTGTGGTGATGAAGATGACATTTGTAGTAGCAATGTTTGCAATCACGATATTTACAATGATGACATTTATAGCATCAATATTTGTGGCAACCACATTTGTGGCGATGACATTCATACTAACGATGATTGCAGTGACGAAGAAGACATTTGCAGCAACAATAATTATAGTGACAACATTTGCAAGGATGATGTTTATAGCGAATGACAATGACATTTGCATTGACAAACTTTCCCACGATGATGGCATTTGCGGTGATGATATTTGTGGTGATGATGTTTGCAGCGACGATAAGGACATTTGCAGTAATAATAGTTGCAATGACAATATTTTTCGTGACGACATTTGCAGTGACGATGATTTCACGATAACGAGGGCATTTATAGTGATAATAATTGTTACGACTACGTTTGCAACAACAAACTTTATGGCGACAATGATAGATGTAATGATGATATTTGCAATGATGATATTTATAACAGTGACAATATTTGCAACGATGATATTTGTAGTAACGATGTTTACATCGATTATGATGACATTTGTAACGATGATATTTGTGGCGATCACATTTGCAGCAATGATATCTACAACAACCATGTTTGCAGCGACATAGAAGGCATTTGCAGCAATGATATTTGTGATGATAGTTTTTGTAGTGACGACTTTTGTGGCAATGATATTTGTGACAATGATGTTTTTAATGATGATGACGACATTTGTAGTGATGACATTTGTGGTGATGATGTTTGCAAGGACCACAAGCACACTTGCATTGACAATTGTAGTGACAATATTTACGGCAACCACATTAGCAGTAATGACATTTGCAGCGATGATACTCACAGCATCAATATTTGCAACAACAATAATTGCAGTGATGATAGTTGTAGTGGTGATATTTATAGCGACAACATTTTCAGCTTCGATATTTGTAGCGAGCAAATGTGCCATCTTTGAAAACCTATCCACAACCACAAATATAGAGTCCCTACCAGTTTTAATCCTAGGAAAACCTAATATAAAGTCCATAGAAATATCTACCCAAGGTTCACTAGGAATTGGTAATGTTGTATACAAACCATAGGGTTGCACTTTAGATTTAGCTTACCTACAAGTAACACATCTACCATAGATTCTTTCAACATCATGTTTCATGTGTAGCCAATAGAAATGTTCTTGTAAAACTCCTAAAGTTTTTGCTACCCCAAAATGTCCCATTAATCCTCCACCATGTGATTCTTGTACTAACAAATCACAAATGGAACAATTAGGAATGCATAATTTATTTTCCCAAAACAAAAAACCATCATGCCTAAAGAATTTATCATGTGCTCCTTTTTCACAATTAGCATAATAATCACAAAAATTAGAATAAGTAGAATACAACTCTTTAATTTTTTCATAACCAATTAACTTAGCATCAAGAGTTGAAATTAGCATGTACCTTCTCAACAGTGCATCTGCTACAATGTTTTCCTTACCTTGCTTGTAGCGTATGACATCTGGAAATGTCTCTATGAACTCCATCCACCGTGCGTGCCTCCTGTTCAGCTTATGTTGACCCTTCAAATGCTTTAACGGCTCATGATCAATGTGGATCATAATTCCTTAGGCCAAAGATAATGTTGCCACGTCTTTAGCACCCAAACCAATGCATACATCTCCTTGTCATAGGTAGAGTACTTTAGTGCTACCCCATTCAACTTTTCATTGAAATATGCAATTGGTCTTCCTTCTTGCATGAGAACCGCACCAATACCTACACTAGAAGCATCACATTCAATTTCAAAGGTTTTGATAAAATTAGGTAACTTAAGTAAAGGAGCATTAGTCAACTTCCCTTTTAGCAATTAAAATGCCCTTTCTTGTTCTTCTCCCCAATTAAACCCTATATTCGTTTTTATTACATCAGTGATCGATGCAACGATGCTTCTAAAATCCTTCACAAATCACCTGTAGAAGCTCACAAACCCATGAAAACTTCGCACTTGACTCACATTAGTTGGACTTGGCCAATCTCTAATAGCATGAATTTTCTCCTCATCAACTGTATACCTTGTGCACTTACCATAAAACCAATAAATACAAGTTTTTATGTGCAAAAAGTGCACTTCTTAAGGTTCACAAATAACCTTTCTTTTCTAAGCACTTCCAAAACATCTTTCAAATGCATCAAGTGCTCATCCAAACTCTTGCTGTAAATAAGAATATTAACAAAATAAACAACCATAAATTTTCCAATAAAAGCAAGCAAAACATGATTCATTAGTCTCATAAAAGTGCTAGGTGCATTAGTCAACCCAAAAAGGCATAACTAACCACTCATATAAACCATATTTTGTTTTAAATGCCGTTTTCCATATATCCCCTTCTTTCATCCTAATATGATGATATTCACTTTTCAAATCAATTTTAGAAAATATGCAAGACCCATGCAATTCATCTAACATGTCATCTAAGCATGGAATAGGATGTCTATACTTTATCGTAATGTTGTTGATAACTCGACAATCAATACACATTTTACACGACCCATCCTTCTTAGGCACTAAAATCACTAGAACTACACATAGACTCATACTTTCCCTTACATACCCTTTCTCCATCAGCTAATCAATTTGCCTTTAAAGTTCTTTAGTTTCCTTAGGATTACTCCTATAAGCTGGTCAGTTTAGAATAGTTGCATCGGGTACAAAATCAATTTAATGCTCAATCCCTCTAATGGGTGGTGTCGAGTCTAATTTTTGAATTTTTCCATTCCTAATCCGATCTAGACTAGACCCTATGCTCATCTAATGTAGATCCTTGACTTGAGTTAGGAATTTCGTTTAATTTTGGATTCGCCACCTAACTGTTGTTGGGAAATATTGAATTAAGACTAAAGGAGCGGATTAGTCTTAATTTGGACCACTAGTCGTCGTTATTTCCCCTTCTCGTTTTTGAAAAGAAGAAAAGGGAAAACCAGAGTTTCTAAGTTCAGAGGCTAACCTATTAAAACCTTATGGTTACCACCTAATATCCTAAAATTGTCCTATTTAGAAATGTGTTTTATTTTGTTTCTGTTACTTTTTATTATGTTTTTTGAGTTATTTTAAGAAAATGATTTTTCATTCATTTTATGGGTTGACCCGGATGGGTGCCTACATATTTGCTACTCAGGATCAAACAAGTCGTAGTTCGCTTTTCTGAAAACTTTAAGTTTGTTTGTGAATTTTAATTTTGAAACCTCTTTTGATTTATGTTTTTTTATCATTTTTTGGGATTTTTCTAAAAATCCTAAGCCTAAGCTTTAATCTGATTTTTGAAAATGATTTTCAGGGAAAAACATCAATTTTGGATTTATTTTAAGAAAAATGATTTTTCTAAGTTCTAAAACTCATTTTTTTTATTTTGTGATTTTTATTATTCTTCTTGATTTTTTTATGATTTTTATGATTTTCATCATTTTTATGATTTTTGTAGTTTTTTTTTTATTTTTATAATTTTTATTAAATTTTCTATAATTTTTGTGATTTTTTTTTAAATTTTATCCTAAGTTAATATATCTATTTAATCTAAATTTTAAATTAATTTTTATTATTATTTCTAATTTTATTTTCTAATTTTATAATTTATTTTATTTTTATTTTTATTTATATTTTATTTACTATAATTTATTAATATATTTCTAATTATTAAATCTAGAAAATCTAATTTCAATTTCCTATTATAAAAATAAACATAAATCAATAATAATAACAACAAAATAAAATATAATTAATTATTCGCAAAATAAACAAACAAAATAAATTTAATAAATAAAAATAAAAAAAATCCGGAAAATCCGACTTACCTAGATCCCGGTCGGTGCGCGGGTCGGGTCGGTCAAGTCGAATCGGGTCGGATCGGTCGAATGCGGCAGCGGAGGATGCTCGTTCACGGCGTTCCGGCGGCCTTTTGCAGCGGGTGAGGTGTCGAATCCTAGCTTCTTGAGGGTGCTGAATCCAATGGTGGTGGTGGTTCACTCCCAGATCGCCTCCTGGTGGTGGTTCAACTCCGGTCGGTGCTCGCGGTTTTAGGATCTTCGTCCTTTGGCTTCCTCTACTCCTCCTCTATTTATAGGCGTCCGGAAACCCTCTAGGATAAGCTCAAATCGACCGATTTGGATAAATCCGAATTTCTTCCGTTTTTAGATTTGATTTTATCCCGGCGATTTGATGTTGATCTCTTGTTTTTCTTTGATTTATCTTATGGATTTGGCTTTATCTTGACAGTAATTTAGAAGATTTGAAAAAAAAAATGATCGATTCCACCTTCGTCAGACTTGCTCCGGCTTCTCCTCGCGTCTGTCCGGGTGAGGAAGATGATCACGCGCAACACGCGTGATTTCCTTCGGCCAATCACACGCTGCCACGTGGCAGCTCCAGGCGAAAGGAAAAAAATTGCATCGAGTGCTCAGGGGAAGATTCGAACTCGCGACCTCTAAGCCTCCCACACGTTCCCAGCGCACGCACGAACCAGCTAAGCTAGCCCAATTTCTCGATTTTCTTTATATCGCAAATTGCATATATGCAATGCGATTTTTCCATTTTTTTGTATTTTTTTGAAATTTCAAAAATTTATAAAAATTATTCATCCCTTATTATTACTATTTCTGAAATCATTTTTCAAAATTGATGTGTTTTCCTATTTATTTTTATTTTTTTAGATATTTTTATTATTTATGCTAAATTAGGGAAAAATTGGAAAAAATTGAAAATTGATTATTTTTTAGTATTATTGATTCCTAGGGCAAAAATGGAGTGTTTACAGGTGGTAAACCCTTTGGGATCTCGTTTGGAAAGACATTTTCATAGCCCTGCAAAAGAGAAACAACAACACTTGGCAATGAAGCGTCAAGCTAGTTAGCATTTAGAAGAGCCTCTTTGTACATAAGTACAATCATTTGGCTAATACAAAATCATAGCTCTCTTAACCTCCCTTGACCTCGTATATAAATTTTCTTTTCTCTCAGCTTTTCTCTTTATTTTCTCATAAGTCTCATCTTCCCTCTCTTTTCCCTTTATTATCTCACTCACATTCTTTTTATCACTCTTTCTTTTGACTGCTCTCTTTTTGCAATTTCACTTGGTCCTCATAAACTTGCTTAGGGGTCAAAGGCACAAGAGTAACCGGTCTTTGATTGTGCTCAAAGGAATACTTATTGGTAAATCCATCATGCTTAACCCTCCTGTCAAACTGCCATGGTTGCCCAAGCAACAAGTGAGTAGCTTGCATTAGAACTGCATCACATAAAACATCATCTTCATAACTTCCAATGCGAAAAGTAACTAGCACTTGCTTATTCACCCTCACTTCACCACTGTCATTCAAACACTGCAATTTATAAGGTCGAGGATGCTTACTAGTGGAAAGTCCTAATTTCTCAAGGATAGTTGCACTAGCTATATTAGTACAACTCCCACCATCTATAATCACACTACATACCTTATTTTAAACTAAGCTTTTAGTATGAAAAATGTTCTCCTTCTGCACCTCTTCCTCTTCCTAACCTATACATTCAAAGCTCTTCTAGCTACTAACAACTGCCCCTAAACTATATACTCCTCACCATCAACATCATCCTCCAATGGTGGCATAAACTCACAATCGGATTCATTATCAATCTCAATCTCCCCATCATCCCTCATCACCATAACTCGTCTATTGGGACATTAACTGGCTATATGACCTCTACCTTGACAGTTAAAGCATTTAATATCACGATTCCTAAAAGTAGAAGGATCGGATTTACCTTGATTGCCAATTTGAACAGACTCTAATTTCTTTTTAGGAGTTAACTTAAACCACTTCACCTCCTTCTTCTATAGAGTTGTTTTCTAAGTGGATGAACTAGATGTAGCACGTGTAGTACCAGTACCCTTCCACTTGAGTTGCTTCTCAACTTTAACAGTCATATACACCATATCCTCCAATTCTATATAATGTTGCGACTTCACTACATTCTAAATTTCCCTATTCAAGCCAACTAAGAACCTGGCCATACTTACCTCTCGGTCTTCCTCAATATTAGCCCTGACCATGATAACCTCCATCTCCTTATGATATTCCTCCACACTACTATGGCCTTACTTAAGGGTTTGTAATTTGTTGTACAACTCCCTATAGTAGTATGTAGGCACAAATCGTTTCCTCATGATCCTCTTCATCTCCTCTCATGTTTCTACCAGTGGTTCCCTATTCCTCCTCCTATTCAATAAAAGTTGATCCACCAAAAAATCAATGGCAACAAGTTTTACCTTTTTGGCTTCAAAAGAGTTGTGGCACTCAAAAATGAACTCCTCCTTCTTCTCCCACTCTAGATACACCTCAAGGTCATTCTTTCTTTGAAAGAAAGTTATGGGAAATTTTCTAGCACCATAGATGCTCTTAGAACTCAATTTGGATGATGATCCAAATCACTTATATTTCACTCTATTTCTTTTATCTAATAAATATTTGAGTAATAATCTTATAGTTACAATGATATTTCTCCATGGGATGCCAAATAACTTACATTAATTGATGGCCATGGGACATCATCAGATTTGCATCTAAAGGCTCGCCGCGATTGATTTTACTTTGAAGCATTAGCTCTTGAAGATTTGTATTATTTTTATACTTTATAATTGTTATTGGACCATTCTATGTTGTAATTTTCTTTCGGGACACTTTCATTTGTTTGTAACTTTCATTTAGAACCAGCTACCTTAAAAGTGTCATAGTTATAATTTTGTGGACTTTCTAACCCTAAAGGGAGCAAGTATAAATGCTTGCTTAAGTAAGGTTTTGAGGAGGCCAATTTTCAAATTAAACACATTCACTTTACGTGAGAAAGCTTAAGGTTTCCCTAGTTCAATTTCCTCTTATCAATTTCAATCTCAAGAGTTGAGATTGTGGCGAGTGCAACAATTGAAATTGTGAGTCATATCAATTTCTAATTGTTATGTATTCTTTTCTTCTCTAGTGTGTAATATCTAGGGTTGGATTGAATCATTTCTTAGTTAGATTTGAGTTAGTTTTATTCGAAATAGTGCTCTTGTTTTGAGTACTTAATTTACTTGTTATTAACCATCATCTTGCTTATCATTTGATCCGTAAATTGCCTCTCTATAAAGGGGGATCTCCGAATTGATTTTGTTGTTGATCTCGGATTCACATGGTATTTCAAGATTAATTAGTGTATTTTGAGGGTTTTGAATCATCGTGGTTGATTAATTCATTAGTTATTGAATTTGGATCTCCTTGCACACCATTAGGAATCACGCAATTCCTAGCTTGTTGAACCGGATTCGATTTAGTGCATTTAAGGTTGGTTTTTTTTCCATTTGATTATGCTTAATCTTAGTTTTCGGCACATCATCTTTTTTGGTATCAGAGCTATATCATAATTGGTTTTAAGATTGAACACGCCATTATTAGTGGAATCGGTTCATAATTAGAAGAAGTTTGCGCCATTTGAACTAGTTTGATTAACATTGTTTGTTTGTCCTTCAAATTGGTTTTTGCTTGTGCTTAATCCCCTTTTAGGCACATCAGAAAGGGACTTTCATCTTTATGTTCCCTAGGTTATTATCTTCCTCATTCCTAGCTCCTCTAGTTCTTCCTACATTCCTCCTATAACCCACAAATGAATCCTGAGTAGATTCAACTACAGATCCCTCCTTACCCCCATTCATCTTCCTCCATACGCACTACCCTTCTTGGCATTTTATCCCTCCTACGCCCTGTAGAAGCAATCTGTGACTGCTCAAAGTTCTACTCCATCTGCTCATCAAATCAATCTATCTCCACTCTAAACATTCTTCTCATCTCATTCATTAGAGTTTCCATGATCAATTTCGTATCAATTCTCCCCCATCACACTTTCAGGAGAATTTATGTTCAACATAATGCTGCACAAGAAAATGTTAGGAGTAATAAAATAAAATCTCACAAATTCAATTGCTCACATGTTTCACTCAAATCGCTCTACTGTTCTCACCAATCCTTACCCTTCAAAACTTTTGGAACTAACAATCCAATCCGATTTATTCCTATAGAAATCTACCCAACTTTCCCAACAGTAGTTTCATAACACGATTTGACAAGATTCACAAAACGCTAAGAATTCAATTAAGGATCACTAAAATAAACTCTAAATCACAAACAGTAACAATAACCTCCGCTCAATCTCCAATTCTAATTCAACACAACCCAATTGATAGCAATTTCCTTTCTCTTTTTCTTCTTCTTCTTTTTTTCAATATATAAATTTTCTTTTTCCTTTTTTTTTGTCCTTTTCTTTTTCTTTTTGATTCTTGAGAAAGGAAGTGTAGACAATTCCTTTCAAACTCTAACAATAATCAAATCGAAAATCTAACTGCAGATCAAATTCAAAAGAATGATTTTTTTTATCCAAACCCTAAATCTAAGAACAAGCAATTGCAAAAATAGGATAGGCGATCCTGACAAACCTGATTGTGCTCTGATACCAAATTGATGCGAACCCTGCCAACCTGTGACGAAACTCAACAATCTAAATTCAATAACACCCACAACCTAGGGATCTATTAAGAACGAAGGACAACGCAACCTGTTGTCTATAGACGAGACAAGAACCTTGGTGCAAGTGCTAGCACCACAATCAATTATGGAACAATCGATTGATAAGTTTGGGGTGAATACCACAGATTCAAAATTCGATAAGTTTGATAATTCTATCAAGAACTAAAAGAGAAATTCTTTCTAATTTGTGAATAAACTTTCTTAGATAATTAATTATGTTACAATGAGTCTATGACAACTATTTATAGTCCCACAAGAATAAGCAAACAAAACGACATAAAAAACCTAACTCGGATAAAGGATAAACATTAAATGCTAACAGCCTAAAATATTACAAAGCCAGCCAATAATTCCATGTAGAGCCAGCACCAAAGTCAGTAACTTTGAATCTCCATTACGCCAGCCTTCCTTGGATTTACGCCAGCCACTTAGGCCGGTGACTTATTTGTCTACACTGGCCATTTAAGCCGGCAACCTTCAGTGGTTCTGAAGCTATCGGCCTTAAATCTCTTCCTTGACTTCTGCCATTGCGCTTCGCACTTTAAGTAGGTTCACAACCCTCAATTCCTCTTAACTCAATCGTGCGTGATTCTCCTCTTCTTGTATTACTTTAACTAATCCACTAAGTGCTTCTTTAAGTCTCTTAGCTTTAGCTCATGTCAATGGTCCAACTAGCACTTCAAGTGGATCCGCACCCTTCGGAACAATGCTCCTAGTTTGATCTTCATCAGGAAGAGTTGGATGAGCCGAAAGATTTGTCAGCAGTGTTAAATGAGCATTATGGAGATGCAGATATTGAGGTGCATGGAGATAGAGGCAATCATCAATATTTGGCCATTAATGTCTTGCGTAGGGTGATGATTACTTTTCCTGTTAATGAAGAAGAACAGAGGGAAAACCTATTCCATATCTCCTACAGGGTCCAAGGTAATTTCTGTGCTCTTATCGTTGATGGTGGTAGTTGCATCAATGTAGTGGCTGCTTCATTAGTTAATAAGTTGAAACTGGATACTACTCCACATCCTAAGTCATATAAGCTACATGGTTGAGTGAATAAGATAGTCTACATATTACTCAGAGGGCTAAAGTTCCATTCAGCATAGGGGGGAAGTACCATGATGAGATTGTTTGTGATATTCTTCCTATGTGTACATCATACATACTACTTAGTCGGCCATGGTTTTTTGACAGGAGGGTATTGCATGATAGGTTTAGGAACACCTATGTGTTCCAAAATGATGGCAAGCGAATTGTTTTAAATCCTATATCACCAGCCGAGGTGTAAGAGGCACAAAGATAGATTAATAAAGCTACTAAAAAGAAGTCTATTTGTGGGGCAGAAGGAACTGGAGGAGGCTATTCAAGAGGAGAGGCTAGTGTATTTGTTGTAGATGTGTTATGTGTTGGAAGTTGATAGGTAAGAACAATTGCCACCTGTTGTAAGCTAGTTACTAGATGATTACATAAACGTATTCCCTGAGGAGTTGCCTAAGGGATTACCACTTGTGAGAGGCATTGAGCACACTATCGATTTGCAACTTGGGTCATTCTTATCAAATTAGCCTGCATATCACATGAATCCTAAAGAAGCTAAAGAGTTGAAGTGATAGGTAGATGAGTTAGTAGAGCAAGGTTTTGTCAAAGAGAGTACTAGCCCTTGAGTTGTTCTTACACTTTTTGTTCCAAAGAAAGATGGTACATGGCGTATGTGCATTGATAATAGAGCCATCAATAAAATTACCATCAAATACAAGTACCTCATTCCTAGGCTTGATGATATGCTGGATAAGTTGAATGGTACATAGATGTTCTTTAAGGTTGACCTTAAGAGCAGATATCATCAAATTCATATGAGAGTAGGAGATGAGTGGAAGACCACTTTTAACTTAAGACATGATTTATATGAGTAAATGGTCATGCCGTTTGGGTTAATTAACGCCTCTAGCACATTCATGTGACTTATGAATCATGTCCTAAAGGACTTTTTGGGAAGATTTATAATCGTATATTTCAATGACATCCTAATTTTTAGTAGAGACCTAGAGAGTCATGTTAAGCATTTGCAAGCAATCTTCTCAATCTTAAGAGATCATAGACTATATGGGAATCTCGAGAAGTGCTTATTTTGTCAGTTAGAGATAACATTTTTAAGCTTTGTTGTGACTGGTTCTAGTGTGAGAATTGATGAGGGGAAAATTAAGGCCATCGTAGATTGGCCAACACCATAGTCAGCAATTGATGTGAGGAGTTTCCATGGTTTGGCTTCTTTTTATAGGAGATTTGTTAGGAACTTTAGTAGCATTGTAAGTCCACTTACTGAATTGACTAAGAAGAATGTTTCTTTTGTTTAGGGAGATCAGGCTTAGAGGAGTTTTGAGGAGATTAAGGCGAGGCTAACTAATGCTCAAGTTTTAGCATTGCTAGATTTTGACAAAACTTTTAAACTAGAGTGTGATGCATCATGAGTAGGTATTGGTGCTATGTTGATGTAGGATAAGAGGCCTACTACATATTTTAGTGAGAAACTAAGTGGTGCACCTTTAAACTACTCAATGTATGATAAGGAGTTTTACTCTTTAGTGCATGCATTGATGTCGTGGCAACACTATCTCCTTCCTATAGAGTTTATTATCTATATAGACCACGAATCTTTGAAGCACTTTGAGGGCCAACAACATTTATCTAAACGTCGGGCGAAGTGGGTGGAATTTCTAGAAAGCTTCGCTTATGTGATTAAATACAAAAAAAGGAGTACAAATGTTGTAGTTGATGCATTATCACGTAAGTATGTACTTGTCACTTCTCTTCAGTCAAAGTTGCTTGGATCTGAATTGATGAAGGAACAATATGTTCATGATGATCATTTGAAGTTGATTGTTGAACGGTGTTTTGGAAGAGCTATAGTAGATGGATATTATATGATTGATGGTTTTCTATATAGAGCAGGGAAGCTGTGTATACCCTATGGGTCTGTGAAGGAATTGTTGATACGCGAGGCTCATGCTTAGGGATTATTAGGACACTTTGGTGAAAACAGGACTTTAGAATTGTTAAAGGAACACTTTTACTAGAGGGGTATGTTAAAAGATGTACATAGAGTTTTGGAGAGAAGTGGAGTTTGTAAGAAGGCGAAGGGGAAGAAGGAAGCTTAGGGTGAATATATGCCTTTACCTTTACCCACACAGCCATAGATTGATATTAGTATGGATTTTGTCTTGGGTCTTCCGAAGACACAAAGGGGCAAAGACTCCATCATGGTAGTCGTCGACCACTTTAGTAAAATGTCCCACTTTATACCTTGTCACAAAACTGATAATGCACTTTTTATTACTAACCTTGTTGTGTAGGAAATTATCTGGTTACATGGTGTCCCCTACAGTAAAGTGTTTGACCGAAACACTAAGTTTGTTAGTTTTTTCTAGAAGACAATTTGGAAATGACTTAGTACTAAGTTTATGTATAGTACATCATGTCATCCTCAAACAAACGGTTAGATAGAGGTTGTTAATTGTACTCTTAGTGCTTTATTGAGAGCAATAGTTGGTAAGAATCTTACTAATTAGGACTTATGTCTCCTTATTGTTGCATTTGCTTACAATAAGTTGACACATAGTTCAACTAGTAAATCCTCCTTTGAAGTCGTGTATGGTTATAATCATACACCTCCATTGGATTTGATAGCTAAATTGGTAGCAAAGGAAGAAAGCTTAAGTAAAGTGGAGTGTCCCTAAGAGATTCAGAAGCTTCATTAGAAAACATCTGAACATCTTAAGAAGACTCAAGAGCAGCAATGGCTTTAGGGCAACAAGCACAAGAAGGCCAAGATTTTCAGTCTAGGTGACTTGGTTTGGATTTATCTCAACAAGGATCGATTCTCTCACAAGAAGTCACATAAACTTTTACTTAGAGCAGATGGATCTTTCAAGATTTTAGAACACATCAACAATAATGCTTACAGGTTGGAATTACTAGGAGACTACGGTGTTTCTACTACCTTCAATGATTTAGATATGTCACCCTACTTACTAGAAGATCTTTATGAAGACCCATCAGATTTGAGGGCAAATCTTCCACGGGCTCGAGGAGATGATGGGAATCAAGTCATTTCAGTTATAGGACCGCTTACTCGGGCTAGAACCAAAGGACTACAGAATCTCACATTGAGAGTTCTACTTGATTAGATGGAACCTGAAGAGAATCACCTAGTATCTTCATTCATTTTGCACGATTGTTTTAACTTCAATCAGATGCATTTATCATTGCTTCGGGATGACAACCGAGTAAACTAAAAAGCAAGCATTTTACCTTAAAGAACCGACAGTGCAAGATTAAAGGATGACCGTAAAGGTTAGCAATGCATCTCTAAAGGCCGGTGGTGTATCCACTTAGGCCGACAGCTTTCCTAGGTGGCTTACAATTTTTTTAGGCCAATTTGCTTTGCATTTTTTTTCTTTTATTTTAGCTAGCGTTTGTCTCTTTTAGAAAGGCTACTATAAATACCTTTTTAATAGAAACATAAAAGGCACCTTTTTTTGAGATTGGAATACACAAGTGGAGTCATTACTCTCATTCTTGAAACTTTTATCAATCCTTGGATTGTGGCGAGTGATGGCATAGGAATTATTGTGTGTTATATCAACAAGACCGTACTAAGACCATCCTCTTGCTAGTGCGTCATATCTCGTAAGGGTTTAGGGTTTATCTTACGTTGTGTTTGGCTTGTTTAGATTGCTTGTTGCAAATTATCTTTTGGGGTTTGCGATTGCTTGATTCTTCCTTAGAATCAACACATCACATCCCTTTTGGATACTATGTTTGAAGAAAAAGAATTCAATATCGTCAATGTATATGGTGGGAAAGGCATATACGAATGGAATATCGACGATACTGCTGAGTATCAAATCCTATCAACAATGAATTAAATGATTATAGTTGCTAATGCGTATAAACACAATGTCAATTCTAATCAATTGACTACTCAAGCTTTAGTTGTAGGATTTACTATAATGCTCAAAGGCTAGGGGGAAAATTATCTCACCGAAGAAGAAAGAATTTATGTTCTAATTGTGAAGAAAGAAGTTTATAATGATCAAAGCTAAGTTATTTAAATAGAAGATGTTGTTTCAACTTTACTTTATTCAATTATCAAATACTTTATAGGAAATCTTGATCAATATAGAAAAAAGATTAGAGATATTCTCCAAAACCTAACTTGCCCCACTCTTTAAAATAAACAATGTTAAAATAATTAAAAAATAAAAATAGAAAATATAAATAAAAAAATAAAATGAAAAGAAAATAAAAATATTAAAAAACAAAGACAAAAAATTAAAAAAGAAAAAAAAGTTAAAAATAAAAAGTATAAAAGTATAAAACATATAAAAATAGTTAAACATAAAAAATATAGAAAATAAAAAAATAAAAAATAAAAAAATGTAATAAAAATGAAAAACTAAAATATAAAAAATAATAAAACAATAAAAATAATATTTATTTTTTATTTCCTCATTTTTTATAATTTATATATTTATTTATTATTTAATAAATTAATTTTTTTATTTTATTTACTTTTTTAATTTTTGAATTTCTTTAGTTTTTTTCTTTATTGTTAGTTTTTTAATTTTTATTTTTTTTCTTTTCTTTGATACTTTTTTTCATTTCCTTTCTTATAATTCTATACATTAGAAATTTTTTAATTTTTATTCCTTTTTATTTTCTATTTTCTTTTTTTTTTCATTTTTTGCATTAATTTTTTCCTTTTTATTTTTACAATTTTTATTTCATTATTTTTTTATTTTTTCTATCTTTTATTTTTTATTCATTTATTTTTTCAATCTTTCTTTTAATTTTATATTTTTTAAATTTTATTAATTTTAATTCTTTTTATTTAAATTTATATTTTTAGATTTTTTTATTTAATTTTTAATTTTTTTTTATTTTTTAATTTATTAATTTTCCTTTTTTTAGTTTCTATTTTTTTTTCATTTTATTTATTTTTTATTTTTTAATTTCTTTTTTCTTTTCTTTTCAATTTTTTACTTGTTTAATTTTAATTTTTTAATTTTCTTTTTTTCATTTTTCATTTATTTATATATATATATTTTTGTTAATTTTTTATTTTTTCTAATATTTTTTCATTAATTTATTTTACTATTTTATTTTAATTTTTCACTTTTTAATTTTTAATATTTTATATTTTAATTTTTAACACTTTTTTATTTTTATTTTTTCTACTTTTCTTTTTTTTTTATTTTCTATGTTTAAATTTTTGTAATTTATTTTCTTTATTTTTCATAAATATATTTTTAATTTTTGTTTGTCATTTTTAATTTTTAATTTTTTAATTTTATATATTTTTATTTGTTATAATTTTTCTTGTCTTTTTTATTTTTTTTATTTTTATCTTTTATTTATTTTATTTTTTGTTTTTTTTTTCTCTTTCTTTCTTTCATTTATTTTATTTTATTTTTTCTTTATTTGCTATTCTTTTTAATTTTTAATTTTCGAATTTTTTTTTAATTTTTTTTGTATATTTACTTTATTTTCAATTATTTAATTTTTACTTATGTTAGTTAATTTTTTTATTTTTCATTTTCTCTTTTTTTTTTTCCTTTTCCCTTTTTTAAAATTTTTTATATTTTTTTTTTCATTTTTCATTTTTGGTTTTTTACTTTTTTTATTTTTTTTATTTTTAGTTTTTATTTTATTATATTTTTTTATTCTTTTTATTTTAAAATTTTTATTTCTCCATTTTATTTTTTATTTTTATATGTATTTTTTATATTTTTGTACGTTTTATATCTATTTTTTAGTTTTTATATATATGTTTTTTTTATTTTTTTTATTTTGTTCATTTATGTTATTTTATTTTATTTTTTATCCTTTTTTATTTTTTCTATTTTTAAATTTTTTGTTTTTTATTTCATTTTTAAAATATTTTCTTTTTCTTTTTATTTTATTTTTTTATTTTCTTAATTTTTTTTTAATTTTTTATCTTTTCATTGTTTTTTATTCTTTATATTTTTTTATATTTTATATTTTCTTATTTTTATTCTTTTTTATTATTTATTTATTTTATTTTTTATTTGTTTTTATTTCTTATTTATTTATTTTTTATTTTTTATTTTTTTAATTTTTACTTTTTTTATATTTTTATTATTTTACTTTTTTATTTTTTAATTATTTCTATTTTTTAGATTTTTTATTTTTTCATTAGTTATTTATTTATTCTTTTATTCTCATTTTTTTAATTTTTTACTTTTTATATTTTATTTTTTATTCTTTTAATTTTTAATTTTTTATTATTATTTATTTACTTTGTTACTTTTTTTTTAATTTTTTATTCTTTGTGCGACTACTCTTCCACCGTGCAGGCTTGTCTAGGGTTTCTCTAGGGTTTTTTTTTTTCTTCTTATTCGTCTTGGTGAAAAACATGGGAGGCACGGATGATTCCAAGTTCCTCAAGCTAAAGGACGCAATTACGTGTGTGAATCAGAAAGTCAATGTCATCGGCGTTGTTCTTGAGCACGGCTTTCCCAAGAAAAGCAAAGGCACCGGTACTTTACTTTCCATAAAATTACAAGAAAAATCAGCGCTCTTCATATAAATTTAGTGTCATTCCTGGCAATGATGACTGAAAAGGCCGGACTTACGGCTGCCACCACTTCTTGGTTGGTAGTAGATTGATGAGTAAATCTCATGTAAAGGTGTATTCTGAGCCAGTAGTTTTTGCATTTTGTATTTTGCAGCATTGACTCGGCTTTGATTACAATACGTGAAAGTTCGAATTTTTCTTAACTTAATTGATGAAGTTTGCATTATATATATGTTTCGTTTTCCAATAAGATTGTATTTGTTTCGCAAAATAGGGTGTCCTCCGAAATATATTTATGCTTGTAATCTTAGCTGTAGAATTGTCTAGTATTACCATAGTAATCTCAGGAGATTGCCTTAGTAATGGCTATGGCCACGAGTGGCGGGGGAGACAAAGTTGGCAGCCGATGGTCAGTGGTGGAAATGGAACTGTAGGTGGAAGTTGAGGAAAGCAATTCCTTATGAAAAGAGGAAATCTTATGTTTATTAATTTCTGAGATTCTCCATGGATGTTTCCTATTACCACTTAAGGCTAGCTGCTACCATTTTTTCCACCACTTCCTAGCTACTAAAAACTACTATTATTTGCAAGATTTTGAGTTTATAAGGATAATATTTGATACTTACAAAGTCTTGAATATAACAAGTTTGGAAAGCGTTTTCTGTGAAATGAACCACCCTAACCACGGTCTATAATCTGATAATTGTGAAGCTTTAATTATAATAAATGTTGAAAAATTACATACAATATTTTTCTATAGAATAAGCAACCAAGTCACTGTTTGGGAAGTGCAGATTGTGTAAACTGGAGTTGACTGGCCTGTTATTGTATGTTTTATGTACCCATAGTTAGTCGTCCATCAGTGTTGGCTCAACAAAATATTTTCTTCTTCATATGTAATTGTTTCTAGCCTGTGCTTTACTCTCTCTCTGGCTGACCTTGAATATTTACGGTAGTCCATGGCAGACGCAGGATTATGCATGTGGGAAGGGAAAATGCAAGGTTTTATCCTAAGAAAAGCCAGGAGGGACAAACCTACAATAGTAAAAATTAGATTACTATAGCTTTGAAAGGTTTCCTTTTTGTCTTTGTGGGGTGCGAGGGAGACTGCAAAGCTTGTGAGGGTATTTTGGTTTACGTCGGTAGCAGTTGGAACTCTTTTGGGTTGTTAGGGTGGTACAGCTGAATCTGATTCGGTCAACTTCCTGTAAGAGTCTATCATGCAGGATTCATTCCTTGGTTAAGTAACATCACATTGTGTAGGAAGCCCGATAATTCGCTTTGATGAATTTTTGACCCACTGTCTTGCAGTTCCTGGTGAAAATTCTTGGAGCTTTACCACTAGAACTACCTTGGGGTTTAAATTTAAGTTCAGGGATAAAATCATACAAGATTAATTGAGCATTTTACAATGCATTTCTTCTGTAATAGTGCTGCTATTGCAGAAATTTGTTTTGCAATCATCATACATGGCAGAATGGATTAATGTACCAAATTTGTATTAGTATAGGAGCCCACATTGAACTTTTGAAAAGGGTAGATCTAAATAGAATATAGACTAAAAGCCTTGAAATCACAATTATCCCTTATATACTTTGGGGGGACTGAAATCCTAATTATTATCTCTAGCAGTCTAAGTTGAAGAATATTTAAATCTTATCACCTTCGGTTTTTTCCTATGAATTAATTTCCTTGCCCTTATATTCCTATGTTTATTATTTGGCCAGTGTTTATTTAGATATAATACACCTTAAAATATCAAGATTCTCTATCATGCTTATGCTGGTCCCAATCCCAGGTCTATAGTCCAATGCTAGTTGTCTGGATTCTCGTTGTCGATAAACATATTATACTTCCCTTGTTCAAGTTAACTCAATAATTGCCTTTGCCCAATTTATTTTGCTTTATGATATGTTGTCAATGTTTTTATATATTGGTTTTGGAAATTGCTATTTCCTGCAATACATAACCATGATTGCTACTTTAATAGTAAATGTATCTAATTTCATTGCGAGTGGATAATAGTAGTTTGAAACTCACTAAAGATCTACTCTTATTCAGGTTATAAGTTTTGGCTCCACTTCCATTTCAGTTGCTTCTTATATTATCTTATTTGATGTGCAGATTATTTTTGCTCCCTAAAGTTAATTGATGAATCATATCCAAGCCCTGGTATTTCTGTCAACTTTTTTGCTGAAAGTGTGGAGAAGCTTCCTGTTATTGCCTCACCAGGAGATATAATTCAGCTTTCTCATGTCATGGTACTATTCTGCTCAATTACTAGATCTATTTTCTTCATGTGCTTATTTCTGAAAACTTTGAGGTACTTTTGCTTATGAATGAAGAATTGTATATGCTTTTATTTCATAAATTGTATATCTATACAATGAGAATTCTATAATCTGTTTCCTTAATGATATGGAAATTCGGGGAACGTGCTGAAAGTCAGGAGCTTCCTCTGTGCAGATGAAGACGCATGAAAAGGAAGTTTATGCTCTCTTCAATAAGAAATTTTCTGGATTTGCTTTATATCATGGTAACGCTGGTGAAGACATTGTTCCTTACCAAGTTTCTCCAAAGCGTCAACCCAGAGAGCTGGACAAGAATTTTGTATCATACCTCAGAAACTGGTCGGTTGATTTGCAGCTTGATGGAGGTGTGCAGATGACATATGAAATTTCATTTTTGGTTGTGCTCCAAATACTATGCTTCTACTCTCTACAAGAGTAAAGTTTCTAGGTGATACTTAAAAATGACTAGTAAATTTTTCACAACTTCATATATGTACTTGTCATGTTTATACTCACAGCACTTTTTATCATGTTTGGGCTGGGGCAGTCACCAAGAGGCCTATCACATGGAACTGGATTAATGGAGTGTCAAGTTCCAAAACAAGGGTTATGATTTGACATCTTTAATTACGATGATGAGATGCAGATGAACCGTACAACCAAATAGTTTAAAAATTTGTAGAAATTACCCATGAATCTTCAGTATGTGATCTGTGTGGCTCTTCTGATTACATAATTCCTCTGGAATATGTGATAGCTATAGAGCTACACCATATGATGAAGATGAATTACATGAACCTAAATAGTACATCATTCTAGTTGTATCTCTTTGATTAGTGTTCTAAGCAGTAACATTGGATTTGAATCATCATTATAATGTGTTTATTTTAAGTTTGTGAGAAGATAAATGGCCTATGTATCTCCATGGATGAGCATTTCTTTTTATATTACAGGAGCCATGGGTTCAAATCAGATAATGGGGAATTACATAGTCTCCATTTTAGTGGTGATATTATGTATGTATGCTGGTAATTTAAGATAGGATTTTAATTGTCTGCATGCTGTGTAGATCCAATTGATTTCCAATTCTTGAGAGAGATTAAAGAAGGTCAACGGCTTAATTTGGTCTGTAAGGTATTCACTATTCCTCTAAAGCATACTAATTAGATTCTCAGCCATGCTTAGACTTGTTTGAAGTTATAATGGCTTATTTTATTGATCAGCATTTTTTTGATAATTCCTTTTTCTGGCCATATGTTTTTGCAATTTCTTTATCAGCCTTCTGCTGTCAAAAAAATACCCTCTTTCTAACATTTGTTGCGTTTAGATACTCCATGTATGCGAGGTTGCCAAAAATGATTGGATCATCTTTTTATGGGATGGAACTGATATCCCTGCATGTAGCATTCAGACAAAGTGAGTATTTCTTTTTATTATGTTCTTTCTGGCTTGGTAAACTCTTGAGCTGTGGAAAAAATTGCTGAATTCTTATTGTCTCAGCTGTGTTTTTGACAAAAAGAATACATCCAAGGACATCTTTTTTTTCTTTTGGTTCAAAATATAGCTTGCAGTCTACTTAATGCTCAAACACTAAAAAGTAATCCATGCTAACCTTAATTTTTTGCTCATTGAAAGTTTTTGTATATTTGTTTTGGGTTATATGTCTTATTAGAGAAATATTCTGCTGCCAAAACTCAACCTTTTTTTTTCTTTTATTTTCTATTAACTCTTTAAGTTCCAATGTAATGTGCTATGACAGTTTAAGATACACATGCATATAATTTACCATTAATCAATAATTACAGCTATGATATTTACATAATCATTTGGAATGATTATGTGTGTGTATATGTATATATGTATGTGATACATAGTTGGGATACTGTTTGGAATACTGGGTGCTGTGAAAATTTTCTTACCCATCCCTGAAAAAAAAAAAAATGTAATTTGAAATATGGCTGGTCGTTGGGACTGTGGGCCCAGCATGACTGCTGGTGTCATATATTCTTTCTTAGAGTTTGGACAGCAAGAACACAATTTTTAAACATCTGGCGCTCATTGATGTTTCAAACCATTTGTTGATGCATCTGTAATTTTTTCTAATATAACATAGATATGATATAATCTCAAGTTGTTGGCACTAGTCAAAGGGGTTGGCCTGGTAGATAAGACTCAAGAATTCTTATATCAATTTGCATGAACTCTTGGGGCTATCTACACAGCGTAAGCTATACTTAACTGGTGTATGGGCCTTGCAGGTTGTTCATATGCTTGGAGGTAGGTGGTCCAATTTGGTAGTGCCCCTCTGCTAAATCTCCCACCTCCACCCACCAAAAAAAAAGGGCAAAATAACATAATATATAAGATGGGATGCTAAGGGCATATTTATATTCTAAGTGATATGAGTAATTACATTTTGGACTGGCACTAGCAGTGCAGTGATAAAATGAAAGTCATGGTCCAAGAGAAGTTCGACTTTGCTGCTTTGTTGTTGGCAGCATGGTGTGCTGTTAAACATGTGATATCATTTCATTTGGCATTTCAAAAATAGGTATGATATCTTTGTGAAAGTTTGGTTGCATCAAGCTCCAATTTTTTTTTTTCCCTACAATTTAAAATCTTGGTTGGCAACCCCAGTAAATTTTCAGAGACACAATCTAGGCAGCTTGCTAATTGAACTGGGTAAATGCTACAAGACAAAGGCTCAAATAATTAGTGAGCTACTGCTTCTTTCTTCTTTACTTGACCATGTTGAACAAAAATTTAGGGACATTATGTTATTGTAGTTTTCCAGCTGTTGACTTTGATTTTCTATAAGCACTTTAAGGCTTGGTTTTTTGCCAGTCATCTGTCCATTTTACATCCAAGTTCCCTAGCCTTGGGTCTGCTATCTTAATCATACCCCTATTGGGAAAGGGTCCTTCACCTTCAACTGCAGTATAACTTATTCACGAAGTCATCTCTTGTCAAAACATACAAATTTGTAATTAACCTAGGCAATGACTGACCTCCTAGTTCTCTCTCCTCCCTTCCTCTATCTCTCTTTCTCTGTCCATATAGATTCAGATTCTCTAGAAAAGATTGATTAAAAAAATAAATGTTGAAATGTGATTTTTCTTGTCCCTTCAGACTCTGAAGGCTTCCTTAAGGAATCTTAGGTAAATCTAGAATGTTGTGATAGCTATTTATATTAAAAACTGCGATATTGTCAATTGTTTGGGAAACAGGCTGGCAGATGAGATGAATAGCCCCTTGGCTTTACAACTGGAATCAGAGCCATTGTCAAGAGACATCCTTTGCACTTTCCCATGTGTTGGAAGCATCTTGAGGGTAGTTTTGGATGAAGGCAATAAGAAGGCAGCTCTTGGCTCCTTAAAGGCTGGAACATGGTTACATTTTGCTAACATCATGGTTGAAATTCATTCTGGCCTCTGGCTCGGTGTTGTAATGAACTTCACAAAATTTCGCTTTGTGTCGGGGAAAGATCCAATTGTAGAATCATCCCAAAGGTTGGTAAGCATAAGACACAATTGATCCATGTGTAGCATATTCCATATAGATTTTACTTTTAGTCAACTGTATCTGGAGAGAAACTTGATGCACTTTCTATGTTGGTGACTGGCTGAGTTAGGTCTCATGATGAGCGGCTGAAAATGAAATTGGGCCGGTATCCTTGGTTGTGTTTTCCTTCTCCTTCTCAAATCACAGGTTGCATCTTGTTCCTATGATGATTGTTAATAATTTTGGTTAATTTCATTGTATATATGGGTTCTACATTTACCAGTATATAATTTAAAGAATAATTCTCTTCATATTTGATTGTAACATTCACCTTTCTTTCTATTTATTTTTATTTTTTTTTGTCTCAGAAACAGATTATGAGGATGAGCCATTTGTTTCTCTAATGGATGTTCTAACATATCACCAGGTACTATTCATTGGGTTCATGCTATCCTTTTTTGAATTTCACTGGAATAGATGCTGTTTTTGTAGTAGACAATTTTGTTGGTCACAGAACAGAGCAGTAACCCTTGTGCTTATGTGGCAGTCCATTTGGCACTGTGTGTCCTTGGAACAAAGTTTTGGAAGTTGGAAACAAAGGAATTTGTTCATTGTGCACAAACAATTTATCTTAATTTCTTAAGTTGACTCCTAGTAAAAATTTGAAAATACTGTTTGGTGCCTTACGGTAAATTTATTTTTGCAATACAGGATAGGTATAAGATTTGTTTTGCTTCTTTTTCAAATGTCATGTTCTTTGACTTTTGTTTGCATAAATATGTATACTTTTCTTTATTGGATTTTCATTAGTAGCCTGACTGATTAGGTGATCCATGTTTGCAATTTGAAGTTTGCTATAAGAAGGGATTTCTCCCATTCTGAGATGAACTGTCTTTGTGATGGGATCAAACATGTTTGAGAAGACCTTTCCTGGCCTCTTGTTACTGAAGTTTGGATTTATAGGTGACTGCAAAGTTCAAGTGCATTGTTCGCGTAGTTGCTATGTTTCCATGGTGTGCTCAAGATTTTCTTTCTCCCAAGGGGATTTATAGGATGAGACTGACTCTTGAGGACCCAACTGCTAGACTCCATGCCTATGTCTATGCTGAAGATGCGGTATGGTCCTTTTTTTTTCCCCCATTATTTCAATTTCAAGCCTAAGTGAAAGCAATAAATTAAAAGGGTGCAATCACTGTGATATGTGACTTTTCAAATCTTCATCTCAGCTTAAAATGAGGATGAGCAGTTTGAGTTTCAAAGCTAACATACCAACTTGAAAGCCATCTTTGCTTCCATGCATGATGTATAATGATACATCAATATTTGAGCTGAAAGTGAGATGCAGGTCAATGTATGTTAATTAAACTGAGGATAATTTGATAGGTTGCATTTGCTATCAAATAGAGCAGCAGTAAAGAGCATCCAGGTTTTAATCTGAGGTCGTAGTTCCTGTGGGATATTGGCTTGCTCGGTTGGTCTTGCATCTGTTGATTCTTATCTGCTTATAACCATAAGATAAATTAATTTTCCTCATGTAAAAGGCTATTATATTCATTTGGCGTGGCTTCTAGGAAAAGTTTTTTGGTGGTTTTCCTCACCATGATGTTTTGAAGAGGAAGCTGAACAAGTTGCTCGGAGTGAATGAAGGCGGCGATACCGAGTACAGAGTCAGAAATCCACCATGGGTGGTGTGTTGCCTCAAATCTTACTACATTCATAAGGATGACGCTTGGGGAAGTAGGCATTTTCGAATTTTTGGCACACGACTTGTGGGTTAAGCTTTCTATTTTGTATAATCTATCTCGATGTACTGTGCTAAGTAGGTATTTTCGAATTTTTGGCACACGACTTGTGGGTTAAGCTTTCTATTTTGTAAAATCTATCTCGATGTACGGTTACCCGTGTAAAATGTATTTTGATCTTTATTGCCAAAAAAAAATAATCGGATATCATATGATATATATTAATGAAATGTTTGTATGTATAATAGTAGAATGGTAGTTTTTGTATATCAAATACTGCATATGTCGAAATTTTTTCAGCATGGCATTTTGATTTTTGAGCATATACCAAATTAATATGTGCCAATGACGACGTGTTCGATCCCATAATTTTCCTGGCTTTCTTCCTGTAAATTATTTCCACGTAAAATCATTTCAGTTGCTATATAACTTTTTATTATAATTTTTTCTCCTATTGTTAAAAATTACTGGACACTTAAAGAGTTAACGTGAATGTAGAGGAATATTAATTTGCTAAGTAGGATGTTTAATCAATGAGAAATATAGTACAACTGCTAAGGAAATGCATGTAAGAATAATGTTTATATTTAAATTACGTCATGTTGTAATATAAATACTTCATTAATAATGATCTAGTATCTATTAAATTTAAGAGCGAAAAGTAAGTGTAGATGTTGGCAAAAAGTTAGTAGGTGCAAACTCAATTGTTTTTTCAAAACACGATTTTATGAGTAAAAAAAAGTTCAATTTTCACATGCAATTTAATCTATCTAACCATGAGAGGGATTACTATTTCTGAGCGTAAACCTTGTGTATTAGAGTGGTAAGTGGATATTATTTAGGTATTCATTACTTTAAAAAGTTAATGTAATGTCCTAAAATCAATGAACGTTATAGTTCGTCACATGTCTTTGTCATACGAGGGCATGTTAAGGCTTGTCACATGTCCTTGTCATACGAGGGTATGTTAAGGCTTTGAAACTACTTTGATATCATTCAATCCTGCAATTCTTATAATTTCTATAACCACGATACAAAACACTCAATATATATCCAATAGTATGTAAGTATAGTCTAATTCATCATTCAAACTTTACAACCAATTTAATATAAAATCAATAATCAACATCTAATACAGTAGAATAATCATAAACACTAATCTATATTTTTCCACCAAGATCTCAAAATTTATTGTAGTATGTAAATCAATTTCTCCTAAAGTCTATTTTCCATAATAATAATGAAAATAGTCTTCTTGCTCCCTCTCTGGTTCATTCACTCCCAGGTTACCTTCTAGGTTATCAACTTCCTCAGTACCTGTATTTAAAAATATATCCTTAAGGGATAAGCTAATACCTAATATATATAACACAAACACATGCACATGAACAAATAGGAACTTGATTTATATGCATTTTGCAGAACTTAAATAACAACAACCATTTCATGATATTCTTAAGTCCATAAACAACAATAGGGTACTCATGACCCCCTTAATACATTTAAACTTAATCATTTGATTGATTATGGGAACTGCCACTATGGGCCTCACATCAATGAACACTTAAACACTAAATCTTGATGATGGAAACTATCACTTCAGATCCCACACCCATGATCACTTAAACACTTAAACTTGGTTACAAGAACTGCTACTACAGCCCCACATCCATAATCACTTAATCACTTAAACCAACTCAGATTATTTTCAAGCACAACTTCATTAAGGATAACTTCACACAAGGATCATTGGGGTACCCTAGGGATCTACCACTATGGACTCCTCAGTTAAGCCAAGCATACATAGCAAGCAACTTAATCACTTAATCATTCCATTCACTTAATCCGGATCAATAAATATACTAACTTAAACAAATACAATACAACAAACAAGTTGTACGTACCTTGAGTCTTAGTCTTAAGCATTTGTAGTCCTGAACTTAAAGCTAATATGAAATTTGTAAATGCGACAATTATCACTTCTTAATACTAATTTAAGAATAACTTAATCTCTTAATTCTCTTAGTCTATTAAATTTTCTAAGGTCTTACTAGTTATAGAAGTTGCATGGAAATTAGCTTAATTAGATTTTAAATTAATAAACAAATAGGTTATGTCTCACTCAATACGGCCATGTCAGAGGTCGTGTAACTCAACACGGGATAGTGCACAGTTGTGCCAAAGGCTATGTACCTTTTTGTGTATTTTATATTTTGACACAAGATGAGATATAGCTATGTTAGGAGGCCATGTATCTTTCTATGAAATCTAGGTTCAACACGAGGCATGACATGGCCATGTTAGGACGCTGTATACCTTTCTATACAATTTCGGTTTAATATAGGACATGATACGGTTATGTTGGGAGATCGTGTATCTTTCTATACATTCAGGGTTTAACACAAGACAAAACATGGTTGTGTTGGAAGGCCATGTATCTCTCAATACCCCTTCGTGACCCCTAATTTCTCACTTCCCCATTTCATCTTAATTTCAATTCTTTTTTTCCTAGGTTTATATTATTCCTAAAACATGTATTTTCTAATCAAATTATATAGATTGGAATACTTACTTCTAAGTTT
The DNA here is from genome assembly GCA_037954665.1 of Laguncularia racemosa. Taxonomy (NCBI): domain Eukaryota; kingdom Viridiplantae; phylum Streptophyta; class Magnoliopsida; order Myrtales; family Combretaceae; genus Laguncularia; species Laguncularia racemosa. The sequence goes on along the minus strand of JBBMOL010000502.1, from coordinate 59,445 downwards.
TTGCGAATTGAATCCTTAATTGGTGAGTTTCCTTGTTCTCCACATTCCTTCCTTAATCCAATTCTAGTGAAATCATGCAGCAATAATTGTTTTAATCTCAATTTCTATACTTGTGACTATTATTGAAATCATAGAAGTCTTTACCACATTGATGAAATTCCCTTTAATTGCCTTAAGAGTTATCTTAAGAGCATTTTCCTTTTTCTTTTGTTGTCATTGTGTAAAATGGCAAAAGGAAGTGCTCTAGGTTAGAATTGAGTTTTATATACTCTGCCTACAAAATGACCCTTTTACCCCTCAATTTATGTAAGTTTTCCATCTTTAACCTCGGCTTATGTTGTGTAATATATGTCAATTAAATAATTATATAGTTATTTACTTTCTCCCTCTTTATAAAAACTTTTGTCCTCAAAAGTACTTAATTTGGGAAGAGTTACAAATGCTTCTTTCTCATCTCTTCTTCCAATTCCCACATTGCTTCCCATTAAGTCTAATTTATCCATTGTACTTTGATGTAGGGAATTGTTCTCCATCTTAACATTTATTCTTTAGTCTTTATAATCCTAATTGATCTCTCAATAGACATCAAGTTTGACTGCACATTTAATGGTTCCAAAGTCATAATTTGATTCAAGTTGGATCCATATTTCCTCAACTTGGATACATGGAATACGTTATGTGCCCTAGCTAAACTTAGTGGGAGAGCCAATCGTAAGCCACTGTACCTATTCATTCTAAGATTTCAAATGGACCTATATATCTTGAGTTTAGCTTCCTTCTTAAACTAAATCTGATTACCCCTTTGGTTGGAGAAATTCTCAACCAGACCTTATCTCCTACTTGGAATTCTAAAAGGTGTCTTCTTTTGTTTGCATAGTTCTTTTGTCGGGACTAGGCTATTTGTATCCTCTATCTGATTAGCATCACCTTGTCCACTACCTCATAGACTAACTTTGGTCCCAGTATCTATCTTTCTCCCACTTCATCTCGATGTAGTGAGGATCTATACCTTCTTCCATAAAGAGCCTTCTAGATGGTTACTTGGTAGTTGTTATTATAGGTAATCTCAATTAGAGGTATAAGCTCATTCCAATTTTCTTCCAAAATCTAATGTATAGGCTCCAAGTAAGTCCTCTAGAATCTGTATAGTCCTCTTAGCCTACCCATCCATATGAGGGTGGAATGCAGTGTCAAACTACAATTTGGTGCTCAATGCTTTATGTTAGTTGTTCTAGAATCTACTTACAAATTTTGTGTCTCTATTAGAAGTAATTTTCACTAGCACTCTATGTAATTTGACTATTTCTTGAATATATATCTAGGCCTATTTCTCTAGTTTGTATCTTACTCTGATAGGTAGAAAATGAGCAAACTTGATCAACCTGTCTACTATTACCCAAATTGCATCTTGCTTCTCTCTAGTATTCGAGAGGGCAAAATCCATTGTCGTATGCTCCCATTTCCATTCTACTACTAAGAGAGGTTGTAATTCTCCGGCTGGCCTTTTATGCTTGATTCTAATCTGCTAGCAAATGAGGCATCTGGTTACATACTTGGCTATCTCCCTTTTCATATTATTCCACCAGTAATGATTTTTCATGTCCTTAAACATTTTAGTGCTTCCCAAATGTATTATGTGGGCTAAGTGATGTACCCATTTCATTATCTCCCTCTTTAATTCTACATCTCTTGGCACACATAATCTAGTTCCATATCTCAAGATCCCCCTTATGTCTATGTTGAATTCTGGAGCCCTGCCCTATTCTATCATGTTCTTGATCTCTTGTACATATTTATCTTCTATCTGGCCGATCTTGATTCCACCCCTTATAGTTGGTTGTATACGTAAAGTGGCCATTTTAGCTCTCACTTCTTGAGTTAAAATTTCTAATTCCAATTTATGCATATCTTCCAATAACTCTTTCTATGAAGTGATGAGAGTAGCTACATTACCCTATTTCTTTCTACTAAGGGCATTTGCCGCTACACTGTCTTTTCCTGTATGGCATTGGATCTCCAAGTCATAATCCTTAATCAGTTCTAACCATCTTGTCTATCTCATGTTTAGCTTTTTCTGTATGAATATGTACTTTAGGCTCCTATGATCAGTCAAGATCCTACACCTCTCTCCATACAAGTGACACCTCTATAGTTTAAGGCCAATACTACTATTGCTAACTTCAAGTCATGAGTTAGGTAATTCTTCTCATAAGGCTTCAACTAGTGGGATGTATATGCCATTACCTATCTACCTTGCATCAACATACATCATAACCCTTAAATTGAAGCATCACTATACACAGTAAATTTCTCTCTACTCTTAGGGGCAATGTTAGAACTAGTGTTGATATAAGTTTCTTTTTAAGCATTTGAAAGTTAGCTTCTCATCTGTCATCTTAATAAAATCTTAAATTTTTTTTTTTTTTGTCAGCCTAGTGAGAGAAGTTGCTATTTTGGAAAATTCCTCTATAAATCTTCTGTAGTAACCTACCAGAACTAGCAAAATTCTTACCTTTGTGACTGTCTTTGGTCTATACCAATCCATTACAACTCTCACATTTTCTAGGTCTATAGATATTCCATCTCTGTTAACCACATGACCCAAGAAAACTACTTATTCTAGCCAGAATTCACATTTATTGAATTTGGCATAAAATTTTTCTTCTTACAACCTACTTAGTACTGATCTTAAGTGCTATTCATGTTCTTCCATGCTTTTAGAGTACATTAAGATATCATCTATAAAGTCGATTGCAAACTTATTTAGAAAATCCAAAAATATTTTATTCATTAAGTCCATGGACGCTGCAAGTGCGTTAGTTAATCCAAATGGCATTACAAAAAATTTGTAATACCCATACCTGTATCTAAAAGTTGTCTTTTAAATATCTTCTGCTTTGATTCTCAGTTGGTAGTACCTTGATCTCATGTCTATCTTAGAAAATACCTGAGCTCCTTGTAGTTAGTCAAACAGGCCATCTATCATGGGAAGAAGATATTTGCTCTTGATAATGGGCTTATTTAACTCTCTGTAGTCTATATAAAGTCTTATGCTTTTGTCTTTTTTTATTAACAAATAGGACTGGTGCGCCTTAAGAAGAAATACTAGGTTTGATGAAACCTTTATCTTATAACTCCTGTAACTGCTTTCTCAATTATTCTAATTTCACTAGTGCCATCCTATAGATCAGTTTTGATATTGGTATTGTGTCCTGTACTTAGTCAATACTGAACTCTATCTCCTTGGCTAAAGGTACATCAAGAAGGTCTTTTGGAAACACTTTTGGGAATTCTCTCACTGTAGGTATCGCTTTTAGTTTATCATCACTATCTTTAATAGATATATCTGCCAATATATTCCTTCCCCACATCTCATAAGTGAGTAATCTAGTGAGTCTCTATACTTTTAGTTTACATTCAAAATGTTCTTTCTCAAGTATACTAAATTGCACTACTATGTTGTGATAGTCAATGGTGTCATGGTGTTTTGACAACCAATTGACACCTAGAATGATGTCAAACTCTATCATCTCTAAGATTAAGAGGTTTATTGGCATCATCCTACCCTATATCTCTATTCCCACTCATCTACATATTCTACTTATCCTCCCTCTAACTCCTAAAGGAGTACTAGTAGCGAAAAAATCATTCATGTGTTTAATATCCAATGCACATGCATATACAAAATTCTTAAACACATAGGATACAGATGCGCCGATATCAAACAATATATATGCATTGCAGGAGTGTATTGGAAGCATACCTGCAATATTGTCTATGCTAGGGATGTCCTAGTAATGCTGTTGTTGGATAGCAAACACCCTAGTAAGAACTCTTTGTTTGGGACCCTTTGCTTGTGGTCTACCACCCTATCCCCTCACTAGAGGTCTGACTACTTGTTAAGTTAGGAATACCTGATTTCTTATTTTTCCCTAAGGATAGTTAATTGCTTTGTGTCTTCTTTGCTTACATACATGACAGAAGATTTGGGGGACTGACCTCTTAGTGTACTGCTTGCTAATGTGTCCTGTCTTTTCACAGGAAAAGCATGCCCCATCTAGCCATCAACACTCTCTCAGCTCATGAAGCCTATAACACTTAATACATTTTACATTCAAGGTTGTTGTAGGAAGTGTCAAAGGTACTGGTTTGATTTGTAGAGAAGGGGTTACAATACTTTGTGTCCTATTTTGATACATGTGGGATCTCTTCCCTTTATCTTGCCCCATTCTACTCGAGGTAGGTCACTTTCCTAGAGTTATTGTTGCTCTGCGACTCCTCTATTCTTCTATACTCTTTATGCTTTACTCAAGGTACTTAGCTTTATCAACCATTTTAGCATAGGTATTAAACTGAATGGTCTCGAATTTATGTCGAAGATCCAAATCCAAACCTCTTAGAAATCTTCTAGCCTAGGATCTATCATCATTATGAACATTCTCAAGTAGAAATTGGATTAGGCAATTCAGCTCTTGATAGGAATCAACCTTATGGTTCCAATAGTGGGGAAACCTACTTGGATGCATAAGCCTAGAAATTCATATATCATCATATTTTATCTAATAATACTTTATTTCTTTTTACACTTTAGTAGGTACATTTATTAGTTCTTACAAGATGGCCAAATAACATATACTAAGGATCCAATTGTGGGACGTTATTGGACGTACATCCAATGGTCCACAATGGGTTCAATTGAAGTGAAGAATCGGCCAATTGAAGACTATTTGTACTTGTAATTTGTTGCTTTTGTAACCGGCCACTTAAGTGGCTTATTTGTAATTTGTTGTGTTATTTTTATCCTAATTGGAGCAAGTATAAATACTTACTACCTAGGATTTTGAGGCATCTTTTTGAACATTTTGAAATATAAACTTCTTTACCGTGAGGATGGATCCTTACTTGCAAAAATTCTCTTATCAATTTCACAAGTGAAATTGTAGCGAGATTAACTTGAGTGGATTGCGAATAATATCAATCTTCCTCTTGTTGTTATCAAATTGTATTTAGTGCGTCATATTTAGGTGCAATTTGTTTAGTTACTTGTTGTTTTACACATGAATTAGGGTTCATCCATTTCAGATTTGAATTATTTCAATTTGAGTGGAATTATAATTCATTTCCATGGCCATCCATTACTACTTATACAATTGTTTTGTTCCTCATTTCAATTTAGCATCAAGTCTTTGAATTCTCATAAATTAGGGATCATTGGTGATTTAGTGATCACACCATTGTTGATTAGAATTTTGTTGATCATGTTACTTTTGGATGTGTTGGCAATTCAATTAGTAAGGCACATTAGTTCTACCTCATATTCTTCCACTATTCTATCCCCTTACTCATAGTTATAATATTCATTTTCCATCTGATCCCTAGAGCTGCTAGGGAAGTATCTCTAATAAAATAACTCTTTAAATACTGCCCAATTCATGCATTCCCTTGACAGTCTAGGAACTGAGGCTCACCATTTAGCTATAGTTCCTTATAACATGAATGCAGCATAATTGACTTTTCTATCTTTGTTTATCTAAAAGACATCAAATGTCTTTTCTATTTCTTGTAACTAATCTTCAGCTTCAATTGGGTCATCCACTCTCGAGTTAACTTCTTTAACTATCCTAATGAACCTATCAAAGTTAATAGGTTCATTTGTATTTTTACGTTATGGAGCATTAGGGGCTTAGTATTGTTGTGTTAATAGTCCTACCAAATGATTCACGGTTTGTAGCAGCTGAATTGTCTCTTTAACCATCTGACCTCTTCCCTTCTATGGCTATCGACCCTAATTATTCCCTTCATTAGAGTTACCACTTCTAGCACCCCTTCCTACTCCTGATTGGGCAATTCTCATTAGAGGTAATCTGTTTAAGAAGAGACAACTGGATGTACTTAAGTTAGTATCAATCAATGTTAGTATTATGTATGTAGGTATAAACACATATACCTCTACACATAATGTATACTCATGCATACATATAACTTAACAGTTGAATTAACTGAAAATAAAGTAATAATATAATAAAATAAATTACTAAATAAATAAACATCCATATTTTCCTACTCTCTTCATGTCTCATCTTCTAACAAATCATATACTTAATTTCTCTAAAGATCATATTTTATGCTCTACCGTTTGAAACTTATGTCTAATGATCAACACTTAATTTTCTAGAGATCAACAAGCTTAAGTTCCTCGGGATCATCAACCTATACATTATAGATCATAACTTAATTCCCTAAAGATTATCAACTTGTTCTCTATAGACCCAAACTTAAGTCCTAAAGATAGGGCCGGTAATGCGGGCCGTCTGGGCCGACCCGCCCCGACCCGCACTGGCCCGCGGGTCATCGCGGGTTGGCCCGCACTGGCCCGCGGGTCATCGCGGGTTGGCCCGCACTGGCCCGCAAGGCTGGCGGGTCAGAAAAGTCGACCCACCCCGCCCCGCGGGCCAAGCGGGCCAACCCGCAATGACCCGCAAATTTTTTTTTTCCCTTGTGCAAAAAAATTTAAAAAAAAAAACCTACAAACGGTCTCATACACGGCCGTGTATAGGGACCGTGTATGATTCTGTGGAAAACTGGAAATCTTGATCGAATACACGGTCACGATGCACGGCCATGTATGGAGACCATGTATGATTCTGTGGAAGTCTACCAATCACTACACGGCCGTGTGTTCAGGCCGTGTGTCCCGTGTCTCTTGTGCCTTCATCATTTGTAAACAAAGTAAATTAGATTAGTTGACATTTAAGTTACTCTCTCTCTCTTTTTCTTATTATAAAAATGATGCTTGAATAGAGACTTCAATTTATATGTACTTAAAACGATAATCAAGCAATTAAGATAAAGTACTTTTCAGTTTTTACTAATTACATAGGAAAACAAATATAATAATGAAGCAAATAAAATTACATATATAAATCAATCATCACTATCATAATCATCAATAACTAAATTGGAGTCTCCTTTCGATGAAGTAGTCACAGTCCCACCCACACTCCCATTGTCTTCTTCTTGATCTACAATTTATAAGATTACACATATAATTAGGAATATATTATATTAGGGTGAATACATTAAAAGAAATTATTGGAAATAGAACCAAAAAAAAATTACCTTCACATGCAAATCCTTGTAACCAATTTCGTGTACAAATGAGAGCTTCTACATTGGATGGAAGCATAGAACTGCGATACTTATTAAGTACACGAGCGCCGATACTGAAAGCTGACTCCGACGCTACAGTAGTAATTGGAATGCTAAGCACATCGGAGGCCATGATAGATAAATCAGGATATCTCTGGCTTTGACTCTTCCAATGTTGTAACACATCCAATTCTGAGTAGAAGTCCATATCCATTACTGGCTCATCTAGATAAATATCTAAAGAAGATTTACCAGAACTTTGTATTTCTACTTGACGGTATCGGAATTCCTACAATATTAAGAAAAAACTATTTACATACCAATATATATTACAAAAAAAATTATTAAGGAAATAAAAAATTATTAAACTTACTACTAATGTAGCAAAATCAATCTCCAAGCCCTTTCCAGCTCTATGTGTTGCTGCTCCCTTACTGCTGCTATCTCTAGATATGTCTTGTGTTTGAGGAGATGATCCAACCTGATTGCTTCTACTTCTAGATATGTGATCTGTTTTGCTCTTCTCATATTCTCCATAAAGTTTATATAACTTGCTTTTTATATGAGTCATCTTCTCTTCACAAGTGAGGGGATCAAGTTTGTTAAAACAGAAGCTCAAAAAATCAAATTTCATTCGAGGATCAAAGATTGCTCCAAGTGCAAGGATAACACTATAATCACTCCAATACTTATCGAACTTCTGTTTCATTCTAATGGACATCTCCCTTATGACATGATCTTCACTATTTAAATTTTCATTGAGCAAGCATTCAATCCTCCATACTTGCAAAAAATAGTGGTTTGATGTTGGCTATGATGATCCTGACATCAAATTGGTGATACTATGAAATGGGCTCAAAAACTTGCATATCTTTTCTGCTCTTTCCCACTCATCAATGGTTGGACAGTATTTATAATGACGATCATTCAATTGAAAGCAAGAAAAAGCACGTCGATACCTGAGTGTGCTATCAAGCATAAGATAAGTGGAATTCCATCTAGTAGTTACATCTAAGCGCAAACCGATATTCGTATCAATGTTGCCAACCTGTTCAACACACTCCAAAAAGTGTTTCATTCTACTCTCAGAACCCTTCACATACTTCACACTTTCCCTTACTTTGTGCAATGCTTCATTACTTACATCCAATCCTTCTTTAACGATCAAGTGAAGAATATGAGCACAACATCTAATATGAAAAAACTCATCACTACATAACAAACTATGTTGTAAATTCAATTGCTCTTTCAGAAAATCTTGCATACAATCATTTGCAGATGCATTATCCAATGTAAGGGAGAATATCTTCCTATCTATGCCCCAATCTTTCATAAATTCAAATACTTTTTTCGACAACTCAAACTCTGAGTGAGGAGGGGGCATTTTAGAAAAAGCAAGAATTTTATTATTCAATTTCCAATTGGCATCCACATAATGTGCAGTCAAACAAATATATCCCTCACTAGTAGAAGCAATCCATAAATCAGAGGTCAAGCATACTTTCCCTGGAATTTTTTGCAAAATTTGTTTCAAATTCTCCTTCTGAGTCAAATATAAATTCCAAACATCTGATGTAACAGTTTTTCTACTGATTGGCTTATAATCAGGATTATATAGCCTTATAAACTGTGTAATCCTCCTATATTCAACAAATGAAAATAGCAGATCATGCTCAATAATAGCCATAGCCATGACCTCACGAGCAAATTTAGGATCAGGTTTTCTTGATCTTAACTTCCCCGCATGATCAATTATCATATCACCAACATCATGATATCTAGGAATTTGACTCAAACGACACTTCTCTATATGTCGACGTAAAGATGAAGTTCCATGTGAATGTGTTCCAATCACATATTCCTTCCCACATGCTTTACACTTAGCCCTATTTTTACCATCATTCCCAATACCAATTTTTGTAAATAATTCCCAAACTTCAGAAGAAGAGCTACCTACTCGAGCCTTCTTACCTACACGTTCTTCAAATTGAGAAGATCCTGGTTGTAGATTATCGTTATGCCCACCAACTTCAGATACATGATCCACATTAATAGGTTCCATTGGTTCCATTGCAGCCTCGTTACTTATAGGATCCATTCTGTAAATATAAAAAAATATTATTAGTAGTAGTTAAAGTATTTAAATTCAAGACAAATTGGAGATAAAAGCAAGTAAAAAGGGGAATGCTTTGAAGAAAGGAAGTTACACGGTTTTACAAACGGCCGTTTGAAGGAATCAGGAGACTACACGGTTAGGATACACGCCCGTGTATACAACCGTGTATCAGCGTGGAAGTCGGAAGAAGAGTTTGTAGGACAGATCAGTATACGGTTAGAATACACACCCGTGTAAACCAACCGTGCATAGGAAGGAGGACTGGAGGAGTGGAGGACACACGGTTGAGTTACATACCCGTGTAGTCAACCGTGTATGAGAACAAAGAAGGAAGCTAGAGGCATACACGGCTATTACAAACGGCCGTGTGGGCTATACACGCCCAGAGTTCACTGAGTCAGAGAGATACACGGTTTTTATACACGAACACCACACTACGCCACACGGCCACCCCACACGGGCCACGGCCACACCACACTGCCACCACACCACACCACACACAACCACACACAATACAGTAGAGGACAATAGTAGAGAAAAGAGAATTGTTTTACCTTAATTAACGGCGTCTAAAAGGTGGCCGGCGGTGGTGGCACAACGTCGGTCTAGCTGCGGAGTATTGGGGGTGCACGGATGGTGGGGTCTGGGGTGGGCTGCCAGCTGCGTTGGACTTGGAACTTATACAACCTGGCCGTGTGGGCTGCTCTCGAGGTCAAGGTAGACGGAGCCACGGACGGACGACGACCTGTGGAGTGTGGACTGCTGTGGTGTGGTGTCTGGTGTGTGTGTGTGTTGTGTTCGACTTCGACAGTTCGCTGTGGTGAGTGGTGACTAGCGTGGCGTAGGCGTGGCATGGCAATTTCAATCGCACCCGTCGGCTCGGCGGCGGCGGCGATGCAGGGCATAGTCGTCATGTCGTCCTCGTCAGTCGTCAGTCACATCCTGCAGCAGGTCGTCCTCGTCGTACGTGATGAACGTGCGTGTCATCTCAAGCCGAGGTTGTCGTGCCGTGCCGTGCTGCCAGTGCTGCTGTGCAGTATCCAGCGGGTTGGCCCGCAGCCCGCGGGGATTGCCCGCCCCGCATATTTTTGCGGGCGGGGTGGGTCAACCCGCGGACCCGCCCCGCAATTCCCACGCCTGCCTAAAGATCATAGACCTATGCTTTGATACTATTTAAGTCGTAATGCCTTGAAACCAAGGAGCCTTATTACTCCCTACATGTCCTTATCATACAAGGGCACGTTAAGGCTCTAGAACTACTCTAATATCATTTAATCCAACAATTCTTGTAATTTCTATAACCATAATATAAAATACTCAATATATATCTAATAGTATATAAGTACAATCTAATCCATCATTCAAACTTTACAATCAATTTAACATGAAATCCATAATCAACATCTAACACAGCAGAATAATCATAAACACTAATCTATATTTTTTTGCTAAGATCTCAAGGTCTATTCTCTATAATAATAATGAAAATTGGCTTCTTCCTCCCTCTTTGGTTCATTCACTCCCAAGTTACCTTATAAGTTATCAACTCCCTCAGTACTTGCATCTAAAAATATATCCTCGAGGGGTGAGCTAATGCCTAGTACATATAACACAATCAAACATGCATGAACAAATAGGAACTTGATTTACATGCATTATGCAGAACATAAATAGCAATAACCATTTCATGATATTCTCAAGTCCATAAACAATAATAGGGTACTCATGATCCTCTTAACACATTTAAACTTAATCATTTGATTGGTGATGGGAATTAACACTATGGACCCTACACCTATGAATAATTAAACATTAAATCTTGGTGATGAGAACTGCCACTACAGGCCCCACACCCATGATCACTTAAACTTGATGATGGGAATTGCCACTACAAGCCCTACACCCATGATCACTTAATCACTTAAACTAACCTAGATTATTTCCAATCATGACTCAATTAGGGGCAATATTACACAAGGATCATTGGGGTGCTCCTTAGGGATCAACCACAATGGGCACCTAAGCTGAGCTAAGCACATATAGCAAGCAACTTAATCATTTAATCATTCCATTCGCTCAATCCAGTTCCATAAACATACTAACTTAAATAAACACAATACAACAAACAAGTTATATGTACCTTGAGCCCTAGTCTTAAGCACTTATGGTCTTGGTTTAAAGCAAATCTGAAACCTATAAATGAAACAATGATCACTTCTTAGTACTAATTTAATAATAACCTAATCTCTTAATTCTCTTAATTTATTAGATTTTCTAAGGTCTTACTAACTATCTAGGTTACGTGAAAATTAACTTAATTAGATTTTAAATTGATAAACAAATAGGTTGTGTTTCACTTAATATGGCTATGTTGGAGACTATGTAACTCAACACGGGATAGTACATGGCGGTGCTAAAGGTTGTGTACCTTTCTATGTATTTTATATTTTGACATAGGATGAAATATGATCGTACTAGGAAGCAGTGTATCTCTTTGTAAAGTTTGCGTTTAATAGGGCAAGACATAGCTAAGTTGGGAGGCTATGCACCTTTTTGTATAGTCTGGGTTTAACACGGGACATGACACGACTGTGTTGGGAGGCCGTGTATCTTTTTATACATTTTAAGTTTAACACGAGGAAAAACACGGAAGTGTTAGAAGGCTGTGTATCTCTTGATATCCCTTCGCGAACTTTAATTTCTCTTTTCACCATTTCATCCTAATTTCAATTATTTTGTACCTAGGTTTAATTTATTCCTAAAACATGTATTTTCTAATCAAATTACATGGATTGGAATACTTGTTTCTAAGTTTCCGCAAATCGAATCCTTAATCGGTGATTTTCCTTGTTCTTTACGTTCCTTCCTCAATCCAATTCTAGTGAAATGATGCAGCAATAATTGTTTTAATCATAGTTTCTATACTCATGGCTACTATTGAAATCATAAAAGTCCTTACCTCATTGATGAAATTCCCTTTAGTTGCCTTAAGGGTTGTCTTGAGAGCATTTTCCTTTTTCTTTTATTGTCACTATGCAAAATGGCAAAAGGAGACACTGTAGGTTGGAATTGAGCTTATATACTCCACCTAGAAAATTACCCTTTTACTCCTCAATTTATGTAAGTTTTCTGTCTTTAACCTTGACTTATGTTTTATAATATATGTTAATTAAATAATTCTATGATTATTTACAGTTAAAGAGTAAGTCATGCTTCTTTTTAACATTCCAAAAGCTACTCTTTTATTCATATATGATATAGATGATACTTTCTTCATTAGTTTATTGGGAAAAAGGACAAAAAAATATTTTAAAAAATTATTAAAGTATGTCATTTGACAAAAATTTTAAAGTATCTAAAATGAAATCATATTTTAAAACGTCAAAATACAAAACCATTTACTGATAGTAAGGTCTTTTTCTAAACAAAAAAAAAAAAAAAGAAAGTTTCCAACATATTTTTATAATTACCACTAAACACATAAATATTAACATTGAGTCTCTTTTAGACTCATCAACTAATTAAGCTAAATAATCTAAAGTTTAAGCTCCACTTGATAAATTATTTAAGTAACTCGATTTTAAGCTATTGAAATAAATTGCCGATTATGTAATCTGAAGTATACACTAAGCACTTGAAAAGCTCAATGATTAACTAAAGTAGTACTTTGTTAAACTTAAGCGAAAGAAAAAGATCTATGGTGTTTATAGGAATGATTTGGATCATTTATAAAAAGGTCTAAACTATTTATTGTCAAGAGCAAAAAAATAGCCTATAAGAAAAAGGTCTAGACCTTTTTTAAATGGTTTAGGGCATTTTCTTAAAGAATTGCAATCTTTAATCAATTTTTTTAAGGCTTTCAAGTGTTTGAATCATGTCCATTTGTAATTAATGGACAAGATTTAAATCTTGAAGATCATGACACTTTAAGATGAGTGTTATTCTTAAAAAATAATTCAAGATATACATGTGTTGCATCTCTATTCTCGCTCATTTTTTTAGCGTAAATTTTTCTTATTTTTATGCTCTCTCTCTCTCTATAAATTTACTACTAAACATAGTATGTCTTAATTTTATCCAAAGGTATGGTACTTGAAAGTTTGCTATTAAAACATGAAGACTTGGACAAGATCATGATTCTAAGAAAAGTATTGTTCTTTGAAAATTATCCAAGATATATAATATGTTACTTCTCCATTTTCACTCTTTCTTTTTAGCAAGGTTTAAGAGAGTGGGGTAATATGAATTAGGCAGTTAGGATAGATTATAGGTTGTAGGATGGGTCGGGCTTAAATTGTGAAAAGTGCTCCAACATGCTATACTATGGTGCATGTGTGAGAAACATATATGTAAAACAATAATTCCAATAGGGAAGGCAAGGGAGTGTTTTCCAAAGTGTGCTTAGAGAGATAGAGAGCACATATTTAGAAGAAGTTTGTTTTTTCTCTTTTGAATTGAAAACCAATTAAGAGGGGGGGGAAGAAGGGGTGGGTGGGTGGAGGAGAGAAAGGGGGGTAGTGTGTTAGCAGTTAGTAGATAAGGTGTATTAGTGTAGATGGGGAATTTATTAAATTAACCATTGAGAGAGAGGTAGTTGATATTTAGTAATGAGTAATAGGAAATATGGTTTATGGATAGTTAATAGAAAATCATGGTAAAAAAGTGTGAAGTCCACAACCTAATGTTTTAACTTAACGATATAGAAAATAACTCAGTTATATTTTAAACATATTCACTATAATGCTCAATATCAATGTGTTTAAAAATTTTAATACAAAATTAATTTACACCCTCACATACGCCATTTTTATCTACATATTTTTAGTTTTTAGTTAACGATAGTCTTCCCCCCCCCCCCCCAAAAAAAAAGAAAGGAAATATGGAAAAAAGATTAAAAAATTTCAAAATCGAAAAGCCTATAAAAATGGAAAATAAGAAAAAGGTCCAAAATATGAAAAAGAAATAAAATAAAAATAAAAAAATGGTTTTGTTTAGAAATAAATTGGTTAAGTATATTTATTGCATATTTAGAGGGCTTTTCACAAATTAGGGTTCTTTTATAATAAAAATAAAAATAAATTAGTATTTCTAAAAGATAGGATTCACAATTTTTTTAAACAAAAACATGGCATTTTGATTTAGGAAATTTTTGGAGTTTTCATGAAATTAAAAAATTAATATAAATTAATGTCATTGACAATATGTCCAATGGAGACTAAGTGATGGCTAGATTGTAGAATCCAATCACCTACCACTTAGTAATATTCGGTATTCACATAAGGATACTGAAATTAAACTTGCACCCTTTAAAAATGCAATAGAAGCTAAAGGGTCAGGTATTAAGAAAATTATTGACCAGAATAATTACACAAACAAACATCTTCATACAATTGGCCAACAGTTGGATAGAATAGAAGATGTAGTTAGTAATGAGGTCAATAACAATATTAGGATTGAAAAATTGGTTAATAACAAACCACTTTTCAAACCATTTGAAATTGCTAACAGTTCCAATAATGATTTTCTTCAAGCCTTAAATGAGAAAAAGGGTTAATGAAGAATAAAATGAAAATGGAACCAATGGAATATTTAAGATTGATACTCCTAAATTCAGGAATTTAGTCATTCAAGATATTCCATCAGAAAAAATTAATGTGCTTAATGAATCCAATAATTATTTTGATTCCAATCCAGATGTTTCATTAAAAGACTTAAGTCTTAGTGATTCAAATGGTGAGGAAGTCAATAAAATTACATGGAATGAACCTCAAAAGTTATATTATCAGCGAGCATCCCCTCCTGATATTATGTTTGAGGAAAAACCAAATAATTTCTAGAACAAATATTCTGTAAGAACCGCATATGAATGGAACATAGATGGGGCCTCAGAGCAAATGATTTTAAATGTTCTTAATCAGATGATCATGTTCTCAAATACAAACAAAAGTATTCAGGGCATATCTGACTATCAGATCGCTATACTTTTAATTGCTAGTTTTACTGGCCAATTAAAAGGATGGTGGGATAATTATCTCACTGAAGAACAGTGAATGAACATTCTAATTGCCATTAAAAAAGATGAAAATGGAGTTAAAATACTTAATCAAAATAATGAACCAATTCAGGATACTGTCAATACTTTAATATATTGTATTAGCCAGCATTTTATAGGAGATTCATCTCATATTAGGGATAAAAACTTAGACCTTCTATCTAATATGAAGTGTAAGTCCTTAGGAGAATTCCGCTAATACAAAGATATTTTCCTTTGAAGGGTCTTACTACGTGACGACTGTAATCAACCTTTCTAGAAAGAAAATTCTTAACAGGTTTACTAAAATTAATAGGTGAACAAGTTAGGAGTAAAATCCGAGAGGAATTCAATAGAGAAAATCCTTATAATGCTCTATCTTGTGGAGAATTAACCCCATATGTCTATAAGATAAGAACCAAATTATGTAATACAATTAGGTTGCAAAAGCAACTTAAAAATGAAAAGAAAATGAAGAAACAAAGTCTTTGTGATTACTGCTTGCAGTACGATCCATCTTTTGTTTCTGCAAACTCTAAAAAATGTTTAGAATATAGAAAAAAAAAAACCTAAGAGAAATTTTAAAAGAAAAAAGAAAATTTTCTCTAAAAAGTTAAGTGAAAAATTTAATGAAGATTCTTACAAAAGGGATAGGAACAAGAAACCTTTTAAAACAATCAAATGTTACAAATGTCGAAAATATGGTCATACTGCCAATAAATGTAGAATTGGTAAAAAACTCGATGCATTAAATTTAGATGAACATGTTATGAAAGATATTCTGCAAATATTTGCAAAAGAGGGATATTCTTCTAATAACGTTTCATCATCTAAAGAAGATGGGATTCAAGTCAATGATATTGGATCAACATCATTTTCTAACAATGAAATCAATGTCCTAACTAAGGAAGAAGAAGAATTTCTTCTAAAATTGGATCAAATGCCAGATAATGAAGAAAAATTGAAATGTTTGGAAAAGGTCAAAACAACTACTTCAATCTCTAACAATTTAACATACAATCTTAATGATATCCTTAATAGAAGGAAATCAAAAGATCATAAACTAGTCACGGTAAATGACCTTCACAATGAGATAAGAATTCAAAAACAAGAAATCAAAGAATTAAAATTAATGCAGAACAAACTATAAAATGAATTCTTTGAGTTGAAAAATAAAATAATTAATGATGAATATTCAGATTATTCTGAATATAAAGGTTCAGTTAATAAAAAATTTGAAAATAATTTAGTTAATTCATTTTATTTAATGCAACTAGTAGAAATAACTACTAGAAAATGGGTTATTAATGTTACAATTAGGGTTAACAATGAGTTTGTCCTAAAAACCACTGCGTTGTTTGATACTAGTTCAGATTTAAATTGCATTAGAGAAGAGTTAATTCCAACAAAATATTTAAAAAAAATAACTCAATCTCTAAGCTTTGCTTTCGGTAACAAATTGCGTATTAATTTTAAAATTTCCAATGCTAAAATAATAAAAGGAAATATGTCTTATAAAACTGCTTTTATTCTTGTCAAAAATCTAAAGTAGAATGTTATTTTAGGAACTCCTTTTATTAATCTTACTCAACTGTTTTAGGTTAATAATGAAGGGATTGAAACAAATTATTTCAGAAATAAAATCTGTTTTAATTTCGTTTCAAAACCACAAATCAAAATAATAAATGAACTCAAGCATAATTCAATCTCTGAATTAAATTGTTTGATTAAATATAAAGAAAGTCAACTATCTTTCTTAAGTGATGATCTAAGTCTTCACAGGATTGAAGAACAGATCACTAGAAATCCTATTAAGGAAAGTGTTTTTGAATTATAAAATGAAATTAGGAAAACTATTTGTTCTACTTTACCAAATGCATTTTAGGATAGGAAATCTCATGTAGTAGAATTACCTTATGAAGGTAACTTTGATGAGAAAAACATCCCAACGAAGTCCAGACCTTCGCAAATGAATAGTGATGTCTTAAGACATTGCCAAAATGAAATTAATGATTTATTAGCTAAAAGACTAATTCGCAAATCTAAGTCACCTTGGAGTTGCTCAGTCTTTTACATTAATAAAAATGCAGAAATAGAAAAAGGCATACCCAGATTGGTGATTAACTACAAGCCTCTAAATAATGTATTAAAATGAGTCAAGTATCCCATGCCAAACAAAAGAGACCTACTTAGTAAAATACATAATGTTAAAGTATTCTCTAAGTTTGATATGAAATCTGGATTTTGGCATATTTAGGTTAAATAATGTGATAGGTATAAAACAACATTTACTGTCCCTTTCGGACAATATGAATGGAATGTTATGCCTTTCGGATTGAAAAATGCACCCTTTGAATTTCAGATGATAATGAATGAAATATTCAATGAATATTCTAATTTTATAATTGTTTATATCAATGATGTGTTGATCTTTTCTCCCAATTTATATCAACATTTTAAACATATTAAAGCTTTTGTAAAGAAAGCCAAGCATAATGGCCTAGTAATATCACCTACTAAGATCTCTCTTTTCCAAACTAGGATTAGATTCTTAGGTTTTGATATCTACAATGGCACCATTACACCAATCAAAAGGTCAATAGAATTTGCTTCCAAATTTCCTGATGAAATATTGGATAAAACCCAACTCCAGCGTTTCTTAGGAAGTTTAAATTATGTAGTAGATTTCTGTAAAGACCTCAATGTTCTATGTAATCCTTTAAATCAAAGGTTAAAAAAGAATCCTCCAAAATGGTTTGACATACACACCAATATAGTTAGACAAATTAAGAGAAAAATTAAGGAAATTCCATGCATCCATATAGCTGACCCAAATCTACCTAAGATAGTAGAAACAAATGCATCTGCTATAAGGTTTGGTGGAATCTTTAAACAAAAATCAAATGAAAGTGAATGCATAATCCAATTCATGTCAAAACACTAGAATGAATGCCAAATAAATTACTCCACTATCAAAAAAGAAATTTTAGCAATTGTTTTAACAGTTTCCAAATTTCAAGGGGATTTGTTAAATAAAAAATTTCTTTTAAGAATTGACTACAAGGCTGCTAAAAATGTTTTAGAAAAGGATGTTCAAAATTTGGCTTCAAAGCAGATTTTCACCAAGTGGCAATCAATTTTATCTATTTTTTATTTTGAAATTGAGCATATTAATGATTCGTCCAATTCCCTTCCTAACTTCCTTACCCGTGAATTCTTGTAGGGAGATGCCTCCCAAAAATGATAAAGGAAAAGGGAAGGAGATCCCTCCAAAAAAGGGTCTCACAAATGTTCGGTCATGGCTTGCTGCCATAGCCCCAAAATCCAATGTTCCATTAGTAATTAAAGATGAACCATCTTTCGATTCGTCTAAAACCAATGAAAACCCCAATGAGAGTAAACACTGTAAGGAAACCCTCAGTAGGCTAAACACTAATGACATAATAACCCCCGAATTGATTAAAGCAGTCACTTCGGCTTTAAATGTCCTTGTTCCATTAAAACAAGACCAAAATGAGGTAATGATTCGAAAGAAACCACACCAGAATATGGAAATCACTGAAATGGCAAGTTCCTCAAAAAAGGATATAGTCCCCTAAAATGTTTTGAAAAAGTCTATGTTTCTTGTAAAAGGAATTTTCAAATATATCTTTTCAGTAGAAAAAGGAATGTTTAAAAATGATCCTTATAATTATGCTAGAAAAATATTTTCTAAAAATTTCAATTATGTTCCTTTTGATAGTCTAAAGACTATTGAATTTTATGAAAGGATTTTAAGTGAAACTAAATCTGTTTCATTTAAACATTTCCAAAGTAATGGAGTAATTAGTTATTCAACTACTAGAATTCATAAGGTCATCAACCTTAATGAATGGCCTGGTCATCCTACCCAATGTTAGAAGTTCAGAGTTAACCCTTTGGACCCTCTTGCACCTCACCTCCATGCTTTTAATTATTTTGATTATAAACAAGCATGGTGGAATGTCTTTTTCAGAATGAACTAAAAAAGATCCCACACATAACTAATCTTTTTATAAAAATGTTCTTCAAAAAACCTTCCTTACTGGTTTACACATTAGTGGGATGAATTCGGAGCTTCCAATGAAATAGTTCATGAAAATGCCTGGAAATGATTTAATTTTTTTACGAAAAGTTATACACCTAATCCTTATGAGCAATCGTTTAGCAAGACAATGCTATATTTTATGCATATCCGTGTATCATGCGTAATGACTTGGTTTTATGAATTTTGTAAGAAAAATGAGACCAAAACTACCATTTTAACTAGGAGATTAAAGGTAAAATGGTAGGATGGTTTTAAAATGTGGAACAAGGTTGAAGAAAATGCTATCCTCAGTTAGATTACCAATTCATCAACCAATGTTCTAGCAAACAAGCAAGAAACACAGATCCCTTTCCTTTATGATAAGGGATTTCTAATGTCCTCCATGGCTAGGGTAAACTCTCCAGACTAGATGAAGCAATTACTGGAACAAGCCCTAGCAAGCTTAAAGGAATCAACCAATGAAGACTCCACAAAGTCAGCCTATAGTGGAGGAAGCAATGAAGATGATTGCTGTGGAATTGATCTAGCAAATCCATAGGAAATCAATGTAAGTATTTTGCAATGTTTGCAGCAAGATATGTAGAGATCTTTATTTTGATTTTAATGTAAAGTATAGTATTCTATACTATACTATTTTTTTAGATATTACGTACAATTAATGTATGTATTTATGTAATTTTATATCGTCATCTACGATACAATAATGGGTGGAATCTTTCCACCAAAAGTAATTTTGGATTTTATTGTCCTCAACAATAAAACCCCCGACAACTTTTATTATTCAAAACAGTGAAAGTACTTTTACTATTCACTACAGTAAGAGAATGAAATTTTCTTTAAAATGAGGAAGTCGGGTTCATTGAACAAGAGACATATTTTAGATACCTCTCACCCTCTCTGAACCTAAGCTCCCAACCTTTTGATACACACTCACTCACTTTCCCTCTTTCTTCTCCATCTAACTACTCTATTCTCTCCTCTTATCCTTCTAACATCCATCTATGATAAATATGTCATAGATAAACCTTTGTACGCAAATGTACTAAGGTAATAACCTAACATCTTCTAATCTTCTTCCTTCCTTTCTTAATCTTCTTACTTCTTATGTTTCTCTTCTTTTAATGTTTTCCTTATTGTAATGGTTAATGTTATGTATACATGCTCATGTTATCAATACAATTAATGTTTATGTTCATTATTTATTTAATTAGAACAATTCCCTACTAGTTTGGGCTCTACTGCCTATGGTGGATCTTGTTCTTGTTCTTTATTTTACAAATGTTATAAAACCCCATACGGACTGGCTAAGCCGCCATTTGGAGGTTTTATTTATCTAAGATCTTAGGTATATTGGTTGGAAACTTGCCTCAGAGAGCTATTGATGTGTGTAACCCTAAGTATATTAAACGTAGAACCCCAACGGTGCTAGTTGGTTTCAATTACCCCGAGGATCGTCTTGAATAAGCAATGCATAACTATGGAAAAGTTCTTTTGCAAAGGAACAAAAAGAGGTATTTCGTATCTCATGAAAAAAGATGTTTTTTCATATATCAAAGTTATCTCTTAGCCGACCCCTAACACGGTATATATAGCACGCGAATATAATATGGAAAAAAAAACCTAACACAATATGGAAATCCTAAGTTACCTAATCTATTTATTACCTTATCCTCATGCAATCGAGTAGACAACTAAATAATATAAATTACAAACCAAAACAAATACTAAAAATCCTAAGTTGCCTATTCTATCCTTGTGTCACCAAGTAGGTAACTAAATAACATAAATAACAAACAAACAAATAAAAATAAACATTAACAAAATTGAATGTATCCTTTAGTGTAGCGGTCCACGTAAATATTTAATGTCCCTAAATTATTTCATCCTTCCATGATCACGTGAATCAAGTTAACATATGTATGTGCTCCTTCAGTGTAGCTTGATTCCCTCACTTGCAAGTTTATGACTAGTCCCTGTAGAGCTTTGTTCATTTTTTTAGCTCTAGCTCGGGTCATCGGGCCTCTAATGCCATGTAATGGATCATGGAATTTTGGCTCCTTCCTTTTTCATACTAGCTGATCCTCATCATTCCCTCCTTCCTCGAAAAGATTCGTCCTCAAATCTCCTACATTATAAAAAGTAAGATCAGAAACATTACAATTGCATTTATATTACCATAGTGACTCAACAAATTAATCTTGTAGGTGTTGTAATTGATGCGCTCCAAGACTTGGAAAAGTCCCTCTCCTCGAGGATGTAATTTAGGCTTTCGCTGTGGTGCAAATCTTTCTTTTCTCAAATGTACCCAAACCTTTTCTCCTGGATGAAACATAGTCCTAACACATCCGTTTGGTATTGGCCACTTCCGAATTGCATCCAATTTCCACTCATCCACGGCTAGCTCATTTGTTCCTATAACAAAATCAAAATAAAACACCATACTAGGTAACAAAAAATTAGTGTCAGTATAAGTAAAATAAACATCCTTGTACATAAGTACAAGTAGTTGTTTCCTCGCCAACATTGCACTCTCACACTTACTTTTTCTTACAATTTTCTCTCCTCTCAATGTTTCAGACTCTCTACCTCATAGCTCACCAGTGTTTGTCTCTCACTCTTTTCTTTTTTCTCTCCCTGCTCTTACACACTCTCGTGTTTCGCTCTAACTTCTTTGGCAATTTTTACTTGGTCCTCGCAAGCTCCCCATGGTTTCTATAGAGTAAGAACCACCTTCCTTTTGTTTAAAACAAAAGAATATTAATTCTTATACCCATCGTATATAACCTTCCTATCAAACTGCCAAGGTCGCCCTAACAAGATGTGGTTAGCCCGCATAGGTACTACATCACACATAACCTCGTCTTTATTGCTCCCTATAGAGTAAGCTATAAGTACCTACTTAGTCACCTTAATCTCCCCACAATCACTCAACCACTGCAATCAATATGATCTAGGATGCTTTACTACTTTCAATTGCATCTTTTCTACTAGCAAAGTGCTAGCAACATTAGTGCAGCTGCCACTATCGATTATCAAGCTACATACTTTACCCTACACATGACACCGTGTATGAAAAATATGTTTACGCTGGATCCCCTCACCATCCTCCTGGGGTTGCACACTAAGCACTCTCCTTGTAACATACAACTCGCCACTCACGGGTCCCTCTAAGTCAACATCCTCATACTCCTGTGATGGTGACTCCTCCTCCTCCTCAAAGCTCACACTCTCTACATCCTCACTATCACTGATAATCATAGCCCTTTGATTTGGACATTGGGATGCAATGTACCCAAATCCCTAACACCTAAAACACTTTATATCTCTCGTCCTGGAACGGGTTTAGTATTAGTCTTTCCCTTAGGTACAGCAACTAGATTCTTAGCCCTCACGTCCTCCTTAGGCTTTGAATCGGTGGAGTTTCTCTTCCACGTGGATTTCCATGGAGTTCTGGAAGTCGAGCCAGTCCTCTGCTCACTCCTGTATTTTAGTTGCCGCTCTACTTTAATAGCTCTATACAGTAACTCTTTCATATCTAAGTAATGGTGAAGATCTACTACATCAGCTATCTCCTGATTCAATCCGTTGATGAATCTAGCCATAGTGGCCTCATCATCCTCCTTAATTCTCACCCTAATCATAGCCATCTCTAACTCTTTGTAATAACCCTCTACACTATTATTCCCTTGAGTTAACCCTTGAACTTTCTTAAATAAGTCCCTATGATAGTGACTAGGAATAAAACGCTTCTACATGATCGTTTTCATCTCCTCCCAATTGCTAACAGGTCGCTCTCCATAACTGCGCCTATTACGCAAAAACTGATCCCACCATACACTGGCGTAATCTGAAAACTCTACTGTAGCTAATTTTATCTTTTTCTCCTCAGTGTAGTTGTGACATTTAAACACATGATCCATCTTCCTCTCCCATTCTAAATACAATTCTGGATATTCTTTCCCTGAAAAGTTGGGATTTTTAACTTAATACTCCCTAAATTACTATCACACCTCTGGATACTTCCCTTATCCCTCATGTGTTGGTAATCTCCAAAATCAGATTCCTCTTCTTCATCTATCCTAACTTCTCCCCTATTATGTCTACCTACTCCTCGCCTGACAGTGGTACTACTAAATGGTTCCTTACTCCTTTCCATCCTGTCCATCCTATCATGGATCTACTCTAGTTCACCCGTTAGGATCCTCTTCATCTCCCCCATCAATTCCTCAAACATCACCCGAATTTCTCTTCCATTAGTGTTCTGTCCCAATATAATTCTAATAATTTGCAGCAAGTTACGATCACAATTACAAAAAAATATAAGTATGTTCCTCACACTCACTCGTGTATTTCTCACAAATGATATGCTCACAATTCCACTTGCATATATCTCTCACAAAATATGATCTCACCACCTACTTTTTGCAATTCTTTTGCTAAGAACTCAATTTGGAACTCCTAAACTCAAATTACTAAGTCAACATTAATGATTACTATCGACCTAAGTCACGTGAATGAAGGAACTAACTACACAATCTAATTGATATGGAAAAGATTCACCACTAAATAGATATGCAATCAAACACAAAAGGATATAATTTGCACTGAAACACAATGAATGATTATGGAATGTAATTTTTGGATGCACAATTTAGAAATCACAAAGCATCTATCACGGTTGGAATTAGAAACAATTGATATGGAAAGTGAATTGACTCAACCAATTATGTAATTGACAATTCAAGAAGCTATCTTGTGATTTCGACAATTGTAATTCTTTCAAGGTCGAATTCCTTTTTTTTTTTTTTAGTAGATAAGCTATGAATTGAACACAATTGATTGTTCAAGAAACCTAAACACCATCGGCCCTAATGGATTGTAATGATTGAACAAGTATGAATTTTTTTTTATATGACTTCTGTCTATGAATATGGAAAAGACAACAAACAAATATGGAAAAGAACATAATTTTTTTTATACAATTTTTTTTTTCAGATATGAATATGGAAAAGAACAATAGACGAATATAGAAAAGAACAACAGAAATTTTTTTATACGAATTTTTTTTTTCAACAAACAACTATGGAAAAAAAGAAACAACAGATGACTATGGAAAAAAAGAAACAACAGACGACTATGGAAAAGAACAACAGATAAATTAAAGAAAAGGATAGAATTTACTTCATTCAAGAAGCCAAAGCTCTGATACCAAATGATGCGTGTAACCCTAGGTATGTTAAACCTAAAATCCCAACCATATTAGTTGGTTTCAATTACCCCGAGGACCGTCTTGAATAAGCGATGTGTAACTAGACCTCAATCAAACCAGTTGACTATAACCTAAGTTATCAAAAGTTATTCCTAGTAATTTGGCTAAGAATCCTATGGAAAAGTTCTTTTGCAAAAAAAAAAAAAAAAAAAAAGAGGTGTTTCGTATCTCACGAAAAAAGATGTGTTTTCATATATCAAAGTTGTCTCTTAGTCAACCCCTAGCACGGTATATATAGCACACGAATACAATATGGAAAAAAAAAAAACCTAACATAATATGGAAATCCTAAGTTGCCTAATCTATTTGTTACCTTATCGTCATATAATTGAGTAGGCAACTAAATAATATAAATTACAAACCAAAACAAATACCAAAAATCCTAAGTTGCCTATTCTATCCTTGTGTCACCAAGTATGCAACTAAATAACATAAATAACAAACTAACAAATAAAAATAAACATTAACAAAACCGAATGTATCCTCTAGTGTAGCGGTCCACGCAAATATTTAATGCCCCTAAATTATTTCATCCTTCCATGGTCACGTGAATCAAGTTAACATATTCACGTGCTCCTTCAGTGTAGCTTGATTCCCTGGCTTGCAAGTCCATGACTAGTCCCTGTAGAGCTTCGTTCATTCTTTTAGCTCTAGCTTGGGTCATCGGGCCTCCAATGCCATGTAATGGATCATGGAATTTTGGCTCCTTCCTTTTTCATGCTAGCTGATCCTCATCAGGTACTGGTTTCTAAAAGAGACACCTTGAAAGATGTTTAACATCGTTGGTGTTCTCAATGAGGCTTGATATACAACGCCACGTACCAAGATATTAGAAAATATCTGCTTTAGTTTTAATGTTTTTTTGTATCTTTAATGTTTTAATTAGTTAAATGCTTTTGTGAAAAAGCAATTCATGTATTAATGCTTCCATAAATCCATACACTATAACCTCTTCTTATCTTTTACTTAAAACACAATTCCATATTTGAAGAGGTTTGAAAGATTGAAAAGGATCAACAAACTAATTTTTTTTTAGGATAAAGAAAATACATCATCCTCATCACTATCTTGAATAGTGAATATGTAGGCATACTCTGAAGTGACCACAAAAATACAATAAATAAAAATTTTCTATAGGTTAATTCATTCTACCCATTGAATCTTAACCTAATTTTTGTTACTATTTTGGTTGATTGGCAACTTTAAAATAGTTTTTAAAGTATTTTTTAGGGAAAAATAAAAAAGAAACATTTTCCCTTAGTTTTCTACAAATTAGTTTGTAGAACTTTGAGAGTTCTCTTACTTCATGTCTTATCAATCTAAATTTTAAATTTCGGCAACACTAATGTCTACAATTGTGCATAATATCAATTGTATAGATCTAACCCTATTATTATAATGTTTGTGTCATATTGAGTTATATTAGCAAATCAAGTAATTTCTCGATTTGTGCATCATATCATCTCTAGAATTTAATCAAACCCAATTCGTATTGTCAATTGATGTGTTATATCCTATTAACAATCTATTTATATTCTTTATTTAATTTCTTACTCATTTAATTAAAAAAGAAAAAGAAAAAAATCAATCTTTTTTCCTTCTTTTTATTCCAAAAACACCCAAAAAAATTTTGAAAGTTAAATTGCTGCATACCTCAAATGGCGACTTGGATTCACCATTAGGTCTAGTTCGTATCAAATTTGATATTAAAGCTACAGTATGTCACGCTTCATGTGATATGTCTCAAATTTCTTAAGTTTGCTAATTCTCGAGCTTATTACAATTGTTGGTCAACTATAGTGGTGATATGTGATCATTATTATTGTGATTGATATTTATGGGTGATCGATTATCCATGGAATTGTGTTTTTTATATCAACGAGTTATAGAGATTTTAATTTTTGATGTGGTAGAAAATTTTTCCATCTTTGGTAGGAACAATCATGGTTCTTTGTTATTTCATATTTGTGAATCTCCTACAAATTTAGTTTCTAAAGTTGTGATTGAAAGATTAGGACTAGGTGTTATTGAGCATCCTTATCCATACAAACTTTTCTATTATAATGAGGAGATTCAAGCAAAGAGACAAGCCAAAACAGTCTTTTCTATAGGTAAACATTATCATGATGATATTTTGTTTGCTGTTGCTAATATAGACAATTTTTGTATATGCTTATGAAAGCCATAGAAGTCATGTAAAAAAGTATGGTACAAACCATTGAATAGTAGCTAAGGCTTCAATAAGGAAGATCAAGTTGTGTTATTTCTATTAACTCTGGATAGAGTACAAAGAGGCTTAGAAGTGGTCAAGGATTTAGTAAAGCAGTGGAGAGCTAAGAAGCGATCTTATCAAAAGATTGGGAAAATTGGGATAGAGATTTCTAGACAATCCATTGATCATGAGGTTAAAATTTAGTTTGAAATTGTAGGGGCTCCGCAAGAGGTTGTTGAAAACAAAGGAAATTTAAATGAAGTGGAAGTTGTAGAGGTGATAACTAGGGAGGCAATATATAAGCTTAATAAAATCCCTACTAAGGATATAGGGAGAAGAGCATAAAGTCAAAGGAGGATACAAATATGAGATGACACCAAAAATTCCGTGATATTAGCTTTTAAAAAGCAAAATCTACATAGATGCAGCCATTATATGAGGTGAGGAACACCTAGTGTATTGAGTTCTTACAGTTTTTTCAATAATCAATGGATTTACATGAGTTTGATCAATAAAATTTATGATAAGTGAAAGGAGAATATGTTGAAGATGAAATCTCATATTTCCTTGAGTTGCAATGTTTTGTTTCTCCTCAATTTTTACCTGTTAGTGCTTGAATCAAGAAGATTATAGATCCAAGATTCAGGTTAAATCTTCCCTAAAAGGAAGAGAATGATGTAAGCCATCGATCAGTGCAATCAAATTCAAGGTCCAAATATGTTTATAAATGAGTTTGACATGAAACAAAGTAAAAGAGAGAGAGAGAGAGAGAACTAAAGAATTTGAATACTAGAATTGCTATAGAATTTTGCAAGAATAAAAGGTTTGGAGCATCTCAAAAAGGTCCAGAGCATTTTCTACAAAACAGAACTATTTGGCTAGAAAAATATGAAAAGATCTAAAGCATCTATAAAAAGGTCTAAAGCATCCGTAACTAAGAAACAAAGCATATTTTCCTAAAGTTGAAGGGTCCAAACTATTAATACATGTTCTTGCGCATTCAATATTTTATGCAACCAAATTTTTATTTTAATTTTAGTTTTAGTTTTATTTTTTTCTTATTTCAATATATTTTCCTTTTATTTTTAGAGTTGACTTGGTCAATTATAGTTAATAAGGTGTTGATGTTATATCTTTTCTTTTAAATTATTTCTTTTCATGTCCATTAGCCATCTAAAGTTATAAGCTTATATAAGACATGGATTGTAATAAAGCATTAGCCATTTGATATGGATAATGAGAGTTCTCTAAAGCATTAGCCATTTGATATGGATAATGAGAGTTCTCTAACTTCTTGTCTTGTCAATCCAACTTTTAGATTGTAGTGACACAGATCTCTACGATTGTGCATAATATCAATTGTATAGATCAATCCCCATTATTATAATCCATGCGTTATATTAGTGGATTGATTAGTTTCCAGATTTGTGCATCATATCATCTCTAGAAATTAATCAAACCTGGTTTATATTGTTAATTAGCATGCCATATCCTATTAACATTTCATTCATATCCTTTATTTAACTTCTAGTTCGTTTAATAAAAAAATAAAAATGAACTCATTCTTTTTTCTTCTCTTTGTTCCAAAAACACCAAAAAGATTTAATTGTCCAATTGCTAGATGTCTCAATTGGTAACTCGGATTCACCATTGGGTTTAGGCAATATTATGGGGTTTCCTTTCATGTTTCTAAGCTTGCAACAGCATCTCAAAGGTAAATTGGCAAACTCGAGATGGTCAATAGGTATTTTGATTTTTTTTTCTTAATTTTTGAGTAAATAAAATGATTCTTACAAACACTCTCTCCTTTAGCTTTTGACGGCCTACACCCCTCTCTCTTGCCAAGTGTGACAAGATTAGGATTTGTTTATATACATGTTTGTTAACTCCATTTTTTAACTAGGTTCTTAGATACCATCTACTTTAAATTATGTTCTACATATGGTGGGCTAAGTTTATTATTTGCCATGCTAGTTTAGTTGTTGTAGGCTTCGGCTTAGTCCATTTGGATTTTCTAATTTGGCTAAAGTTAGACTTTAGAACCCCCAATGAATATTCAAACCCATTTGAGGTATTGGACTTGTACATTGAGATTTTGTGTGGGCTTGACCCATTTGACTTATCTTAACTCTAATTTATAGGCTATACAATTATTATAACCTACTTATAGCATTTTGTTATGCTCTAGAGATTTAAATTTGAGTTTTCAGTTATAGATATTAAATTTAAATTGATAAAATTAAGTCCATTATCAAATAAAATTATCATCACATTAAATTTTGAAAACTAATTTTACAAAGTCATTTCATCCAATTTTTATAACTTCACCATAAAATTTGAACTAAAACCAAGATTATTTTCAAAAAGCTCTTAATTTAGTTGTTTGGAAAAAAAAAAAAAAAAACTAAGATATTACATCTAACAACATAAGCTCACAACTTCCTAACTTTGGCTATATCATGACACATTTGCACATACTTCTTTTGTTCATTAATGCGCATATAAAATTATCGATAAAAATAAATACTTAAATACATCTCTTTATATTTCTTTGCGTGCAATCAACTCTTTTATTATAAAAATTTTAACATTTAGATGCATAAATTTTCAAAAAAAGTGCTTTTAAAACCCATGCATGACAATATCACCTTTTAAAATAATAATAATTTTTAAATATTTTATCTAATGTTAAAATAATATAATAGAGTTTATAAAAAAAAAAAAGTTTAAATATTGAAGTACTCAATACTAAAGCTTGATTACATGTAAAGCACACATGATTACGACTATGGGTTTTGGTGCAGGGTTACATACATAAATATTATGATTTTTAAAAAACTTACGTACATATTGTACTCGCAATAATTATTCTTAAAATAGATTTCGAAAATGCAGATGACTTTTGCGACTTTAGGGATAAAAAAAATAAATTGAAGGTGCAAATCTCGCTTCAATCTCACCGTCCAATTTTTTATTCTTGTTTACACTAACCATAGATCTAAAAGAAAAGTCATGTGATAATAGTATATGAAATAAAAAATATAAATACAGTAACAAGGTAAAATTTTCTAGATAAACAAAATAAACTATTCATCTCAAATCTATTTTTTTTTTCTTGTTCCCACGTAGGAAAAAGAAGAATAAGTGATTTTGCATAAGAAAAAAATGATTTAAAATAATTTACCTAGATCTAAGCATTTTCACAACAAATAATTGATTGTGGTATGTTTTTTTTTTTGAAAAGTTGAATTTTTTTTATCTATGTTTGATGTAATATTTTAGAAAAATATTAATATAATGTTACATTTTATAGAAAATGTTACTGATTATTGTTAGTTTGTAATTTGTTAGATATAATTTATATAAATGTTGTAATACGTAACATATAATGTTAATTTTTGTATTAGAATGAGGATTTATTATTATGACAAATGTGAAATATGTATAATGTGAAATAATTCTTATAGAATTATAAAATAATACGAAAATTATTAAAATATTTAGCAGAAAAATATTATTAAAAATTTATTTCAGAAAAATATTTAGAAAAAATTTGTTTAGAAATAATGGGAGAAAAATTAAAATTAAAATTAGAATTGATATGGAAATTTTTTTTGTGAAAATTTTAAGAATGTTGTTAGTGAAAATATAAAAAAAAATATTGTGATAAAAATTTGTAATATCTGGAATGTAAAATAATTTTTACGGTATTGAAAAATGATATGGAAATAATTGAAATTTTTAGTAGCAAAAATGTTATTAAAAAATAACATCTGATAAACTTTTAGAAAAAATTCGTTTGGAAATAATGAGGAAAAAATTAATTTCAAATGTTATAGAATTTGTTTTTGCAAATTTTTATAATGTTATTGGAAATTGTCATATATATTTTTTAAAAGCTCATAATTTCTATATATTGCGAATAGGGATAGAATGGCTAACTACGTGAAATTGATGATCTATGCGTTTGGAAATATTGTGGCTGGTAACTGGAGGCTAGAATATGATAGGGATCTAGTTAAGAAATTGAAAATGAAGAAAAATGTCAACTATAATGAATTCTTATATAGAATATGTCACGGCATCGGAGTCGATCCAACCGAAGTGTAGATTAAGATAATTTACAAGCATCTTATGTTCCATGGGGGCAATACATGTTATGCATTGATGACAATTAGAGACAACGAAGATATTAAAAATTTTATTGAAATGGTTGAATCATATAGAGATCGTGGCATACAACAATTGTATATCAGAATTTCTAGCGATTTGGGGGGGGGGGGGTTGTGCGCTCGGTAAGGCAAACATTCGATATAAGCAATCAATCACATTCGTCACGTGAAATTGCAAAAAAAGTAGCCCAAGCCATCAACAAGTTAACCCTCAATTCCAACCCCGATGGAAGTAAATGATGAAAATGAAATAGATAAAGCAGTTACTCTAGTATTACAAAGACCAGACACACGGGATCCGTACATGGTTCTTGTGGGAGTAGAGGTTGCAACTAATATTAATGATGGAATGGGTGTTGAGGAGGAGAGTAGCTATAATGAGGAGAGTTCCGATAAGAAAAATGAGGAAACTAAGAATGAAGGAAATGAAGTACCTAAAGAAAACTCTCTAACCATACATACCTACTCAAGACAGCCAATATATCGATTAAAATAGGCTGAACCACCAACTATGGTAGTTAAAGATCCTATTCCATACTACAATTTTGGGGGTGATAGTGGTTACATTTATTTCAAGCATGAGCAAACTAATTCTGCAATGGTTCAAGCGGTAGTAGCAATTTCTACAGGGGTATAAGATTTAAAATGAAAGTAGATGTAATTCAAGCAGTGAAGTCTTACCATATGAAGAACCATTTCAACTTCACTGTTGTAGAGTCTACCCCACTGCTGTGGTCTGTTTATTGTTTGAAAAGGGATAACGGTTGTAAATAGAGGCTTCGGGCCCGAAAGGAGAAGTTGGAGAGTATGTTAGTGGTGACGAGATTCATGGGTTTACACACATGCAATAACTTGTTGATTAATCAAGATCACCCATGGCTAGATTACAATCTCCTTGCTAGCCAATTTGTAAATCTTCTTAGGAACAATCCTGATATGAAGGTAGCCAAGCTAACTTTTATTGTCAAACAGGAATTTGGCTATAAGATCAACAGGAGACAGGTTTAAGAGGGAAAGAAATGGGCTATCGAGCATGTGTACGGGAACTAAGAGAAGTCTTATGATGAACTGCTTAAACTTTTTAATGTAATAGAAAATACGAATCCCGAAACACGAATAGATTGGGGGTGGAGTAGAATGAGTACCCCTAGTGTGTCTACTTTGAAGTGGGTATTTTAGGCATTTGAGTCATACATCACAGTGTAGAGATTTCTTAGACCAATTGTTACCATTAATGCCACTTTTCCGTATAAGAAGTACACTCACAAGTTGCTAGTTGCTTATGGCATTGATGGCAACAATCATATACTTCTATTAACATTTGCTCTGGTTGATCAGGAAACAATTGAGACCTGAGGTTGGTTTTTGAGGAAATTGAAGGAATGTGTTGTCAACGACCGTGAAGGTTGTGAAATCATTTGCTTCATATCGGATAGACATACAAGCATCAAATCAGTAGTCCAAGAAGAAGCAAATGGATGGTAGCCTCCATTTGCAACGTAGTAGTTCTGTCTCTAACACATTGCGAGCAACTTCAACTTAACACATAAAAACACCCAATGCAAAAGGTTAGTCACATACGCCAAGTTGTAAGCACAATCTCGCAAGTTGAAGTATGTGATGGAGTAGATGGGGACTATTAAGACGGATGCGTTAGACTAGTTTAAGGACGTGCCATTGGATATGTGGACACTAGCTCATGACAATTGCTATCGATTTGGGTATATGACCTCTAACATTGTTGAAAACTACAATTTCGTGTTGAAGGGGGCTTGAGGGTTAACTGTGGTTACTTTGGTTAAGAAAACATTCTACAATTGCGTAGGGTACTTCGTTTAGAAGCATATGAAGGCATTGAAGAATATGACAAATGGTAGAATTTTCACTAAATATGCAACCCAAAAAATCGACCGATATAGTTTACGAGCTAACAACCATAAGGTCATCGACTATAGCAGGCACGACAGAGTTTTTAAAGTCCTCATTGGTAATCATTGCATCACTAGTGGGTTAAGGGCAGGTGGCCGAATGCACGTTATTGACTTTGCTCGTAGTACATGCAATTGCTAGAAGTGGAAAATATACAAAATTCCATGCTCCCACACATATGAAATAGCTACCTCACTTAGGCCTGATATGACGCACTCTATACCTAATTGGCATAGATGGACACATTAAGAGCAAACATATAAGATGCACTTCATGCCTATAGGGGACGAGTTGGATTAAGAGCCAGTACACTTCCCGTCACTCCGCACAAAGGGAGAGACTTTGCATAGAAGAAGGGAAAGTCGGGTCGGAAAAAAGACACCACATGGAGATGGATATTAGAGAGTGTCCAAATCAAATCACGTGTAGACTTTGCGGAGCGGGGGGCATAATAGAATAATGTGCTCATGTTGACGCGATAATAGTAACTAATGGATACCAATACATATTCCATTATGTTTGACATTACATTTGTGATGCTAACATTATCTTTTTCCCTTTTGCAGGTTAAGTGAATCCTCAACTACTTCATGTAGTTTATTTTGGCACAGCAAAAGGGGGATGCTTGATATTCTATATATATATTTGCAATTTTGTAATTTATTAAGAATTTATATTAAATATTAATTTTTTTAGACATTTGTTAATTTGTTTTGAAAAATTCGAAGTTGTAAATTAGTATATGTACACATTGCATGTAAAAATACATCAACTTAATCGGATCAATCAAACATATACATATCAGATGAATAAAAATCGGCGGTTCATATCCCTATCTTATCCTATCTCCTTCCCCTAGTGAATTGTTTAGCTAGCCAAGCAAAGGTGCCGGTTAGCCTTAGATGTGGAGTTGGAGGAGTTTCAAACTGTTATGTTGGATGCTGCTAGGGAATATCGTCGAATGCTCGTCGAGGCACAAAACTCTACTCTCTAGGTTGACTTGATGATTCACCATTGTACATAGGTTGTTTTCCAGAGCGTTTCTTCCATGGAGCCAATGATGTTAAAGCAGGACCACTTATAGAATGCTGATGTGGTGTCTCATATTGGTTGAAAATCGGCCCTAAGTTAACATACATTGCATTGGAATCAATAGGCATATGTTGGTCCTATATTGGACTTTCCCATGTCTCACCTCGGTTTTGAGGTTGTCATCATCCCCTTGTTTGTCGTCGGGTAAGAATCGGTTGTGCCTCCTCCTGAGTATTCTGTTGTTACGGTTGTGGGTATAGGGTAACCTCCCCCCCCCCCCCCCCCCCCCACTCTCGATGGTGAAGCATAAACTAAAGACCCTACGTAGCTATTCTCACGGTTGTCTGTACATCCAGTGATAAGCAGATTTGTCGCAATGTGTCACCTTATAAGTATGAACAAAACGTAAATTAAATTTGCCATGATCATGCGATTATTTTGACATTATGGAGTTTTCATGTAAATTTTACTTACCAGGAATCCAAGAACAACCCTTATGCGTCCAATGTATCGCTTGCTGATAGATCTATACCATTGTAGGTAATTTTCATGCACGCCACAAGGGCCCTCCATAAGAACGACTCGACCGACTCGCTGTTCTCACATGTTTAAATACACTACATGTTAAAACCATCCAATCAACATCAATCCACTCTCGTAGGTCGATTTCATGGAGTTCGGTTGCATGTTCACTGACTGTGGGATATATTGTAACCCACCAAACTGTTTGGCCACTTGGTCTAAGAAATGCCACTGAATAATGTGAAAACAAATTAGTAGCACCCAAGCCGTCCAAATGTGCATGCTAGATTTATAAAAATCAAGCAAGAGATTAATTAAATTCCCATTGTAGGCTCTCATTCAACTTGAAAATAGGAAATTATATTGACTTCAAATGATCAATATGATTAATTACAAGGGGAAAAATTAGGTTACTAAAGTACCTATAACATGTTTTATTTGTCCAATGCATTTCGATATGCACTGACAATGTGGGTGGGGTGATATTGCCCGTCCCTCCACGTGTTTCAACGTGCCACTAATGGACATCCAACTTCTATAAATAGTCTGTATTGGCTAAGGGGTACAATGTGGAGAGATCTATCATAGGCTCACACTTGTAGTAAAATGGCAACCCCTCTAATCTCATGTGCTGACAGTGATGACGTGATACAAAATTGGCGATACAACCACACTAGGCATGTGGACCCCCAGCTATAAGTCCTAGTAATGTCCAAATGCTCCAACAAAGGTAACCGCATCGTGTGGATGGGAGCATTGGATTTATCAACAAAGATAAATCTCCCTAACAGCTGCAGTATATACGCACACGTAGCTCAATGGATTTGCTTAGCATCAGTGTTAGCCTGTGATTGATGTCTCTTCTACTACGTCAAGACTAAAAAATCAAAAGGTCCAAGCTCAATCTATTATGCAAAATAGAATATATATTAAAAAATTTAGTATATGTTACCATCAATATATTAATTTATGATTGATTAGCAACTATTTACTGTTTAATTAATAGTTAATTAACATCAACTAAAATTTATACCTACTTTTATAATAATAGATAAAGATATTACATGTACAATCAATACCAACTTTTTAGTAATTAATTTTACGATGATTAATTGATGACATGTTAACAACTAATCACCTTTAATTAATAGATAATTAATAATTACTTAATTTTATAACTAATTCTATAAAACCATACAAATATTTTACATTTGCAACTAACACTAAATTTTCACTAATTAATTTTATAACAATTAATTAACGATATGTTAATGACTAATTACCTTTAATTAACGGATATTTAATAACTACTTAATTTTATAACTAATTCTACAAAACCATACAAAAATTTTACGTTTGCAACCAACACAAAATTTTTACTAATTAATTTTATAACAATTAATTAACGACTAATTACCTTTAATTGAGAGATAATTAATAACTACTTAATTTTATAACTAATTCTACAAAATCATACAAATATTTTACATTTACAACCAACACTAAATTTTTACTAATTAATTTTATAACAATTAATTAACGACTAATCATTTTTAATTAATTGATAATTAATAACTATTTAATTTTATAACAATTCTACAAAACTATACAAATATTTTACATTTGCAACCAACGCAAAATTTTTACTAATTAATTTTATAATAATTAATTAATGATTAATCATCTTTAATTAACAGATAACTAATAACTATTTAATTTTATAACCAATTCTACAAAACCATATAAATATTTTACATTTACAACCAATACAAAATTTTTCACTAATTAATTTTATAATAATTAATTAATGATATATTAACGACTAATCTCCTTTAATTAATGTGTAATTAATAACTACTTCATTTTATAACTAATTGTATAAAAACCATTCATATATTTTACATTTGCAATCAACACAAATTTTTTTACTAATTATTTTTCTAACAATTATTTACTTACATATGAACAATTAATCACTACTAATTAACAGTTAATTAATAACAACTTAATTTAGCAACTATGTTTACAAAAATACATTATAATAATATATAAACATAATTCATTTACTAATCTCAATTAATCATATATTAATAACTAATTAATACTTAATTAACAATAACTACCAATTTATTAAAAATTGTAAAGTATATATAATTATATGTATTTTTTTTTTGCATTTATCCGAAATAGTATAATAGTAATAAAAATAAATTTTTTCTTAAAAAAACATATTAAGATCTTGATAAAGATATTTCTACACACGCATTTCAACAACGTAAAACTTGTGTGAAACAAAAATTTACAAGTAATGAGATAGAGTGAAATTTGCAGAAGAAATTAAAAGATGAAAATATGAACATATAAATTGAGGATTCGTATTTATATTATAAATTTTCGGTGTAATTTTTTTCTTATGTATTATAAATCATATATTATGATACTATATAAATTTATTATAACACTTTTATAGGTTTGTAGTAGTATTTTATAATAATTTTATAAGTTTATAGTCTTTTTTATATATTTGCAATAAACTTTTCTTTGTAATTTTTATAAATTTGCAGAATAGGCTCGTAGATATATTAGAAAACAAATTACTAGAACTTGTATTATAAGTGTAGACCTCGTCTACGTCTTTAATTTTAAATTTTTTATTATCACTAAAATCGCAAATAGTATCTATATTTTTAAAATATATTTTAGAAATAATTATTTCAAATATAATACTTAATTTTTTTTTAAAATCACTCAATCCTTTTGATGCATGGTTACGAGTTGGAACTAGAGCTGGTAATGCGGGCCAAATGGGCGGGCTCGCTCCGAACCACACCAACCCACGGATCGTCGTAGGCTAGCCCGCAAGTCTTGCGAGTCAACAAAATCGGCCCACCCTACCCCGCGGGCCAATGTGGGCTAGCCCGTGACGACCCGCAGTAGCCTGTGGAAGTGGAAGAGAAAGACGAGGAGTCGAAGACTGTCAACTATGCTGTCGTCTTCGATTTGTGATTGTGAGTGTGGAGAGATGAGGGAGGAGTCGAGGCGAGGACGACGGTCGACGGACGAGGAGTCAAGGACGACGGTCGACGGACGAGGGAGTGTGAGTGTGTGACTGTGACTGAGTGTCTCGTTCTCGTGCAGTCGTGTGAGTGTGGAGGGACGAAGGAGGAGTCGAGGTGAGGACGACGGTCGACGGACGAGGAGTTGAGGACAACGGATGAGGAGTCGAGGACGATAGTCGACGGACAAGGGAGTGTCAGTGTGTGACTGTAACTGAGTGTCTCCTTCTCGTACAGTCATGTGAGTGTGACGCCCGTGACGGTGTGGGTGTGTGTGGGTTGCTGCGGAGTGCGGACGTGCGGTGCTTCCTTTGCTGTCCTCTCCTCGCCGAAGTCTAAATTCTTCAACTAGCGGGCTGTTGTGGTGCTGTCTCGTCATCGTCACTTCAGCCGGCGTTGGTGTTGTCTTGTCAATCGTCAGTCGTCACGTCATTAGTCCTCAGTCGTCCTTGCTTGTCGTCTGTCGGTATCCACTGTCACACTCACAGCACAGCACAGCAATTTTTTTTTTCGAGTTCGCGGGCTAACCCGCGCTCCCGGGAACTTACCTACCCCGCCCAGCGGGTCACGTGAGCGCGGGTCAAAATGGCCTGCAGATTCAACGGGCCAAAATTTTGGGCCCGCCCTGCATTTTTTTGCCGATGGGGCGGGTCAACCCGCGAACCCGCTCCGCAATTACTAGCTCTAGTTGTAATAGGCTTTTCTCCGTAAATTTGGGGGCGCAAGTGTGAGTGGCAACGACGCTAGGCAAAATCACGTGGCCCCGCCCTTACCCCTTCTCAATAAAATAAGGCAAGAAAAGCGTCTCAAGCAAGAGGGTCAGGACAAGTGTCGTGTCAGACTCATGTAAAATGGGACGTACGTGGACGAATCACGCATGCAAATTTGATCGGATCTCCAAACCTTCTCTCCTCCACGAATTCTGACATCGCAACTTTGGTTTCTAAATGATCTCTGCCACGTGTCCGTTTCCTGAAGCTTCCCTTTATTTGACGCACCAAAATTTATGTAGTAATTCACGTTTTCTGTTAATTTTTTTCTCTCTCTCTCTCTTTATGAGTGGCTTAGGTACCGTTTGGTTACTGGTACTGGACTGGACTAAAAAAGAAAGACTGGACAAAAGATTTTTTTTGTACCACGTTTGGTTTGTTCAGTACTGGAGAAGGATTTTTGTGCTGTCCAGTGTTTGGATTGCAAAGTACTGGACTGAACATAGGTAATTTGACTGTTTTGCCCTGGACAAAGCTTTTGTGCTGTCCAGTGTTTGAAATTGCAAAGTACTGGACTGGATAGAGTAAAATTGACAATTTTTCCAATTTTGCTTATATCATAGTTATTTTTATATATTTCATATTATTATAAAAAAAATGATTTAAAGGTTTAATATATAAAATTAAATATTAAAGGAAATATGTTATATTTAATGAAATAATACATTATTTATGATTTTGAATATGTCACTGAAAATATGAAACACTTTTACACTGAACCATCCACATATCCATCAACCACTTTAAACAAGTCATTGAAGGACCTGAAAATTAGAAAATCCATCCACAAATTAGATCGATTAGATTAGAACATCAATTGCTTTTATATTTGATAAGGACAAGGCATAAATGACATAGATAAGATAATAATCATACGTTTCAATAGTCAAAGTAGTTTCAATGATTATGACCTGCCAACTACATCTGATAGAAAACCTGCCAACTCTGTTGCAGGAGATACATGAGGTTATAACTTCTACAAAATCTAAAAACCGGTTTAACCATAGAAGGTACTAAACCATGGTAGAGAGGTTTGATAATACAAAGCCAATGAAAGAAGTCTCAATTACATAAATACTAAAAACATGTTTTATATCAACCAATAATTCGCCTAACAAATGCTAGGCGTTGTTCTCCTTCGAGCCTCCAAAAATGTTGATGTTAAGGGGAGAATGTTAAGTTCTCTAATTTAGTTTTGATGTTAACAAAAGAGGAATGAGTGTAATGAATGTTTAAGATAGCACGTAATTTTCTAAAGTTGAACAAGGAGACAGAAGCTTGTTCAGAACCTTCAAAAGTGTTATAAAGACTATTTTTGTTCTGACAGAAGGTGTTTCAGAAGTTGTGTAGTGTATCCGTAGTTATCGTGGTAACCTTTCAAAAGCACTTTCAGAACCTTCATAACAGGAGAACAGTTGACAGGTTTGTTTCAGAAGCACTTTCAGAACCTTCAAGACAGTTAACAGGTTTGCTTCAGAAGCACTTTCAGAACCTTTCATGTCTGTTATGAATTTTTCCAGATTACGTTCTAAATTTTATATCGATAGTTTTAATAAATTTCAAGGCCTAGCTCCACATGTCAAGTATTTTTGGGTAATATACTTGATGTGTTTTACTAAAGTTGGATTTTATATCACGGGTTTTTTTTTTAATTTACATAAAGTTTCACAAGATTTTATTCAAAGATTTCATTTTATGATAAAGTGAGATCATATATGATTTACAAGTTTTATCCAGATTTAAAATTGGATATTTGTACTATATTTTGGGAGATCCACAGTTACAAAGATAAGGATAAGAGATATAGTTGTTATATCAAGATATGGTTCCACAATGTGAGGGATATCTTCAACAAACTTGATCCAAGAGATATATCCAAAGAAGATCTCGGTCAAACTAATTATCCAAGCTTATCCTCAACAAGAATATCACGAATGCAGATCTTCCTCAACAGATCCAACTTATTTTTTAATTGAAAATTCAAAAATAAATACAAGATTATCACGTGGAAAGTAACCGTTATGTTTTCTCCATATATAAAGTGTTTAATTCAAATGAAAAACAAGAGTGAAGAACGTTGAAAAAAACAGAAAAAAAGGAACGTGGTTGAAAGAAAAAATTACATACGAGAAGAAAAGACTCATACATCTTCAAGCAAATATCTTTACATATATATGTGATCTGGAGGAAATTTGTTATTCCTCATTGTTGTTATTGTTGAGATTCCTTTCGTGGAAAGGGAATTGTTTGTTGTTTCATCACTGTAGTTGAGTGATTAGCTTAGTGAAGAAGCTAGAAAGACTCAACAGTGAGACTTTGCCTTAAAGAGGCTTATGTTGTATATCTTCGATTTGTTGATATAGTGAAACACAACCGGTATAGACAACTGAGACCCCGGCATGGAGCTGGAAGAGAGGACTGACGCTCGAGGCGGAACCTCTATAAATATCTGAGCATTCTACTCTTCTCTACTTTTATTTACTGCACATTATTGTTCTTCATTATTGTTATTCACGTGATTTTATTAGTCAAGAGTTTTAGTTGATTTGCGAAAAAGTGAAATTTTAAGTAATTAATCAATTCACCCCCCCTCTTGATTAATCTAATTGGGACCAACAATTGGTATCAGAGCAGGACTCATCTATTTTGAGTGATCCAAAATGGTTGAAAATAATGTTGCAATTAATCGAGCTCCCTACTTCGATGGCTCAAACTTCTCATATTGGAAGATGCGTATGGAAACTTACATCAAAGCTAATGATTATGATTCATGGCAGGTCATTTCACATGGAGACAGTTTGATCACCTTGAACGGAGATTTAACCTAATCAGATTCGGAGAAGAAAATTATCGAGAAGAACGACAAAGCAAAAAATTTATTACTGACTACTATTGCTCCATCAGAGTTCTATTTAATATCATCGTGTGCAAGTGCAAAGGAGATTTGGGATATCCTATCCGATACATATGAAGGGACGGATACTATCAAGGAAACTAAGATAAATGCTTTAATTCAACAGTATGAATTATTTAAGTTTAAGTCTAATGAAGATGTCAAAGATGCTTTTAACAGGTTTACAGCTATCACAAATGAGCTTGCATCACTTGGAAAGAAACTTCCAGATCCAGATCTTGTGAGGAAAATGTTGAGGATATTGCCACCATCTTGGGATGCAAAGAAAACTGCTATAGAGGAAGCTCAAGACCTAAACAAGCTAACTCTCAGTCAATTGAGAGAAAAGCTCATGGCATATGAGTCACACATAAAGACCACGCAAAGAGGAGAAGACGGTACCAAAGGAATTGTGTTTAAAGTCAAGGAAATAAAGAAAAATGAAACTGAAACGGATGATAGCGACGATGAGAAAGAAGAGGACATCAATCTTCTAGCACGTAGACTCAACAGGCTGCTCAAGAAGCAAAGAGGTAAGAAGTTTAATGTTTTCAAGAAAAGTACTGAATATAAGCATAATGATGTAGGGAAAATGTACAAGGAGAAAGAAAAGAAGAAAGAGAAAAGGGAGATTCAATGTAATGAATGCAAAAAGCCAGGACACATCAAATACGAATGTCCAACACTGATCAAGAAAATGGAAAATTATAAAAAGAAAAGTCAAGCAATGCTAGCAACATGGAGTGATTTAGAGGATACAGAGACAAATTTAGAGGATTCAGAAGAAGAAGAGGATGAGGCAAATTTGTGCTTAATGGCTAGTTCTGAGGTACATTCTGAATCTGATGAAGATGTAACTGAAACTGACATGCTAGTAGAAATGAGTAAGCTACTAAAGGCACTAAAAAGGGCTGATACAAAATTAGCTAAGTATGAAAATGAAATAAACGCTCTTAAGAATGAAAAGGAGGTAGTAAAGCAAACAAATTCATTACTTGTGGATGAAAATGATATCTTGAAACAAGAAAATGAATCCATGCATGTGAGTATAGAGAAACTAAGAATAGAAAATCAATTACTTGAAGCAGAAACAAGTAACATGAAGGTAAAGATTGATGAACTGTCCAGTTCGTTGAAAACTACCTTTAAGAAATTTGATGAAAGTGATAAGAAATTGACTATGTTAATTTCTTCACAAAGAGTTTCGAATGAAAAACATGGGTTAGGATATGAGCATGGTTCGAGTTCAAAATCGAATCAAAATACAGTTTTTGTTAAAGCTAAGCAAGTCTTAACTGATAAATTCAAAAGTAAAGAGTACATTTTGAATACAAATATTGTTAAAAGAGGAAATACCAGAGGCTGTTACAGAAGTTATTCTAACAAGAAGTATCCACACAATGGGTACTACAGAAGCAATACCAGAAGGTATAACAGAAGTTATACAAACCAGAATTTCCAGAAACAAGTAAATGACAGGTATAGGAATGTTAATTCTTATGCATGCTTCTTCTGTAATAAATTTGGTCATATTGAGAAATTTTGTTATTATAAAAGAAATAAGCTCAGTAATCAACAAGTAAATCGAAGAAATCAAATGAGCTTATCTTTTAAAGGGCCCAAACTTGCTTGGGTTCCTAAAAGGACTTAATTCTTTTTATTTGTACAGGGACATGAAGCTAAAATAAGAGGAACATGGTATTTGGATAGTGGATGTTCTAGACATATGACTGGAGATGCTTCATTGTTCAATAGCATAACTTGGGAAGAAAAAGGGTATGTAAAGTTTGGAGATGATGGTAGAGGTAAAATAATTGCCACTGGAACGATTGGTATGCCTACGTTTCTTATTGAAAATGTATATCTTGTGCAAGGTTTAAAACATAATTTACTTAGTATTAGTCAGTTATGTGATAAAGGTTATAGAATGATTTTTGATCAAGATAAGTGCTATGCTTTTAATGAAAATGATGAAAGATTATTTGAAGGAATTAGGAAAAGAAATATCTATCTTATAAAACCAGATGAAATCAATAATAATTGTTGTTTAATTTCTTTGAATGATCATGTTTTTGCTTGGCATAAACGACTAGGACATGTTAATTTTAATCACTTAGAAAAATTATCTAAAAAGGATATTATTAAAGGATTACCTAAGATAAATATTAAACAAGACGTGAAATGTGATACTTGTTTAAAAAATAAAATGGTTTCTGTTTGTCATAAAAGTAAAAATGTAATCTCAACTAAGAGACCACTTGAATTATTGCATCTAGATCTTTTTAGACCTACTAGAGTCTTAAGCATAGGTGGAAGCAAATATGGATTTGTTATTGTTGATGATTTTTCAAGATACACTTGGGTTATATTCTTGCGACACAAGAGAGATACCTTTGATTCTTTTCAAAAGTTTGCAAAACAAATACAAAATGAAAAAGGAGTTTCCATAACTAGTCTTTGAACTGATCATGGAACAGAGTTTCAAAATGCAAGTTTTTTAAATTTTTGTGAAGAACATGGTATATCTCATAATTTCTCAGCTCCATACACTCCTCAACAAAATGGTGTAGTGGAACGCAAGAATAGAACTTTACAAGAGATGACTAGATCTATGTTAAATGAGAGTGGAATTGCTAAGTATTTCTAGGTAGAAGCAGTTTCTACATCTTGCTAAATCATCAATAGAGTCTTCATTCGACCTATGACATCAAAGACTGCTTATGAGATGTTTCGAGGTAAGAAACCTAACGTTTCATATTTTCATATCTTTGGATCTAAATGTTTTGTGAAGAAGAACCCACTCAACCTTGGTAAGTTTGATGAAAAATCTGAAGAAGCTATTTTCTTAGGATATTCTTTAAATAGTTGTGCTTATCGTGTTTTCAATAAGTCA
Organism: Laguncularia racemosa; assembly: GCA_037954665.1. NCBI lineage: Eukaryota > Viridiplantae > Streptophyta > Magnoliopsida > Myrtales > Combretaceae > Laguncularia > Laguncularia racemosa. Next base: position 15,335 of record JBBMOL010000502.1, on the reverse strand, counting down.
TCAAACACTATTGAAGAATCTATAAATGTTAAGTTTATTAAGGATTTAAAGGATGTTGATTCTAATGAAGAAAAGGACTCCAATTCTAAAGCAGAAGTTAGTTCAGAACCTAAGTCCGAAGCACCTGCTGTTAACATTCGAGGATCTGATCATCCAGAACCTATTTCAGAGGCAAATACAGAAGGTACTTCAGAAGTTGTAAGATCTGAACAAGAGGCTTCTAAAGCTTGGAGGTATAAGTCTGCACATCCTTCTAATCAAATAATAGGAAATATACAATCGGGTGTTAAAACAAGAGCTAAACTACAAAATCTTGAAAATCATTTTGTGTTGTTATCTGAAATTGAACCTAGTAATATTGAAGAAGCTTTGAATGATGCTAATTGGATTATATCTATGCAAGAAGAATTAAATCAATTTCAAAGAAACAATGTATGGAATTTAGTTCTTAGACCTAGAGGGAGTCTATAATTGGAACTAAATGGGTGTTTAAAAATAAATTAGATGAAGACGGTAAAATTATAAGAAATAAAGCAAGATTAGTAGCTAAAGGTTATTCACAAGAAGAAGGAATAGATTTTGATGAAACATATGCACTTGTTGCTAGACTAGAAGCAATACGATTAATGCTTGCATATGCATCTTATAACGATTTTAAAGTTTTTCAAATGGATGTAAAAAGTGCATTTTTAAATGGTTTTATAAAGGAAGAAGTTTATGTGGAACAACCACCTGGTTTTGAAGGTCCTTTCAAATCAGACTATGTTTTTAAATTAAATAAAGCACTATATGGTTTGAAACAAGCTCCAAGAGCTTGGTATGAAAGATTGAGTGTGTTTTTGATCTCTAAAGGTTTTCATAGAGGAAAAGTGGATACTACTTTATTCTTAAAAACTTTTGATAATGATATCTTAGTTGTACAAATATATGTAGATGATATTATCTTTAGATCTACTAAAGAATTATTGTGTCAAAATTTGCTAAGACCATGCAGGCAGAATTTGAAATGTCAATGATGGGAGAGTTGACATTCTTTTTGGAACTTCAAATAAAACAAAGAAGGGAAGGAATTTTTGTTCATCAAGAAAAATACACAAAACAAATATTGAAGAAATTTGGATATGATGGATGCAAAAAGGTTACAACACCTATGAGTACTTCATCAAGGTTAGACTCTGACTTAAATGGAAAGAAGGTAAGTGAAAAACTTTATAGGAGTCTTATAGGTTCTTTATTGTATTTGACTGCATCTAGATCGGATATTTTGTTCAGTATGTGTTGTGTGCTAGATTTCAAGCTGCACTAACAGAAATTCATTTATCAGCGGTAAAGAGAATTTTCAAATACCTAGTTAATACTTCTAATTTAGGCATATGGTATCCTAAAAATCAGAATTTTGATCTAATAGGATATTCTGATGCAGATTATGCTAGATGTAAAATTGATAGAAAAAGCACATCTAGTACTTGTCAATTCCTAGGTGATAAATTAATTTCTTGGTCTTCTAAAAAACAAAATTCTGTTGCTCTATCCACAGCTGAAGCTGAATATGTTTCTATTGGAAATTGCTGTGCACAAGTTTTATGGATAAAACAACAATTGAATGATTATGAAATAAATTTTAAAACTGTGCCAATTAAATGTGACAACACGAGTGTAATAAATTTGACAAAGAATCCAGTACATCATTCTAGGTCAAAACATATAGAAATTAGACATCATTTTATTAGAGATCATGTGCATAATGGAGATATAAATGTTGAATTTGTGTTAACCGATAATCAATTTGCAGATATTTTTACTAAACCTCTTGAAAAGGTAAATTTTGAATTTATTAGAAATGAATTAGGAATTTGTAACCCCTTTTGATCTTTTTTCCCCGAAAATATTGAAAAATCTTTATTCATTTAAAATATTTTTTCTTTTCATTCGTTTTTCTTCTTCTCTAATTCTCTTCCTTCGAAATCTATTCTTTTTCTCTCTCTCATTGCAACTCCAATGGCGCCTAAAACATCAGAACACCTTAAACAAAAATCATTCAAAACAAAATCATCAAACAAACCTTAAGTGATTCATGATGAATCTTCAAACTCTTCGGAAAAATATCAAGAACCTTCCATAGGAGAGAATCCGAGTTCCCCTGATTCCGAGTCTATCATAGGTTCCAAGAAGATTTCCAAAAGAAAACGTGCTGCATCGTCTTCACAAGGAAAAGGAAAAGCTATTCAAGAAATCTCTCCACTCAAGAAAGCATCCAAGAAGCAAACGAAACAAGAAAATGTACTAACTCTGAAACCCTCAAATTCAAACCTCTCCGAAAGAAGAAAAATGAGGTGTGTTCTTGTAGTTTTGTGGATTTCAATTTCTTTACTAGTAATGGATTCTACTGGAATGAACTGTTAGAACCCATAGGATGCATGGAACTTTACTCTACTCAATTTCTAGTTTATGGGGAATGTGTCAAAGAATTTTATGGAAATTTAAGTCTTGAGAAGGGAATGTCTTAATTTCCAGAGTATGTGATCAAGACATTTTAATTTCTAGGGAAGATGTGGTTAAATGTCTACATCTACATGATGTAAATGATGATGTAGAAATCACGAACATGCCTAGGAATGATTTGTTTGCTGCTATAAATGGAGGATTGCAAATGGATTATGGAAAACTACCTCTTGAGTCACAAGATCTAGAAAATCTTAGTTCTTTTAAATTTTGTTTTCGAATCAACTTGTAAAAGACTTTTGTTATCTTTTATGCATCAATTAAGGGGAGATACCCTTTTGCTATTAACAAAAAGGGGAGAATGGTAAATGTTGATGTTAGGAGAAGAATGATTCTAGTATATCTATTCTAGATATACTGCTTGCTGCTTTGTTTGCTGCTTATAATGATTCTATATTGCTTATGAGTGCTTATGATCAATGTGTTATAGGAATATATGCTTAAACATGAAAGTTGTGTATATTTTGATTATCTAATGGTGTTTTGTTATCATCAAAAAGGGGGAGAATGTTGATGTTAAGGGAGAATGTTAAGTTCTCTAATTTAGTTTTGATGTTAACAAAAGAGGAATGAGTGTAATGAATGTTTAAGATAGCACGTAATTTTCTAAAGTTGAACAAGGAGACAGAAGCTTGTTCAGAACCTTCAAAATTGTTATAAAGACTATTTTTGTTCTGACAGAAGGTGTTTCAGAAGTTGTGTAGTGTATCCATAGTTATCGTGGTAACCTTTTAGAAGCACTTTCAGAACCTTCATAACAGGAGAACAGTTGACAGGTTTGTTTCAGAAGCACTTTCAGAACCTTCAGGACAGTTAACAGGTTTGCTTCAGAAGCACTTTCAGAACCTTTCATGTCTGTTATGAATTTTTCCAGATTACGTTCTAAATTTATATCGATAGTTTAATAAATTTCAAGGCCTAGCTCCACGTGTCAAGTATTTTTGGGTAATATACTTGATGTGTTTTACTAAAGTTTGGATTTTATATCACGGGTTTTTTTTTTTAATTTACATAAAGTTTCACAAGATTTTATTCAAAGATTTCATTCTATGATAAAGTGAGATCATATATGATTTACAAGTTTTATCCAGATTTAAAATTGGATATTTGTACTATATTTTGCGAGATCCAGCAGTTACAAAGATAAGGATAAGAGATATGGTTGTTATATCAAGATATGGTTCCACAATGTGAGTGATATCTTCAACAAACTTGATCCAAGAGATATATCCAAAGAAGATCTCGGTCAAAACTAATTATCCAAGCTTATCCTCAACAAGAATATCACGAATGCAGATCTTCCTCAACAGATCCAACTTATTTTTTAATTGAAAATTCAAAAATAAATACAAGATTATTCATGTGAAAAGTAGCCGTTATGTTTTCTCCATATATAAAGTGTTTAATTCAAATGAAAAACAAGAGTGAAGAACGTTGAAAAAAACAGAAAAAAAGGAACGTGGTTGAAAGAAAAAATTACACACAAGAAGAAAAGACTCATACATCTTCAAGCAAATATCTTTACATATATATGTGATCTGGAGGAAATTTTGTTATTCCTCATTGTTGTTATTGTTGAGATTCCTTTCGTGGAAAGGGAATTGTTTGTTGTTTCATCACCGTAGTTAAGTGATTAGCTTAGTGAAGAAGCTAGAAAGACTCAACAGTGAGACTTTGCCTTAAAGAGGCTTGTGTTGTATATCTTCGATTTGTTGATATAGTGAAACACAATCGGTATAAACAACCGAGACCCCGGCGTGGAGTTGGAAGAGAGGACTGACGCTCGAGGCGGAACCTTTATAAATATCTGAGCATTCTACTCTTCTCTACTTTTATTTACTGCACATTATTGTTCTTCATTATTGTTATTCACGTGATTTTATTAGTAAAGAAGTTTTAGTTGATTTGCAAAAAAAGTGATATTTTAAGTAATTAATCAATTCATCCCCCCTCTTGATTAATCTAATTGAGACCAACAAGAAAAACTTCTCATACTGTAGATTTGTCACCATTTGCATAAGAACATCCAACTCTTCATTTTCCGACAATCCTAACGTTTTCAACTCTGCAACAATATCGTCCTTAGGAGGATTAGCAATTTTTCTGCAAGTAAAGCAAAATCACTCCTAACATCTCTAATGCTCTATTGAAACGTAGATATAAATTCTGCAGCATATTCTGCCATCGGACGCTTGCGAGTCGATCGCACAGATGGATCACGTGAGGCATAGCTGGAGGCTTCAGTAGACTGTGGCACTTGTTCTGACTCCATTTCTTCATCAGAAGTATCCTCACCCTCAGTTTGCATGTCCTGTATCACATCGCTGGTGTTTCAGCTCTTTTGCCAGTTGCTCTATCCTTTCCAAAAATTCCTTGAAGTTTTTCAAACTCTTTAAATTCCTTGTTGGCATGATTAGCAACCTTTGGATGTTTCTACAAAACAATAGAAATAGTTATTATAACAACAAAGAATTAACGTATAAAAAATGAGCTTATTTCAAAATAAACATAATGTTGATTTTACCTCTATGTATTCAACAAGAACTGCATCATATCAACAATAACACATTTTTTGGCATCATCCCACCCAAATCCACTAGTATTTATCATGTCAACAACCTCTGTCAATTTCATTGACCACATCTTCATTTTGTTAACAATTTGCCTGACATTGAGATTGATTTCTGGAATGTGGCTTTTCATTCTTTTTAAAGCTTCTTCATGCGCCCCATTCTTAAAGCTGCCATTTTCTCCTTTATATCCTTCAACGACTAACTCCTCTAGCACCATCAATAACGTATCTTCCTCAACTTGGCTCCAAGAACGTCTAGTTTTTTTATCTCTACTATCCATAACTGTAAACGAATCCATAGTGTAAGGCAAAAACCAAACAAATAAAATGTAATTCATGCATACAAACAGTAGATAGAATATTTCAAGTTACATTACAACATAAAATTGAAATTGGACAACCAAATGATTTCAATAATATAAAAATAATGAAAAATCAGTACTGACACCGATCCAAGATACATAATCAAAGAAAGTACAACAATCAGTGACATTCTAGTTCCTATGGCGGGCTCTCCATTCATCGTACATCTCTTGTGCTAAGGTATTCCTCATCTCAGTCCATGCCTCAGTAGGTTCTACTGTTTCAATTGCATCAATTCCATTTTCTCCAATTGGAACTTCATCTCCTTCAATACTGCGTGCTCGAATGGGTCCAGTAGCATGTACATTTGAATGAAGTTGTGTAATGGACAACAAGCTAGATCATCGACATTGTAATTTTGATGGGATAAAATGATGGACTCCTTAGAATACCCCATCGTTTCTTCAAAATTCCAAAACATCTCTCAACAACATTTCTTGCCCTTGCATGTCTATAGTTAAATAATTCCTCACGATTTTGAGGCCTACGTTGACTTGTAGCCCACTCTTGAATGTGATAATGCCTCCCTCTAAAAGGGGAAAGGAATCCTGGTGCATTGGAATATCCACCATCGACTAGATAATATGAACCTACAACGAAATGTGACCACATAAATTTCATGAAAATTTTCAACTGGATAGATAAAATAAAAACATTTTTTCTTTTTTAAAATGCTTACCAGGTGTAACTCTCAATCCATTAGATCGAATGACTGCATCACGTAATACTCTAGAATCTGATGCAGACCCTTCCCAGCCAGCCAATATGTAGATAAATTTCATGTCACGATCACATACACCCATGACATTTGTTGCAAGATGCCCTTTCCTTGTTCGATACCTAGGTCTATCTGCAACTGGTGTCGTAACTGCAATGTATGTACCATCTAATGCTCCAAGGCAACCCTAATATGTTCCCAAAGAAACAGAAATAAATTTGTATTGTAATATAAGTAATCATGACCATCGTTGATTAACTGAAGGTACCGAAAAGATTAATTGTATTACCTTAAACCATTTCCACCATTCGTCAATGCAATCTTCTGGTACTGGTTGGGTTTTGCAAGTAAGATACTTGTAACCTTAACACAGCAGCTAACACTTGATGGCAATTTCTACTAACAGTCTCACCTGATCTACGAAATCTGACTTGAATACTCCTATTTTTTGTATGATGTGCAAGGATGTTTAGAAAAATCGCAACTTGTTCTTCAACCATTGCTCTTCCATACAACGCATTCCCCCTCGTACCCTAATGAGTTCACAAAGATGTGCAAAACTATTCCTACACATCCTTAACTCCCATAAACAATTTATATCACTACCCATTAATGAGTGAATCAATCACCTCTCGACGTGTTTCATATCTAGCTATTGCTCGCTCAATTCAATACACCCCTCTCTACTCCCTATTCCAAACAAAAGTTTACATAATAGAAACTCTACCGCCATTTTTAAGCATATTGATATAGACTCTCCATCCAAGAAGATAAATCAGAAATCCATGCTAATCCATGATCTATATAAAATATCAAAGGAAAGACCCATAAGTGTAACGTTGGGGATCCAAATATCATTTTCATAATACAAAACATAATGGACAACATCATATGCAACATAATATCAATAAAGTCAGGATGGCCGAGTGGTCCATTGAGTGTATATATTTTAAATTTAGGATGAGTTAATGCTCTTAAAGTAGGCTTTATATCTTCTAACGCATCTTCTAGGTTCCCCAAATGTCGTGGAAAAAGGTAAGAAAGACGAGGTTAAAAGTTTCATTTCCAGGAAGATCCTGGGGAGCAAGGGACAAAAAGGTTTGGTGTTGGCATAGAAATGAAGGAGCTGGAGTTAATGGATTCAAGTAATGTGGAGCATGTCATGGCTGTAGAGGAAGCACTGCATTACTACTCGCGACTTACAAGCCCTATTTATCTCTACATTGTGGACTGTTTCTTCATAGACATATTGTGGACTGTTTGGTTGCCATCCTTGTGCCATATTGGATTAATCGATCCCAAGACATGTTACTATGAGGTTCTCATCACAAGAAAATCTCACACCCCTCACACACCTGTTTATTAACCTCTGAACTAGTATCCTAGAGAATACTCTGAAAAGCATATGAGAAGGGTAAAACAGCTACTCAGCCTGGAGAAGATCCAATTACTATTTAAACTACATAAGGCCCTACTATACTAGAGTACAATTTTAAGATTTTAGCATCATCCTTGTAATAATACCCTATTAAATATAAAAGTTAAATATCCAACATTAACAACAAGAGATATTGTAAAACGTAGGCTCCTCTTCGAGAACAGATATATTTTGCTGGAGTATAATCCAGTTGGCGAGCTCCATGGTTTGTGACAATAATCCCAGCAGGCCCTATTTTCCACAGCCTCAATTGCTGCAATTGTTGTACAAAATGAATTGACCATGCACACACAAAAGACAACTGAGACCCATAAAAATTTGAAGTGACAATGTGAAGAAAATACAACCATTCAATGGAAATATATGGATTCTCCAAGATTAAGCAATACCGAGCTAAAATTTTATGCCTCTTGCAGTATTTGCTACAAAAAGGAAACAAGATTTAAATAAAACCTCCAAGATGGTCGAGCTCAACTTGATTGAGATTGAGAAAAGGATTTTTTTTTTTTTTTTTCTTTCTAGCTAGGATAATATTTATGCATAAACTGACTGTGGCACTCAATTTACACTCAAATATGACCCAAACTCAATTAGAAACTTTTGATACTAAATGGGGCAGGCCAGCAAAGAGTTATTAGCCTAGTACCCTGGAAATTAATAGTACAACAAGCTTAAAATAACTTAAGAGATGAAAACAGATAGCGCATTCAATTGAAACACACAGCATAGTATCCTGGACATTAACTCAAATCAGAATGCAAAGCGCATTCAACTATAATAAGGACGAAAGAGATCAATTAAAACTCCTAAAGAATCAGAAATATTACTAACAAAGATGAAGACTCCTTGGAAATAATAACACTAATAAACACAATAGCCAATTCAAAGAAAGACTAGAGAAAACTTAATATTATCACAAAACGCAAAAGCTTCCAGCCACCACAACTCACAAAAAATAGCCAATAAACCTCCAACTCAAAGCTGTAAAAAATCTTAGTAACTGAGGTGCTTCAAAACACACAGCAAAAAGCAAACCTCAAATCATAAAAAAAATTCATACCCCAATTCAACACAGGGCAGCACAGCTTTTAAATACATAAACATAGCAGCACAAGAAATTCAAGTTTATTAGACCAATAGAGCATGGAAGGTAAATACGCTTCTCCAAGTTCCTTGCCAATAACAACTAGGTCTCCCTTTTTTCACTTTAAGCTATTATACCCAAAAAAAGAAATCTCAATTATCTTTGTGTGAGCACATGCATGTGAGCAAATCACCTTATCCTTTGAATACTATTTTAACCTATGAAATTTAAAGGATAAGTCATTTGTCCTGCTCAAAAATACTATCTAGCAACCTTGACAAGAAGAAACAAAATTTATCATGTAGAGGCACTTATTGCAAAATAGGTAACAATACCATAGATGTGTCCTTATAAAAAATTGTGGTAGGTCCAAGTTAAGAAATCCATTTTCTTTATTGGATAAGTTCAGAAGATTTCATTAATAATGTAGATCCAATATACAAATCCTTTTCAGATAGTTAAGCATGATAAAATTTCATTTATCAAAAGGGGCAAAAAAATGATAAAAAAACAAAAACGAAATTAATAAAAGTTAGTAAAAAAAGGAAGTCATCTCACATTAGTAATTTGATCAACTATGCCATCTACATCAAAGAAGAAGGCACCAGGAATGTGATTGCATAAGGAAGGAATGATAGATAAGCAGAGGCTTATAAAACATGAACGTTAGGTGAAGAAAAAAAAAATCTTTGGGAAACCACTAAACTGAATGCAAATAGAGTTTTCCCTGAATGCCAAAATTTCAAGATCCTATAGCTTTCACATTAAATCCATCGTAAAGAAAAGTCCATACCCATTACTTCCTAAGTGGATACCGCTGCCATTATAGATTTATAACAACTGCGAGGAACATTAACCTAAACCCTAAAATTTAAAATCCATTAACCTAAACCCTATCCCTTAAGCAACCTAATTAACCAGCTAAACCCCATCTAAGCAAGAAGCATGCGAGGAACATAAAAACAACGACAGAGAAGGACCAGCGACAACGACACGGAAAAATCGAACAACCATGCGACAAACATTGTTAACGAATCAACGATTGAGAAGAGATGGAAGCATACAAACCTGATGGTGGAAGGATGGGCGCCGATGAGCTATAAATTGTTCCTCCTTCGAAGCAGTTGCACGATAAAAGAAAAAATTGAAGAAAGAATGAAGGGAACGTGGCGAAATGGCAGAACACTCTGATGCAGAACAAAGAGGGAAGGAAAGAAACCACGCGATCATTGAGGGCAAATTGGGAATTTCGCAAAAATTGGGTTATAGTCTAGTGTCGAATTTTTTGTACCGAATTATACACGGTACTAAAATACCTGATTTAGTCTAGTACCATATTTGTGTTTAGTCCAGTACTTGCTTAAAAGATGACAATCAAACGGAGGACAAAAAATTTTGTCCAGTTCAGTACCGAATTCAATGCCAACCAAACGCTTTCCACAATAGAACCTGGAACACGCTAGTTTACGATCATCCTTTTTTTCAACAAGAGCGAACAAATTAGGGTTTTTTAGCCCTCCGGTTGTGATCTGCTTTGGCTTTTGATAGTGAATTCGGCAGTTCGCGAGAGCCTTGGAGTTCCAGGTGAGTTTTAAACTTTGGATCCTCCTTTTCATGGGGCTCTAAAGCTAAATGAAGAAGAAGCTTTGCCCTGTCTGTTTATTCTGGCTTTAGTTCGATCGAAGAGGATTAGATTCAACTGCTAAGATCGGTAGATAATCTAATAGATAATGGACCCTCGGAAGAGTTTACTTCGTCTAGCAGATTCTCTTGAGTGGTTTCTGTTTTGGTTTTGTCTTATGATGGTTACTGTTGACTCTCTTTTTAATTATTGTTATTTAGCTCTGTTTCTAAGGGGCAAGTAAAGTGAGAGATTCAGGGTTTTTCAGGGCCACTATAGGGCTGGCAGCTTGATTATTTATGGTGCTTTTGTAGAATATGTGGATCGGGGAGCAATTGGTGATAATTAGAATCTCTGGAATTCGGCGATGATAAATTTTGATTGCAATACGTTTTTCATGTGTGTTTGGCTTAGTAAGTAGTTGATGCTTTTGATTCGGCGGCTCGAATGTAATATTTTTAGTGATTTGGGGAAAACAAAAAACACGTATCGGGTGTTTGTAAGGTAATGCTCCTTTCCCTTCCAAACTTTAGTGCTACTGGAACTCTGTTTCTGGCCAGTTTGAGTAGAGAAGTGACCATTTTCTTCTTCTGCCATGGTTTAATGTTGCTTGAACACTTACTTGGGTCTTGGTTTGGTGGGCTGTATAGAAAAATGGATAGCATTGACTTAATCCTATTAGGTGTTTGGTATGAGGACGAGCCAGCATATAGGGCGTGTATAATGGTAGTTATTAATTCTGGGCTTTGGGGTAGGTTAAAGGTGGATAGATTTAGATTATTTGTAGTTAAACCAACAGAATTAACCTAAACCCATTATGAATGTACAACCTTATACAGAATAATGTAGATAATTATTATGATTTAGACATGAAATACCATTCCTGCAGGAAAGTGGTTGAGTAACGATATGGCTTTCTATTTCACAAGAAAAGTACCATGTTCATCTCATTTATCAGAAGTCATCCAAGGGAAATCGAATAATCGGTTATGTGTTACACCATGCAGCTTGGGAATGTTGGTTGAAAGAAGATTAAAGAGAGTGTACAATACGTGTTTATCTATTTTAGTCCCGAAATAATTAGTTAACATAGGTAAGCACTTTGCATTCTTTAACATGGTAATATAGCTATTGCTAAGATTGGTTGCCATAAATCCATCTTTGTAACCCCCGTCATATCTTGTGTTCATCTCTCTACCTCTATATCCGTAAAGTAGTTAGGTGCATAGTTTTTTCTTTTTTTCAGTTCACCCATTTATCGTGCAAGTTTTGGGCTGTGATTGCAAACCAGCTGCAGTGACAAGCCTTTTTAATGGCTGATTTATGGATCTTGTTGAAGTTGCTAGCTGCATATCATATATAATATTGCTGCTGTGTGAAGGGAGGCTGCCATCTACCATTTCCATTTCTAATTGCACTTACAATACCAAATGTCGGTTAGAAATAAGACATAAAGCCTTTTGATAAACACCAGCAAGATAGGTCTTCAAATACTTTAGATACTAAGAACAGGACATATAAGATTCCTGATCAACCAATGCAAGGCCATGGGGATTATATGATTAGCAACCATCTATACTACATGCAATCAATAGTTATACTTATATTTTCCATATAAAAATACACCATCAATGTTGACAAGTGGCCTGCAATGTGTGAAGGCATCTATTCATTGTACCAGAATTCCTAAACTCCCCATGGAAAACCACTTTCCTTTTTTATGGTTGGCAAAGCACTCCAAATTTGTTGTGATCCTAGATTACCCAATCACTTCCCATCATGATTCATGATCACATATCGAAGAAGAGTGTAGGAGATTACACTAGACTTAAGAGTAAATAGAATGTGAGTTTCCAACCTAGGGTTTATCTATTGAAAGTTACTTCTTTTCATGGAGATTTCATTTCGAATGTAGCTTTGTTGTATCCATGTAGATGTGTGTGTGTAGTCTTGCCTTTGTTTGTGTTGGATTCCATCCCATTAGTGTTCTAGTTGGGCAATACAACTTCCTCCATGAAAGGTGTAGTTGCCTTCATCTTTATGGAAGGGTGAGTTTTTCTTGGGTTTTGCATTCTTCATTAGTGATTCCTCACTTGGTTTGGGAGATGTTGAAGTGTGAGTTGTTATTGTGACATTGTGGGCGAAAACCCCTTAGTTCATATGAGTGACTCAATACTACTCAACAAACTAAGACTATTGCTCAACATGTTAAAGATTTTGAGTATTTGGTTACAGAACTTTTAAAGCTTCTAAATGAGCAATTGCTCAACCATTTCCTGAAGGGATTATCATTCACGACCCAACCACCATTATTAGAGCAGTTGAGTTGGCTTTAATGTTGAGGAAGAGTTATATAGGGTTGGAGGAGATTAGCGTTCTGACCGGGGGATATCAAATACTAATTTCGATCATGTTCGGGCAATGAAGTTGGTGAACAGCGTTTCAATTAGGAAGCTCATAAATGAGAGTTCCAATTTGTTAGAGCTTACAAGGAGAAAGGTTTTCTATCCTTACTGAATGGCCATTTGCCACTTTAGGCATAGGAGTTCATCTCCTATATCTAGCTCCCATCCAATTCATAGCATTACTTACTAGCTCTAAGTAAGGCTTCATCCTTTTAAATTTGATTAAGAAAGGATATCAACACTACACATATGTAGATTGTGGATCAAAAAGAGGATGTATGACCGACCATTCAATCCTTCCCATTAATACTATTATAATATGTATATTAATGTATAATATCATACATTAATGTGTATTATTAACTAGCTATTATTAGAGGATTTCATTTCCTAAAATAGATAGATAAATCCTGTATATATAGACATCAATTCCTATATGAAAAAGCAATGTAATAAGATTAGATTTACTTTCAAATTACATGGTATCAGAGCCTGGTGCGGAAAGCAAAGCCCGCAAATGGATCCGTGTTTAGTGTGCCTTGTGTCAAAAGTCTTCCTGAATTGTGGTAGTCAGGCGGCGTGTCCCGTTGAATAACGGCTGTGCAAGGTGATAGACAATCGATGTGGATTATCGCTCAAGGGGAGGCCACGTAATTGTTGTACGTGATGATGTGTGATCCTTGGCTTGAGGGGAGGTTTTGTTTGGATGTCAATCCAATATCCCACATCAGAAAGCTAAGAAGAAATTGAGCAATATATAAGCATCCACACCCACCACATAGTATGAGGCCTTTTGGGAAGGAGCCCAAGAACAAAATTAGATCCTAAGTCTCTCAAATGTGTCTTTTTGGTTACTCCAAGGTTCAAAAGGGATATCGGTGTTATTGCCCTCATCTTGATAAGTATTTGGTGTCAGCTGATGTTTCATTTGTAGAAAACAATCCGTTTTTTTCCTTCATCTATTGGAACACCAACACCGGATGAGGATGATGATATACTAATTTATCATATTACTTATCCGTCTCCGGATATGCCTTCGCCGCCTCCGCCGCCACTGCCACCTCCACCACAGCCTCCTATTCGACATGTCTACTCTAGACGGAGAGACCTGCCTGCTTCATGTCCGGAACCATCCTCTTCTTCCTCATCAGATCCCAACTAGTGGTATCAGAGCATAGATATATGTAAAAAAAAAAAAAAAAAAAATCCGTCTTATCCTGTGAACAAGGACGTGCTGCCCTTGAGAGCAAGCACTATTGGGATCTTTTTTTTTGTCACCACCAATCTAGGAGAGAGAGACCAGCCTCCGACCGGCCAACCCCGAAACCAGAGCCCCAGACGACCGGCGCGTGAGGCTCACGCGCCGCTTTTGGGTTTCTCTTTTCCCTTCCGTCGACAGCGCGTGAAGGCGCGTGTGATGACTCTTCGCCCACTAGAAGCTTCGACGCACTGTTGGTAAGTTCGTTCTACTCTACTTTGGTGTTGCATTGGTTGAATACATCATCTTGGGAAGCGGGTTTTGTTATGGTTGTCGGAATTGGTCGTGTTTGGTGATTGGCCGGAGGTTTGTTCAGTGTGTCTGATCCACGTTGGGTTTTGTGGTGTCCGCTGGATTGTTCGTGGCCCTTTTTAGGTTGTCGTTGGTTGGTCGTGTTGGTTCACCGGAGTCATTTGGCTTGTCGGGGTTTATTGAGATTGGTGGGGGTGTTGTGCTTCGTGGTCAACGACGTGTACCCGGGGTCATTTGGCTTGTTGGAGTTGACTGAGATTTGGGGCGGTGTTGTGCTTCGTAGCCAAAAAAAAAACGTGTTGGTCTTGGTGTCTGTTTTGGGTTTGGGGTTTGTGGGTCGATCTCGTCGGTGGCTTGGATTTTTCATTTTTTCCGGGTACACTGTGATTGGCTTTTTTTTTTTTTTCTTTGTTACTATTGTGAGAATCTTTCTTTTGCTGTTTGAAATGGATAATAAAAAACTTAAAATCTCCCGTTTTGATATGATTCCTGTGACAACTAAGATCACGGAAAATAAAATTAATGGGAATAATTTTTTGGCTTGGAGCAAAACGGTGCGAGTATATTTGCAAATATTGAAAAAAAAGACCATCTTACTGAAGATCCACCAAATGATAACACTAGACAAGTATGGTTGCGTGATGATGCTAGGATATTTTTTTCAGCTTAGAAATTCCATTGATAGTGAGAAATTTTCAATCTGGTTTTTTCATTGTAAATATGTTAAAGAGTGATGAGTTACTTTGGGAAACTATGTATTCTGGAAAGGGGGAATATTTCTCGTATCTATGAGGTCTGGCAAAGGTTTTTTTCATACTGAACAACAAGGGGTTTTCCCTTACTGCTTATCTTATGAGCTTTAAGAAGACATATGAGGAACTGAATGCCTTATTGCCATTTAGCTCTGATGTTTAAAGTACAGCAGACTCAACAGAACAAAAGGTAGTAATGAGTTTTTTTTAGCAGGGCTTTCGTCCAAATTTAAAACTGCCAAATCTCATATCCCTCTATCCTGAGATTCCTCTTTGCGGGAAACCCTTTTTTCGGGTACTTCGCATGAAAACCGTTATCAAAAGCTCCTTCTCTCCTACTAGTGCTCTTGTCAGCCAAAAAACAGGCCGC
>JBBMOL010000501.1:183076-221665 GCA_037954665.1 Laguncularia racemosa | reverse complement strand
TCTTATACTAGCGGCTCTGGATGCTGGTGAATAATTTGTCAAGAAGATTCTCACCATATCTGTCTTAAGTGGTGATAGAACCTAGAGGCAAATAAAACAACCAATCTTTAGCTTTAGTACTTAAAGAAAGACGTAAAAGCACGTAGCTTACTTGTTGGTCGGTTTATTCCTGTGGCCTCATACTAGAACACACTATATGAAAACTCTTTCAATGCTTGTGTGATCTTCATTCCAAGACCAAGAAATGTATGGTCAGCAGATGTTCAACCCAGATTCAATTCGAATTCCACCACTAGTTCGAGATAGTGAATACAAAGTGGTTGTTGAGAAATTCACATCCGGTGCAACAACTCCCTTAAGGTTCTCTCAAGATTTGCCATGTCGTCCTCTTTTCAGAATCAAGGGATGAATCAGACAAGTCCGATACTATTTCGGTCTAGTGATTGATCTATCTTCTGACGCAACCTCTTATAGTCTCTCATCTCCGGATTATAATTAGTTCACCTGTCTGAGAAGAACGAGTCATACAAGAATAAAAATAAATTTGACACCAAATCCCAGGCAACGGATTCCCAAAATTTTGTATGGGTGTCCGAATCCTACAAAAATAAAACTTACTCCTAGACAATTATATGAATTTGCTAGAGTGGTGAGTAGGGTCGAATCCATAGAGTATTGGTATAAACTTATTTCTATTCAAGGAGAGATAAAAAGGAAAAGAAAAATGGGTTTTGTTGTAATCAAAATAAAGTAAAACAAGGTAAAAAAATCGGATATTAATAAAAGCCAAGCCAAAGGCATCAAGAAGTTTAAATTCTAGGAATTGATCATCGATGCAAATGTTCTCTATTCTTGTTCGCTAATATACTTGTTAAGGTTATTAATAAGCTCTAACAACCTATCTCTCCTTCCATCCCCTCGATAACCTCAGACAAGTGCTTTGAAATATTTCTCTTATTGATTAAACAACCCTAACAAGCGCTTAGGGATTTAATCTATCATAGCATTAAGATCTAGAGAGACCACCATTCATGCCAGTAGATTATAAGATAACCTATTTAAACATGATCACACACCTCCCATAACATGAATTCCGATCATCTTCTTTTATAACCAAACATGTTTTAGCGTCACTAAGACAAGAACTCTCAAACAATTACGGATTTGACGTGCTAGTTGATAATATATTAACTTGCTAATTGAGTAAAGAGCTCTATTCCATACAATCAACAAAGATATTAATGACAAAACGATCAGAAGATATATGAATACCCGAAAGCAAAGAATAGAATAAATTAAGGGTAGGAACAATAATTAGACCTCACAATTCGTGGAGAATTAAACATCTATGACCCTTAGGCTAGAAAAGTAGCTTAGCTACTCAGTTCATCAATAAAACAAAATAAAAAAGTAAAAACATAATTAAACCCGGATGCCTGCTCTACCACCTCGTTTCCTTTTTGCCTCCAAGGTGATCCAGATTCAAAGATTTCAAAAAGTTCGTCCTCACCCCTATGGTTGGTTTTAATTTATATTGTTAGGGAGATGGCATGTGATCTTTTGCTAGCAAGATACGAAAATATCTTTCCTTTACCAAGTAGATTTCAGAGAAGTAAATGTTCGTCTGCCTGGCACACCCTAACACACGGCCGTGGGTCAAGCCGTGCCATCCTCTGTGCATATTTCATGTATCATCTTTCGTGTCCAGTGATGTACAACGGCTAGCCACCCACGGCTATATTTTCCCAACCCATGCCTTATTCTGTGGCATAATCACAAGTCTTCATCCGTGCCCAGTGTGTACCACGGTACACCCACGGCCATATTTCCTAGCCGTGCCATCCCTCTGGTTGATGTTCCCCAATTTCTTCTCCTTGGCACGTCTAGCTTCCCACCACGGCCGCAAGCACGGTTTCCTCCCACGGCTTCCACCACGGCCGTACCCTAAGCCGTGTCTCTCCTCTGTTCAAAGTCCCATTTCCGTCTTCTGTCTAGTGTGTACCACGGTTTGAACCCTGCCCTTCCTCGCCACAACCGTGCTTCCTCCGGTGTGTAATTCCTTGTCTTGATCCAAGTGTAGATGACTCTCTAAAATAATTGAATTAGCATCCTTAACACCATTTTACCTGATTTATCAATGATGATAGAATTAAAGTACCAATTTCTTATGATTTCTAGAAATCAATAATAATTTAACACAATTTATACTATATAAGATGAGAATAAAATGGCTCTATCAATGACGATGAAATTAGGGATACTAACTAGCATATATGACATAGTGAACAAAGTCTCTTACAGTTGGTTTAGTAAAACTTTGCTATTACCTCAATCTCAACCAATTTATAAAGTAGTCTATAGCAGTGATGATGTAACTGGCATTGACCTATGGCCTTTGGGAATTGACCTAAAGATGTCAAGGCCTCCACTAAGTGAATGGTAAAAGACTATGTGCTATATTAATTACAAAACTATAGAATATATTCAAAAAAACCCAAAATGGAAATGAAACCCTCATGTTTATTTTTCCCTTGTTTGAAACATAGAATTTGCTTCAAAGTCTACCTATTCACTACTTGTAAAGTATTCCAATTCTTTAAAGTCATGTTAACTATAGAGTATTGAACTATAGTTATTTCGTATATGTAATTTACAATGTAATGTGATTGGATTGTTAATTATTAAAAATCAAGTAGAGTTTTACAACTTCTTACTTGCAAGATAGTCATTGTAAACCCCGCGAAATTTTAATACGTAAATGGAAAAATAATTTAAAAGATTATATTAAAAGCTACAACAATTTTCCGAATAAAATCTAATAAAAGAAATAATCGTATTAAAAGCAAACCATAAGAAATTTTTGGTATACGGGGAATAGATTAAAATTATAGACTAAGATTATTAAATAGGAATTTCGAGTGGCAATTTCGCGCTCAAAATAAATTAAATTTAGCTTAAGCGTAAAAAAAAAAAATCGTAATAAAATATTAAAATCTAAATGTTTATTGAGACCATCAGCACGAGATAAAAATACATTAGAATTTCTTTAAAACCTAATCTAATAAAGTATTAAATAATAATAATAATCATAATAATACATAATAATAATAATAAAATTTAGGCTTAGTACATATATATATATGGCTACTTTCATGAGGACCCAATGACCACCATAACACCAGACAAAAAAAAAGAGAAACAAAAGGAAGGCGAGAGGGACAAAACAGGGGGAAAGTAGGTACAAGACGAGAATGGGGAAAAGAAAACAAAGGGAATCAAACAAAAAAATCATAACTCGTACATACAACCACCAATCGACGATTTGAACTACTCACATGTTCCTTGAGGAGAGTGCAACTCACTAGAATAACTTTTACGAAATGGAGTTCATTTCTAAAATTGTGTACAAAAATAAATAGGTATCATAAAAAATTAGTACTTTACTTAAAATTGGTTGTAATAGCTAAGAAACATTAGATAAATGATCTATACTATGTATATTAGTATATATGTATTTTTTCCCAATTTTCTAGATAAAGAATGGTTTTGATCGGAGATACCCGAAACTACTTTGAGAAACCCAACAAAAAAAGACCAAGGTAAGGGAAATTCGAGACGTGTTATATTATGTGTGTATGTTTTGCTTGAGGTGTCTCGAGTAAAACGTTGTCATGTAAATATTATATATATATACTTGTGTATGACGTAGCTGCTAACGCGTTCTGTGTAGGTGACACCTGGCTTTAAGCAAAAATTAAATATTCCTTAATTCCTCTCTAGTATAGGGAGAGATGTGGAATATGCCAACTAACCTTATATATATGTGTGATATATGTAATGGTGTCTGGCTAAGGCGAGAACAACTGCTTTTTCCTTCTTCTTGGCAATTCCATGATGTATGCATGATGTGCTGGCGTATGTGGTTATATATATATATATGTATACATAGTTTATCACAGCTGGGGAATTGATGTTGGATGTTGTTTGCTGTGTCCTTATACCCTACTGAGTCCTTAATGTGTTTCGGCGTGAAGTTGCTACTATAGGTGATTCGTATATAATGTAAATATATGCAACTTGGCTGGACGTAGTGTGGTTCATCCTCCTTAGTCCTTCACCAATGCTTGTCTAAGGACATAGTCCCCCTCCTCTGATGCAAGTATGTTTAGTTTGAATATACTACATGTATCCATGTGAGATTGTTGGCTGAATTAGAGAAACACTCCCTTCCGGAGCTGCAGGTAAACGTAGTGTGTACATAAGAATATAATATTGGTATTTTGTTTCCACCATTGCTAGTGAAAGTTACAACTCTATATATGTTTATGTTCGTAAGTAAATGATGGAAGGGGGTTGAAAGGCTCCTTGAGGATGTGACTTAGTGGAATGGATTGGGAGATGGTAATATAGGGGCAGTAGTTCTTGTGAGTTTACGTGTTGAGGAATGGAAGAAGGAGAAATCCATGAATGAGACTATGGGATTACAAGTGAATAATGTGAATGAGGGAGTTTATTCCCTTATGTGAGTAGGTGTGATATTTACAAGTGGTAGGAAAGGAAATCACTATGGCATGTATGTTGTGTGCGGTAGTAATAAATGATGTGAAGAATGTAGATCCAGCCTTAACATGCATCACAATTGTGGGAAGGAAATCCGGCTCCAAAAATCTAAGTCCTTGCACATGTGTGTACATATGCGGTACGCAAGAGATATAGAAAGGAAATAAGAAGATGCAATGTGATGCGTGTTATGGTTATATAGTAACAGGTAAGGAAGAGTGGTATTAACGATCCAAAATATACCAAGCATAGAATCCACATGAGATGTATATGGCTAAAAGGAGGCTTGGGAATCAATTCAATATCCATGCCTATAGGTATCTATGTAGGCATATACAAGGATAAGTACATGATTTTATAAATTATGAATTAAGGTATAGAAGGTGAGCGAGGAAGAGGAGTGCATGATGGAAGTGGTATAGTACTCCTTGCTTAACAATCTATGGCCTTGACTACATGTATGTTGTCTCTTGTTTCATGAAGTTAAGCCTTACTCGTTTTTTGTTTCTAGAATGATTTCATGTTTTATGAATTGGTTGTCTAAATGATTGACGATTGCACATATACTTGACTTTGTATGATTTACTCTCAAAACTTTTATCTAATTATGAGGTTAATAATAACCTACATGCTGCAATGATATGCATGAAATTGAAGCTTATCATTGCAACCAGATGCACCAGAAGTGATCAAAGGATCGTTGATATCGCTAAGTGCAACTAAGTGATTATGGGATTGAGCGCCTTGACAGTTCCGAGACTAGCCTATCTCTAAGGGTATAATGCTCGTGTATAGAGGCACCTGAGTGTAAAACATTAAAGCTAAAACACGCATAAATAAGTGATAAGATAAAAAAGATGTGAAGTAAAGACCCAGCATTGATGGTACTTTGGATCTTTATCCCCACCAAGGTCAAGGCGGCGTAAACCTTAGACTTCACGTCGGTTACCGCAAGTAACTACGTAAGATACTGCATTCATGTGATTGTTTTATTTTCATGCATAGCAATTATTTGATAACTTGCTTGAACTTGTTTGTGTTTGTTGCAACACTAAGAGATTGCACCCTATCTCACTAAGCTTTTGCTTACCCTCCTATAGATTTTGTCTTACAAGTTAGAACTACCTAAACTTCATAATGAATTGACGAACCAAGGTGAGTAATCGCCGCACACTCGTGGGCAGGTTGTGAAAGACATGAGGCCTAGATTGAAGTAGACGATCTTTAGAATGGATTTTTTGTAATTGAGAAATTGTGGATTTAGTGACTTAAGATGGACCTTGGGTGTAACTGTAGTATGTAATAATAGGATCCTATATGAGGCCCAGTGATACTTTTTATGTTAATATATCTTGTGAGCAAGAATATTCTTACTCAGATTAACAGGTTCTCCAAGTTGAAGATAAGACGCTTCGCGATTACTAAACGAGGGGTTAAGCGATCATGCCGTGATCGTCACGAGAAGCCCATAGAGTGGGCATGAACCAATCCATTATGTATAACGAATGCAGATATAATATGATAGCTTTTGGTAAATTCAATCAAGTCTCTATTGGGTCCTATACAAACTCTAATTATGTGGGATTTTAACTTCGTTCATATTTTTGTTATGTATATTACTAAACATCAAGTAAATGTATCTCTTTGACCTTTCACACCCACATAAATATAATCATCGAGATTATTAAATAACTTAGTTTTGATTTCGTTAAATGTTACAATTTAGACGCAAATGCATTCGATGTTCGATTTTGCCCAAGAAAATCAGATGCCAGAGTGAAATTCTATAGGAACGGATTTAAGGTAAGTTTTAACATTCCGTTAGTCTATCTAAGATTATAAAACTATTTGCCTTCTCCATTTCTGTAGACTATCTGTTGATATTTGTGTTTTCTGAATTGCGAATAATTATTCATTCAAATTTTTTTAATCAAATTTATTACATTTGTTCACCGTAGATGAGGACAAGAACAATAATAGAGTTTTAGTTGGCTTGACAAATAAAATTATAATTGATTGTAAATAATTTCAAAGTTTTATAGTGGCCAAATTAAACAATAATTCGAGTGGGACAGTAAAATTTCATAATATAGAAAAGAAACAGTAAAAGGAAATTTTTTTCCCTATAATTTATATTATTAAGATTAGAGTATACTCCATTTATTGTTAGACAGTATCATTCGCACGGGCGTGTGCAGTCCCATCCTGGGTCCCATAACCACGTATGTACAAGGGCAGGTACTTTGGCACGAATACAATGTGTAGAACATTGATTCCTTCACGATTTTTAATGATTTGACGAAAGAATTCTTGATCGGAGAATATAATAAAAGGTCTAAGGCTCTCAAACAATGCAAAGATATCCGCCACTGTGGTATCCAAAACCCGTCATATTTTTGCTATGGAATCGAATCTGATCATATAAAAAAAAGAAATAGAGAAATTTTTTTTTTTTTTTGCGTGTGTAGTAGATAGAGGGATTTGCAAGTATTATTTATAGTCATATGTCGAGAGACAGAGGGATAGACATAGAGTAGTGTTTACATTCAACGTTTGCGCGCAGGAATAACATAGCATTTCTGGGGGACAGCGTTACATCTAGCTAGGCCTCCATCCTCCGATTACATTAAACTCAAGGTGTCTGCTTCAGAGAGTAAAGAAGAAGAAAAAGATTATTAGGTGCCACAAAACGGGAATTAGCGGGTCCTAATTCATCTACTGACAAACCATTTAAAAATTGTTATTGAAAACCTTTAACACTACGGTATGTTACCGATGGCTGCCCCTTCCTTCTAGATCACTAGATGCACTAATAAGGATTAGCGGGTCCTAATTTATCTCTCACCATTGTACGATCACTAGATGCACTAAAACGAAAACGACTGTTATCTATAGACCCTCTATTTCTTGATAGAAACTTGGCAATGCACCATTATCCTACCAGTCCTAATATCATGGATTCCCACCAAATTTGTTTTCTTTCTATTTCTATAATTGTAATATTAATCCTAGTATTGTAGAACTATCTTTCCAATTGGTTTATTTTTAGTTTAGTGATGGTATAAATATCTACTACATATTATTTTCTTAAAAGGAAGGAATAGGAAGGAATATATATATATGAGTGAAAAATGCCCGAAAAAACAAAAGAATATGTTTCGAATAATGAATGGAAGAAAAATCAAGCAAGCTAATCATTACCAAAAATTAAATGATGATAAAATTGTCAAAATTATCAAGGATATTTAGGAAGTGAAAAGATAGAATAGATGAAATGTAATGGAGAGGATAAAATAGAAACCCAACAATATATTCACTTTCCTTCCCCTTTTTTCTCCATTTAGAGAATAAAATTTGGCAGCCTCAAAGAATAATTTCGTTCCTTACGCTTTTACTCCCCGATTCCACCCATAACAATATAATGGAAAATAAATCCCACTTTTTTTTTTCCTCCAATTTTTCACATGCCAAACAAAGGGTAGGTGTAGGGCTTATTGACTCGTGGAAAGTGTCCCTGTTTTTATGGTTGATTTTACGAACCTCTAGTTACTCCATTGTTTATACTACACCTTTGTAAATTTAGAATTGCTTGATCTGTTGACAAAAAATTTTCGGATGAATTAATTGAATAATAATTATTTTACAAGAAAGAAAAGAATTCCCTAATGATGGAGCTAAATTAAGTTTATGGACAGAGTTATATATTTCAAGTTGTTTGTGGCAATACCATACTCCCTAGGATAGAGTTATTACAATAATATTTTTATGTGGTAAAAATAAATTATCAATATCACTTGAGTTGACTCAAATACAAGTTAAAATACCAATTAATTGAATATGATGTAACATGGCATTTGAAGTGATAATAAAGTGACTAATTTTGTGCAAATAGAATAGGAAAAAGAAAAGCAAATGAAAAAAAAAATCTTAAAAAATTAAAAAATGAAACGCACTAAAAAAGTTTGAAAACATTGCGTAATATAAAAAATATATATTAATTAAATTAATAAAAAAAATTAAATAAAAAATTATAGGAAAATTGAAAGAAAAAAAAAAATTAAAACCAACCCCTTAAGGCATGAGTAGCATCGCAAGGGGCGTGGGGTGGTTTGTGGTTCAAATGACCACTTTTTCACCAATGGGTCCACGAGTTGCGACCCATTTACTGGTCATTCCGACCACTCGAGTGGGTAGGTAACCCAGATTAAAAAAATAAAAAGAAAAAAGAAAAGCGAGAGAAAGCACTGTAATCTTGCTTTTGGATCTAATCAATTTGCTCCTCTTTCTTTTTAACAAAAGAAAACAAATGACCTCAATAGGTTGGTTGAGAGCAATCCACCTTTTAATTCAATCGATTGACTACTCCTTGGCCTTGGGATATTAATGCATTTTTTTTTTTTTTTTTGAATCCTCTTTTCTTTAAATGTCCCAATTTTTTTAAAAAACTTATTAATTAAATTATAAATATACTTATATTATTTTTTTGTAATTCTAAGAACTTTTTTCCGTTTTTCAATTTTCTTATATATAGATTTTTTTTTCAACTTTTACAAAAATTTATATATACTTTACAATTTATTCCTTCTATTTACAGAAAAAATAATAAAATAAAAATTAATACATAAAACTCTAGCATCGGTACCAAGTTAGCATCACCTATTATATAATGGCCACATTAGAATCATTAATGGTGTTTATGATGGTATTTAAATGTATAAGCATTAAATCTTATTTAAACCATTTAAATGATTCTCTTATTTAAATTTAACCTTAAATAATTTCATTTTTTGCTTTCTTAATCGCCGAAAACATTAAGGAGCATGGAGGATATGCTAAACTCAGGGTTTGTTTGGATGGAGATAACCATTGGCCCATCAATACAACTATGTACTTCCATATTCTTCTTAATTGAGGAAAGCCCATGATTGTTGGTTCAGTATTACAGGTCCATTCACTTTGTACAAGAGTAGCAAGGGTCCCGACTCCGCCTACCTTACATTCCTCGCTTCTTAATAAAGGCCCAGCAAAATTTTTCATAGCATGGCGGGCACTCAATTAGATCACTGTAAAGTAACAGATGATAGTGAATTTTGGTTTAGTCAAGCTGGAAAATGAGTAAATTTGAGCACAAAAATGAGATTCTCGCATATTTGGGACGAGTAAACCATGTGAAACACACGATACTCAGTCTTCGTATTGTCAAATAGAATCGATCGCCAAAATTCGTTACAACTTACATTAGAACGTAATATGGTGAGTATGGTCCAATTTGGTTCAATCTTTGTATGACACAAATAAATCATAAAAATATAATTTTAGTTTTATTATTATTTTATATTAAATTACAGTTCAATCAAAACTAATGAACAAATAACTTTAGTTTTGGCTCTGCTTGTCCTCCTTCTATGTATGTAAATTATGTATTAATTTTTTTTTTGGGGAAAAATGGACTTTGCATTATTTTTTTAAGAAAATGGCTTATTTTTTCCTTTTTTTATTCTATTATTTATTTACGTTTTTATAAACTGCCATAAGCATATCTACAATTTTTGAAAGTTATTTTACATGGATTTTAGAAAAGTATATTTTATGTTAGATTCCACATTTCCCATTCTACACGCTTTTGGTAATTACACATAATAGAAAAGGAAAAATAAAAAGAATTGTCAATAACCAAATGAAATAAGTAATGTAAGAATATAAAATTAATGAAAACCAAAATTTTATTAATTACTAAAAGGAATTGCTAATTAAAAGGTACAGTTCACAAGTAAATATTGACTATTAATGATCTGTTCCACTGCATATGAATAATAGTATTATTTTAGGAAAGAGTTATTATTTTTGTTGTTGTTGTTATTTTCTGGACTATAAGAGTTAATTAGTCATTTTGCATGATAAAAAATGTAACATGATGGAGGCATAAAGTCATGATAGAAGAAAAAAAATTATAATTAGTAAAAGGTTATGAAAAAGGTCAAATCATAAAATATGAAAAATGATAAGATTACTATAAGCTCAAAAAATGAGATATAGAGTTGAATATATGAGTTTTCACTGATAATATTACATTATAATATAAACGTTATTGCTATAAATTTATACAATACATAATATAAATATAGTATCGAGAAATGAAAAAAAGTTATAAACTCAAATAAGATGGAATATATATTATAACAATAAAACCAAAACTCAATTAATTTTTAATATTATAAGTTTTATACTATTTTACAAACCATTTATTACTTTCCTTTCAATCATACAAAGACGATCTAACTAAACGTTAAGTAAAGTAAACTAATAAATCAGGAATCTCCTTTTCATTTTTCTTTGCTTAACTAATTAAAAATGCAATTTTTCACTCTCACTTCTCATTTTATCAACATTGGTCACTCTATAACTTCTCCATCCTAGTTATCACTTAATAAGGATATATATAAAATATATATATATATATATATATATAGAATATATATATAAAACTCCTTATTAACCTACTCTCTCTAAAATAAATGTCACTTTGCTGACAATTCTTTTCAAACTATTTTTCCTTTCAATTGATGGGGGGGATGGGGGGTTTGGGGGGTGGGGCCTCTTTATTTTCTTATAAACTTGCTTCCAATCAAGTTGAGGTTTGATTT
The DNA here is from genome assembly GCA_037954665.1 of Laguncularia racemosa. Taxonomy (NCBI): domain Eukaryota; kingdom Viridiplantae; phylum Streptophyta; class Magnoliopsida; order Myrtales; family Combretaceae; genus Laguncularia; species Laguncularia racemosa. The sequence continues at coordinate 210,461 of JBBMOL010000501.1, read as the reverse complement.
TGATCTTATTGCCAGCTTGATCTTTTTTAGTTTCACTACCATATTGGTCTTGTTTGCCACCACCTCAACATTGTTTGAAGAGCCTTGATCTATTAATATTTAAGAAATAAATATAATTAGGAGAAGCATAATTAAAACATTAAAAGTAAAGGAATATAAACCATTTAGTAAAGTTTGGATCAAGAAGATTGTGGCACAAAAAACAATCGCTATGATAGTATATCAAATTATTTTTCCAAAATAAGGATATTGAATTGTGTGCCGTGTGCAAGGTCGAAAATTAATTGCACAAAAGCAGGAATGGTCCTGATACTCTTCTTAGTTGTCTCTATGAAAGAAAAAATGTGGAGAGAAGACCATCCAAAAATTGTCCCTCCTCTGTAAATTATCTAGACAAAGCATCAGCCTACTTGTTTCTCTTGTCCTGTTTTATAAGTGATAGTGTAGTCTAACCTATCACTTAGAAAGATACTTTCTGCTGCTTAGTGTTTGAAATAACTTGTGTTTAGAATCTCTTAAGGCTTTCTATGTTCAGTGCCAGATAAGAAAATGTGAACCTAACACATACTGTCCCACTTGCGTACGCTGCCACAATAGCATAAAGCTCCCTTACATAGGCAAAAGCTTTGTGTAAATGTAAAGTAACTTTATGCTAAAATATGAAATAGGGTGAGTCTCTTGAAGAGTACTTGGCACCAATAGCCAATCCAGAAGCATCAGTTTCAATGACAAAAGTCTTGAAAATCCGGCAACCTCAAAATAGGGCTTGGTAACAGGCGGCTTTAAGAGCTTCAAACGCCTGTTGAGCTTGAGCATTCTTAATTGAACCCATCCCTTTGAAAAACAAATCCGTGCAGAGGTGATGCAATGGTAGCATAATTTTTGACAAATCTTCTATAGATATCCAACGCAATCCCAAAAAAAGCTCTCAAACTGTTTTTGACAGTAAAGCACAGCCACTGTTGAAGCTCCCTGAACTTTAGAATGATCAGGACTCACTCCATCAAGTGGATACTATATGACCAAATAGTCAAGAGTAGATGCTGCAAAAATACATTTAAAGCCTTAACATAAAACTGATTTTTGCTGTAACACTTGTAATATTAACGTCCAAGTGTGTAAATGTGCAGTAACATCCTTGTCTATAAACCAATATGTCATCAAGAAAACCACCACAAAACGTCCGTAAAAATGGCTGGAAAATCTTATTCATAAAGCTTGAAAGTGATGGTGCATGCTTAAGCAAAGGCATTACTAAGAACTCATAATGTCCCTCATGAGTTCTAAAAGTTGTTTTTTTCACATCTACTGGCTTCAATCTAATTTGATGGTAAACTTGAGTGCCAAATCCAGTTTCGAAAAACATGCAGCAACATACAACTCATCTAAAGTTCACAATAGTTGGTATGGGAAACTCATCTTGATAGTAACTGATTATAGAGCCCTATAATCTATACATAATGTCCAAGTACCACTTTTTTTTTAAAACTAAAAGTAATAGGTGAGGAGAATGGGCTAAGAACAATGCTGAATGATGCCTGACTCCATCATTTCTTTAACCTGTTTTTCGATTTCATACTTTTTGAAAAATGAGGTACCTATAGGGCTTCATTCACTGGTTTACTGTCAGAAATAAGATGAATCCTATGCTTAGTACAGACCACAAAGGTGGCAATGATGAAGGGCTTGAAAAACGGAAGCATATTTGCCCAATAACAGAGTAATATCTTTATTGTTGGTGGATATGCATGAATAAGAACTGACCTCCTAGCCATCAATTGAAAACATGAATCAACTGTATCACTTGATAAGTAATTTTCGAAACTGGTGATGTGAATATGATCTAAGGCACATTTTGTTAACGTCCCTGCAATGTCACTGTAGCTCCTTGATAACACAAAATTGCATAGTCAAATTTGTGTAATTCACTAGTAACGGTCCCAACGTTTGTAACCATTGAAACTCCAAGAACAAAATCAGCACCTTTAATAGGCAAAACATAGAACAATCCTTGAAAACCAAGCCCTTGAACTTCCACATAACATCGGAACACTGACCTTCACAACATAGCTTACTACTATTGCCAATCAAACACCAAAATTGGTTTGTAGAAGCTACTGTCAGTCCAAGGAAAATTTGCAACACTTGTTTTGCAGCAAAATTTGTGGCGTACTTCCGAATCCACTAACACTGTCACTTGACGACGCATTCACCAATCCAAAAAATCGAATGGTACGGGCACCAAATGTCTTGACATAGCATGATAACTAATCAACCGTTATCATCTTGTACCTTCATACCCACCACCCGAATCTCTGCCAATGCGACTTCACATAGACACTAGTAGGTCCCATCTTCTTGCATCTTTGTATTATCAAGAGAAAATTTGCCTTACATATATGATTCCTGGAGTATTTCTCATCACAGTTAGTTAGCATAGGGCCCTTAGTTCTCGTCTAACTTGAATTTCCTCTTTAGAGAGTTTTTTTTTAATATGGTAAGGTGTTTTAAAAATTCTACTGTATAATTCTGAGGTTTAGAAAATTGTAATGGATAAGAAGTAGATTGGAAGAAGTAGGGATAGAATATTGAGTCTGAAAGAATGGTCTTGAAACTTGGATTTCATGCATTTTTTGCTAACCAAATTGCATGAGTGTAATGAGTAAGGTGGAGAAAATTGAACCTCTAGCGAAATGTGAGATTTAAGGCTAGAAATGTAAAGCAAGAAAGCAAGAAAAGATTAAGGTATGCCTACAACTTGATTATACAAAGATTCAAATTCTTTTTGATATTCCACTACCGACTTCTTTTGCTCAATTTTCCAGGGCTCCTTGAATATCATCATATCTAAAGGTCCAAATCTATCTTTAAAGGCTGCAAGAAAGCTTGCCACGATCCCACTGGCTAATTTTGCCTTAAGCCACTACAAAATTGTAAGGCTCCTCCCTCTAAGGCAAATGAATGCCAATTTCAAGTCTTTGTCTATCCGTACTTTATGAAAGTAAAAAAACTTTTGCGTTGATAGATCCATCCCAAAACATCTTGACCGGAAAATTTTGGGAATTTCTATTTTGATGCCTTTCAATAAGGACATCCGTTGCAGAATGTGATAATGAAGAATCTGAATGAACTTGAGTTTGCATCTTTGAGAAATCCTCATTCTGATTCTGAAAGTTTATCCATTTTCTCTGAAAATGGGGTTTGAATAGAATATTGATAGTGGAATACAAATCATTCAAAGTTTGATGAGTAACCAAATTGGCTTTGATAGAATCTTACATCTGTGATTGCATTCGCTTCATAGTCTCGGCTAATGAAAACACCAAAGATTGCAAATTTGGAAAATTCTCCTGTGATCTTGTTGAAGCCATAACGAAGCACCAATTGTTGGGTTTTAAAAACACTCTTAAGGCCCACCCACTTATTTACCTTAACCCGTGCCCAAGCCCATCACTATTCCACTTACGAATGTTGAATTTTGTTTCACTCCGCCTCGTACTCTCACTCTCACTTTAGGGTTTCAGAATAGTTATAGCTCTCTTTCCACTCTTTATTTTGTCTCTTGTGTTTTCCATAGATCGTAAGGTTTAACTCGTGATAGTGTTGGTTTATTAGGTAGGAACTTTCGAGCAGTCTTGGGGCTCCTGCAATTGATACTTGATTTCCCGAAGGGGGTAAAAAAACCCTTTTCCCTTTTGCCGTTTATTTATCGTAAGATTTATACTTAGATCTTGTTATATTTGTTCAAATCTGGTATTTGTTATAGCTGAATCGTTATGTAAACTAATTTCTTTCTAGTACAACAGTTACATAACAAAATCTTGAAAATCTAGCTAGCAATCCTGTGACTCTTTCATGTAATTCCTTGTATGAACTGTAACACATTCATACTCTTTTTTTTTAGCCCAACGTTCATAACATTAGATAAACAATATGACTACAATTCGGTTGTATTCAAACCTCACCTATTTTTCATATAGCTGGCTTTTAAACAACATCATACTAATGTTTATTTTCAACCTTAAAGGTAGGTCAGAAAGTTTATACTGAAAGTTATCGCGTTATGGTGTACACTTATACATTTTAACCATTTCGCGTGTTAGAGGTCCGTAAGTCTCTAATTAAATATTAAATCAATATAATTAATAATATTATATCTGATCATATAATAAGAATATAGCTACAGATTCTCATATTCCCAGGATGTGGAGCATAAGTTGTAGAGAATCGAAATCTCCTACTAAAAAATAACAAATGAAAAAACACATCTAATTTTCTCAAAATTCATTCGTACCATTAAGTCATAAGAATAAAAATCCATCTAAATAATCTATTAATACTCATCTTAACAAGATCGATTAACCTACTCAAATACAATAATTTACAAAGTTGAATGTTCTCTACATTCAACATTTCATTCCATTTCTTCCGTATTCATTGAATGAGGTCCACAATAGAACTCAAGGTAAGTCTCATATAGGTCCCACCATAATAGAAATTGAAAAATCTCACTAAACAAATTTAAAATATTATACAAATATCTATTCACTGATACTTACATAATCTATAAAAGAAGTCATTTAATTTCACCCTGCAATCTGATCCTAAAGTTTTGCGATCTGTATTACAAATCTGTAGAAAGTAAGGCTAATTAGCCCTACTGAGATAGGAGTGTAATATCCTCAATATATTTATATGCACAAGCAAGTTCAAACAATTTTCGAATTATATGCAATGCATGAGCAACCATATGAAATGCAACATCATACGTAGTTCTTCTGTACCGTGTAAAGTTTATACCCCCTTGACCCTTGGGTAGGAATTTGGATCATAACATCAGTGCCCAGGTTTTAACCCAATTAATTAATTTATCTCACTAAGAGATTGGTCTCTTATGTCAATGGTGTAAACTCAGGTGTAATTATCACACCAAATAATAAACACCTTGAAGGAAAAATCGACTTGGAACCATCAAGGCGCGATAATACCCTTAAATCACTTAGTTCTCAATTGACAAGAACTGTAATCTTTTAATACTCATGAGCGACCTATAGTAGTGATGCCTTCAGATATACAATGATCTCATGCAATGTATGGTCAATGATTTAGTTAAGTGTAATAATAGATTATTTTTTGGGTGACACGTAGAATTAATCACACAAGATTCATTCACATTAAAGACAAATATAAAGACACTACTCATTCAATTATGCTCACAAAACAACAATCATTATATCAAAAAGATAATTTCACCATATCAGATTTTACCTAAAGTCATTTAAAATACCATCCGTTTCTCTTCCATCCTAATTTAGAATCTTAATTTAAATATATAATTATTGTTTTAATATTATTATAATTTTATTATTTTTTTTACCTATATTTACCATATATATAATACATATATACTTAACCGTAAAATATTAACCGTAATTCTCTTCACTCCTTTTTTTTTTCCATTATATTTCATATTATATGATATATTTATATATATATAATATATATAATACATAATATAATAAATATATTACATGTTTATCGTTGTGGCATTTGTTTCATGCCTCCCATCCAGGTTGCAGCTCTGAGACTTTCTCTTCGTATTTTTTTTTTTTATACAATAATTATATAATAATTTACTCCTTTCACTTTTGTGTTCTCATTTCCTTCCGTATGACTCCTTCGCTGATTTCTTCTCTCTCTCTTTTGTTTCTATAAATATACATATAATTATATAATATATTATCTTCATGGCCTGTTCACCTTTTTTCATCTTCACCTCGCCAGATTCAACTCCCTCACCGATTCAACATCCTTTGCCGACTCACTTCATCGTACTTTCCAAATTATATACATATATAGTTCTATGGGAACATTACATGATGAGCTCGCTCGAAATACGTCGCATTTTGGGGGAAACTTTCCGAACTCGACACTTCCCTTCCTCAATCTACGTCTCTCATCCAGTAACATACACTCACGATTGTACGGGCACATATACTGCACGCACCTACCCCAAAATTTCTCCCCTACACACTCTATTTCCCACACTACACGTGCGAAACTAGCTGCACACACTCTGATTGAGGAATGAACTAGTATAAAAAATGAAGGAGTAAAATTTCATGATCATTACATGGCATAGGAGGCTCGATGACCCTACTAAAGCTAAAGGAGAAACACAAGCTCCACAGAACAATCACGAACTTACAAGACCAGGGAATCAAACTACACTGAAAGAGAACAAATATATGTTAACTTGATTCACTGACCATAAAAGAATAAAATAATTTTAAATACATTAAATAATTTAGAGAACGCTACAATAGATACACTTTCGTTTTGTGTTGATTTGTATTTGTTGGTTTATAATATAAATTATTTAGTTGCCTACTCGGAATACATAAAAATAAGGATAGATTGGGCAACTTAGGATTTTCATATTGTGTTAGGTTTCCCAATTGTATCGTGTACTATAAATCCGTGCAAGGGGGTTCGCCAAGGGAGCTTATTATTGAAATAAAAAACACATCCTTTATTCATTGAAATTATGATAACCCTTTTATTCTTTGCAAAAGAACTTTTCATAGGAATTCTTAACTAGATTGCTAGATCCTCTTTTGATAACTTAAGTTTTCAGTCAACAGATTGATTGGGGTTTAGTTTTTACGTTTTTTTTCTTATACAAGATGTCCTCGAGATAATTGAATCGCAATAGCAATGTGGGGGTTCTAGATTTAACAACTCAGATTTCATGCATCACTCTCTCTCTTGCGTTTCCATTGCACAGCAATCAACTTTTGTTGCACACATACCTTCTCCTACTCGCACAACCATCTGCTGAACACATATCATTTTTCCACTAGCATACGAATTTCCAACATGCCAAAGCATACACGATTTGCACACACACACACCAATATCATACAAAGTCACTCCACACACATAGATTTATTCCATATATATTTTGGCACACCCACACATGTACATGTAACCACCAACTTATACTCCCATTCCCCACACAACACCATTAGCGACTAACCCAACAATTTTCATTTTCTCGAATACATAAATAAATAATTCTCAAACTTGCATGAAATCAATTATACATATATCATATAAATATTAATATCATACACCAATAACATATATTATAGAGTTTCTAATAACCAAGAGTCTCATTTTTCGATTACTTAAAGTAATCTTGAGTAAATATATAGGATAATACTTCTTCTAAAAACATAAAGAAAACTATGCTATTAATATACTACTCATGATGAATATTACTTTTAATTTAATGTATTACTAAATTATTTTAACAATTTTTAAGTAATTTACAATTTTTATATACTTATTAAAATTATATTTAATATTGAAAATAAATTTTCCTATAAAAATCTAAGTCTAGTTTTAAAAGCTTAATCTCGAGAATCACATAGGTGGTCCCCGGTTGTGATTTAAACTTCTACGTGCAAATGGCGTACAGTGATTCCCATGGAATTGCCGGAGTTCTCCTTAGCATCGGCGCCAATCGGGAACTGGTGAAGCGGGTGCGAATTTCCATGAATTTTCCTTTCGAATTACTCTTTGGTGTTTTGGATTTTCTTTCCTTTCTTGTTTCTATCCTTCTGTCCTCCTCTCTTGCTTTTTCTCTTTTGTTTGGTGGGATCGAAGATCGTGGATGCTACTGGAGCCAAATACATATATGGTGTACTTTTTATATTTTTTTGGTCCCGTTATCTCGCATAGTACTTTATTGTAAATTTAGAAAAGTTAGTATTTTAATACAAAAATTTTATAATAAGTTAATTAAAATATTCTAAACTTGAATATTTACTCAGATTTTTATTTTGATAATCTCCAAACTTATGATTTTAATTAATTTTATTATTTATGTAAAATTTTTTGCAATTCGCTTTCCACATGATCATTAATTTAATTTAATTATTAAGTGAGATATAGTTAAATTTTTAATGCAATCTTATTAACTATTTCAATATTATACGTATCGAATTACATGGATTTACTATTACCCTCTTTTAAAATTTATCCTCAAACTTTTAGAATGTATCTGGATCTCCGAATAGTTGGAATACTTCTCCTTCATCTCATCTTCTCTTTTCCAGGTGGCCTTCGAGCCCTACCTCGACTAAATTCCAAGTACATTGTACTTTAACATATCTTAAAAGTCTTCCTTATTCAATTCTCGAGTTAAGTATGAAGACCTTCGAATAGGATGTTCTCATATGTCAAATTTGCTAAATTGTCAAATAACCATCTCAATTGCTCTATTGGGATCTACGATTTGCTTCCAAGAAATAACATGTAGAAGACAAAGTGGATTCCTGATTACAAAAGGAGGTAGAGCTAGTAAATTTAAGCCATTTCTTCTCCAACCTTTTCTAAAATCTTCATATGCCTAACATATATTGGACTCCAATTTTTTTTTTTCCTTCATTCCAAATCTTCTGGTCCCTTGATTGGTGTGACCCTTTAGAATAGACATAGTCCCTAGTAGAAACTCAATATCTCTTCTTTTCAAATCGCCTAACTCATATGACGATCTTGAGTTTCCTTCATTCTTTGTCTTATGGTGGCAACCTTGTCTATCAATTCTTGTACCAAGTCAAGCCTAATTGTAATTTATTCAATCCTGATCCTAATATACAAAGATCTACACTTTCCTTTTGTATAGGCCTTCATAAGGAGCCACTCTGATTGATGAATGATAACTATAGTTTAAGCTTATTCAACTAATGGCAAATGTCGATCTCAACAATCTCTGAAATTAAATGCATCGAAGCTCCTTACACATATCTTCTAATGTTAAATGTGTTTGTTTGAGAAGTAAGTCGCACTAAATTGCAATTTTTGTCCCTAGAGCTGCTTGTAGACTTCTTCAAAATTTTGATAAATCGTGGACTCTCGATCACATACTATACTATGTGGGCATCCATGGAAATCTTACAATTTTCACAGAAAAAAATTCCACCTAACTTATGCAAAGAATACTCATATAATGGGGTAGAAATAAGAAGATATAGTCAATCGGTCTACATTACCCATATAGAATAACTAGTCCCTATCCCTTGGCAAAGGTATAAACAAAGCCTATGGTTATTCATTCCCACTACCATTCTGAAATTGGTAATGGCTATAGTAGTCCTCTAGGTTTTTATATGGTTTGGCATAACCTGTTGCAGAAAAAAACATTGAGAGATGATTGTGCTATGTCCCTCTTCATACCTTTCCACCATAACCCTACTTGAGCTCTTGATACAACTTATTACCCTTAGGTGTATTATGTATCCAAAATTGTTGGGCTTCATCTAAAATATCACCTTCTTCGATTTATGTATTTCAAGTACGCACCATCTACCTTGTAACTTTAAGACTTTGTCTTGATCTACTTCAAATCGATATTAGCTCCTTGCTCAATTTTTTTTTTGAAGGTTCTGTTTTCTTATATTCATTGAGCTACATCTCTTTTATTCTATCTAGGAGATTATGTCACACTTTATGATTTCCTACCTAGGCTTCCTCCTCATACCATAGAATTTTAATCATCAGCTTCTCGAATTCCTATATCAACTGTTGTTGTTTGGTTAATAGTGCTACTAACTAGCCATGATTCTTTCGACTCAAAGCATCAGCTACAACATTGGCTTTCCTATATGAAGTTTAAAATAACATCGTATCTTTGATGAGCTTGAGTCATCTTCTCTATCACATTGTTAAGCACCTTTTGAGTAAATAAACACTTTAAGCTCTTATGATCCATATATGTTTCCACATTTCTGCCCATATAGGTAATGTCTTCCATGTCTTCCAAGGTAAATATGATCATTGCAAGTTCTAGATTGTGAGTATAAGATAATTCCTCTCATGCATTGTCAACTACCTTGATGTTTACGCCACACCTTTCTTTTCTGGCATCGAAACATATACCAATCCATTTGTGAGGCATCATCGGTATACAAAAAAGGATTCTTTTAGGTTGGTAAAGTTTAGATAGGAGCTTAGATAATAGTTGCATCAACTTCTAAATGCTTCTCTCGCAGTTATCATCTTAATCAAACTATTACGTCGTTTTTGGGTTAGTTTTAGTCAATAGCTCAATATTTGTGAAAAGTTCTTCACCCAATATTTTGTAGTATTTGGTTAACTAAGAAAACTCTTACTTTCTGTAATCAATTGGGTTTGTTTTCCCAATCAATATGGCTTCTATCTTGTTGGATCTACCATCACTCCTTCACCAAATAATAATATGCTCTAATAATTCAATCAATAACCTATAATTTTGCATCTGACAATTTTATGTATAATCGATGTTCCTTCAATTAGTCCTAAGGGCAATTCCTCTGTTCATCATCTCTATGTTGAGTTTTAGAATAAATTAGGATATCATTGATGAAAACACTTACGAATTTATTCCAAGAATGACTTAAATATCTTGTATCATGAGTCCATGAACATAGTTGGAGCATTTAACCGTCCATTGGAATTACTAAAAAATATGTAATGACCAATCTCATTTAGAAGGAGTCTAGTATGTCCTCAGACTCACCCAAATTCCTTAACTAATGGTATCGGATCGCAAATATATTGAGAAAAGCACTAGCTCTTTGTAGCTGATCCAAATAAATCACAATTCTTGGTAACAGATGTTTGTTCTTCATGGTTACGTCATTCAAATCTTGATAATCAATGCATAGCTAAATAGATCCATCCTTCTCTTGACAAATAGCACTAGATCTCCCTCAAGCGATATGCTTTGGGCAAATGAATCCCTTCTCAATTAATTCTTGTAATTGCTTCTTCAATTCCTTCAATTAGATCAGGGCCCTTTCGATAAGGTGCCTTTGAAATTAGGTTTGGTACAGAGCTTAATTTCGATTCTAAATCCATATTCTCATGATAGTAATCCTGGTAAAATCTTTAAAAATACCTTAGAAGAATTCGTTAACGATAGTTATTTCTCCAATCTCAGCAATTCTTTCTATCACTACAAAATCTTATTAAATTCATGCTCTAGTTTTCAAGATATTGTCCCTCCTTCTCATAATATATTAGTAGAAGCTTCTAGATTCTCCTTGATTGTCCTCAAATACTACAATATTCACTCTCGGCTTACTCAACTACACTTTCCTTATTCTTACAATCTGCTTTTATTTTTTTTTTGGCCAAAAAAGTGCCTTTATAACTAATCCATTCCTAAGACGCTTCACAAACCCTCTCATGGATAAAATATCAAATCTGTAGGCATTGTTTCTTACTTGTATCCTCAATTAGGCATTCCTTTTAACTATCCTTGGTGATGAATTTTTCTTTTGTAAGAATGTTAATCTTTAAAGATCTTCGCTGAAGTTGGATTCCAGCTCCTTTCATTGAGCTACAAACAAACTTAAGAAAGAACGTGTAGCTCTCCGTGTCAAAAAAGAACAAAAAGTCGGTTGAGCAGTGATTAAAGTGGATCCTGATACAACATCTCTTTTATCTATGTAACTGTACTGCTAATTCAATATCCCGTATTAGTCTAAGCTCTACCTTCACCTATTCTCGATACGACAAAGCCTTTTCAATAGTGAACACTCAAGCATTTGTGGAATAGGTCTTGGCTCCATATGTTCCATGTCCGAATGGTCGATTGGCTGGCCTCCAATGGTAGTTTTGAGTGTTTGTAAACCTCACCCTAGGTCCCTGGATTCGGGGGAGGGGTCTCAAAGGCAGACTTAACCAAGTGCCCTGTTATTCATCACATAAAAACATATTGCCAAATCTCTGTAGACAGTCTAGTGCCTTAATGAACATTCGCCTATAACTGAAAACATTCCCCTACAAGTGTGGGCACTTTCGGGGTATTTCTTTGGTCTCATTTCCAATAAACTACATTATCGGCTTTGCTAATGACAATATAACTAATGATTTTATTATTTGGTGCTCACAATTCAACATAGGCCTTTTTCCCTTATCACTTGGACTCGTTTAAACAATGGACTCTTTTGCCAAAAACATACATCCTTGCACTTATTAGAGCTTCATTTCTTCACATTTATGCTTTGTTATTCTAAAGCTCGACCCTTGTGTACCACTTTTGAATATGATTGGGGCAATTTAAACTCCATGAATTGTCCCTATTTGCTATGTCCAATCTATTCATGAATAACTATCATATTCAGTGTGTCCAAAATCTTTATAAATGTCAAAAGCAAACTATAACAATCGATTAAATTCATTCTCATATTGATCAATAGTCTTTGTGCCTTTCATTAGTTAAACTATTGTCCGTTAGCTTTATCCTAAAGCTCTCTAGGAAGTATTCTTTGAAAAATTCCCCTCAAAATAATTCCGCATGAGATCGGTTGGGGTAAAGTCCTTTGTTTAGCATACCTACCATATCATGGCTCTCATATTATCAAATATGATACAAAGTGCCACTTTTTGGTGGTCGTACTACTTCATAGGCCACATGACTTTCCAATTTGTGCCATCCTAGAGGGATATCAGCTAGAACAGGTTTTATCGGGTTCCCCACCCACACCGTCCCCTAAAAACTCTATAGGTACTACCCTATAGGGTTTTTGACGGGTTATTGTTTTTCATTTAAAACCTTGTAGGATTGGGAAGGGATAGAGGGATAAATGTTAAACCCGTTGGGTCTCAAACTTGTAACATATATATTTAATATAATTTAGTTAATAAATTATATATTATAAATTTAATAAAAAAATTAAGGGATTAAAAGAAAAAAAATACACACTAAGAACAAGTGAAACAGTAATATTACCCACACAAAATACAAAACATAAGCAACACTGCACACTGAGTTGAGATGCCTGAGACACAACTCGAGGAGCAGCACTGCACTACTCGGACACGGATAGTGGACACACACTCCACTCTCACACAGTCTACAGCACAGACAAACACATAGAGATAGTGAGACTGAGACATACACACAGGTCACAGCATAGAGTCACAGCACTTGAGCACTGCATAGATACGACTCGTTTTCACCACACAGACACAGTAACACACACCGAGCCACCACTTACGTCTACGACCACGGTCCACTCTAACTCACAGTCACGGTCCACTTCCACTCGACGTCTATGGTCCACCTCCACTCGAAATTTAATCTTACACCTCACAATCACATAGACACACACTGAAACACACACACACGTTTGACAAGAAAAAAAATCAAGACGCAACTGTAGAAACCCTAGGCCTAGCTGGAATTGGAACTTGATCTTGTTCACGTCTTTGCCTCCTCCTGCGTAAGCTGCTGTCGCCCGTCGCACGCATCAGCTCGATCTCATTCTCATCTGTCTTCTGTTGTCGATCTCGGTCTAGCTCAATCCCATTTATCTGTCTTTTGTCGTCTGTCATACAATCGTATGCACCGGCCACCATTGCACTTGCTCCACAGTCTCACGGGTCAACTTAACTCTCGATCTCGTTTATCTTCTGTCATCTACACCGCCCACCGTCGCACTCGCATGCACCAGCACGAGCATCATCTGTTGTTTGTCGTGGCCACCATCGCACTTGCACACACCAGTGCATGTGTCGTCTCGAGCTCGGCTGTCTTCTATCGTCTGTCACGGCCACTGTCGCACTCGCAAGTCGCACGTAGATAGCTAAGTTGTTCGTAAGTTGTGGTCCATTGATTGTTGCCAATCGTAGTTTTAATAAATTGAATTCTTGTTCTTAATCCTACTACGAAGCAATAGGTAAGTGCACCTATCATAGCGTAATATAGCAAGTAAGCACAAGGTCGTCCCTTAGAGATACACTAATTACTAGTACTAACTCTATTCCTATTATCTAACCGTTGCTTTAATAATGTTGTTCAAAACTTGATTACTCTAATCTCAAAACTAACAACTCACTAACAACAATGTTTCTGAAGATTTATCAATTAACAAAAGCAACCTAGATCTTATTCTACTCCTTCTCTATCATGTAATTCATTAGATTTCTGAAGATTGTCGTAATTGACTTCTTATACTGTCGACTTCTCTAGTCAAGTTAACTACTTTCTCAAGTATATTAACCTATCTAATCCTGGGTTTATCAAAATAGGATCTCTCCTTAGTTAATAGCAACCTAGAATTGCATAAAGCACATGAATTCGCATCAAAATAATCGATGTAAACAGAAGACTCTTGTTTCCTATCTCTAGAAGAACAATCAAATCTCATTAATTGCATTAGATCTAATCATATGAGCAATTTCTCAATTAACTAATATGATATCACGCATAAATTCATATTCCGGATCTATGAATCTAAGAAACAATTGAAGAACATGCAATTAATCATAAGAAAGTCAACAACTTTGCATTAAAGATCAAATCTTTATCACATGATAGAGAAGTTTCAAATAAAATCTAGATCTAGGGTCTACTCCTCCACAAATTTGACAAGAGAAACACAATTACTAGAAGAATAGACAAAGTTCATGGTCACAACCCTTAAAGATAAAATCTTTTTCTTCGTGGGTCTTCAATCTCCCCTAGAATCGACAAATTCTTATTTCCCTTGTTATGAGAGCGAGAGAAAATGAAGAATTCGTAACTTTTTCTCTAGGGCGAACTAAAGGGTCTATTTATACATGTACCCGTTTGGGATATATACACAAGTAGTGTATCTCGTTCATGTATCTCATGCTTACTTCTAGGTGCCCTTTAATGTGAATTTACATGAGCAAGTACATGGGAGTGTACATTAGTGTGTATTTGAAATGTCATCGAACAGAAGCAAAACTTAGATGCACAAGCAAAGTACATGGGCGTTTTACTTTGCTCGTGTACTTTCCAGAAATCCGCTTTAGTATACATAAGTAAAACAGCAAAGTGCATGGGTGTGTATCTTGCTTGGTACTTTCCAGAATTTTTTCTTCACATGTAATGTAGCCAATTCCTTCCAAAACTTGCTCTGACTCTTCAAAACTCCTTCCCTTAGCTCCAAATACTCTAGAAGATCCTAAAATTAACATTCTTTTCCTTAAGCACCCTTTTCTTCAAAAAATCATCTAAAAATTCAACAAAAAAAGCCAATTTCATTACTCTAGTTTGGGTATTTTGCGACTTATCAAACTTCCCCACACTTAAGTCTTTGCTTGTCCTCAAGCAAAATAAAACATTAATCAAAACTTCTCATTAATCATGATTATCGTTCCCAAAATAATACTACTCACACATTGCATTTATGAATTTTAATCTTTAAAGCTCAATGCAATCCCTAATCTAATGAGTGTGCTTCTCACCTTGTCATAAAAGTATTGTAACAAAGATACTTTAGTCAAATTTCTAGGATTAATCAGTGTAAACTAAGCTTTACTGATAGGAATCAAAATCCGACAAGCCCTATCATTAGGGCAAGAACCAAAGGGTTTCGAAATCTTGGCGATGAGGGCCCATTTGAGCAACTAGATCCTGGAATTATTCGTTTACAAACCCTCTTTTATCTTATTCATGTATTTTTATATTCCAACAGGCACACTTATCATTTTTAGGGGCAATGGACAAAACTCACTCAGACTCAGTTTGTGGGTTATCTATGGACCGACTTGAACCGGCGATGAGTTGGGCTGACGAATCCTATGGAAGAGCTTGCATGATGAAGACTATTTTCTTTTATTTTTTAATTGTTATTTGGACTATTTTTATGTTGTATTTTCTTTTGGGACACTTTCATTTGATTGTAATTTCCTTTAGGACCGTCCACCTTAAAAGTGGCATAGTTGTAATTTTGTACATTTTCTAACCCTAAAGGTGGCGAGTATAAATACTTGCTTATAGTAGGGTTTGAGGAGGCCATTTTGAAAAATTAGACACAAAAAACTTAACGTATGGGAATTAAGGTTCATCCTAGTTCTAATTCTCTTTATCAATTTAAAACCCAAGAATTAGAATGTGGCGAGTGCATAAAAAGGGGAAAATTGTGAGTCATATCAATTTCTTTCTTTGTTGTTTTCATTTCATTTCTAGTGAGTCATATTAGGGTTGATTTGGAGTTTCTTGACATATTTTTTATCACAATTTGTGAACAATTATTTTGTTAAAGATTGATTGTTCTTTAGTACTTGAAATCAACATCATTTCATTATTGTTGTGAATTGGAGTTGAAGAGGAAGTAGATGTCACGGTTTTGATCAATCCTTTTGGTTTGATTCACGTAGATTTCAATTATTCTTGTTATTATTTTGGTGAAGATTACATATATGGATTGTAATTGTATCATTTGATCTTTGGTTTTTCATCAATTTCCAAAGGAGTTCACGTAAATTGTCATCCAATTAGACCGGTTTGTATTTGAGTTGTGATTTGTTTTCTTTGATTCATTTGATTGTGCTTGGACTTGGTTTTGAGCACATCATTTACCTCTTCAATTAACAACGGCTTTCCTGATTCAAAATTAGAACAAGATCAATCAGAGCAAAAGGAAACGTGGTACTTTTTCAACCACCACTAAAGAGTCTATAATCTTCTCAATTATCTCTCTGAGCAAAGCAATAAATAATGAAGTACATTGCATCTATGTTTCCCCTGGATTCCTCCTCCTTTTTAGTTGATCTCTTCAAAGATTTTATTCTTTATAGTAGTTCACTATTTTCATCCTTTTTTTAGTTCAGTGTTAGGATCTTGAAAAACCCATGTAACGAGTTTTTAGCCGTTTATTCCCTAGGCTCGTCACCCAAGTTAACAAACGTTACCCCCTTAATTGAGGGCGTTTCTATGAGCTTAATTACTAAAGTTACAGGACCCTCTCAACTTTTGCCTTTTTTGGTTTATTTCATCTTGTTACGGTAATTTCCTCGGTCGCCCGATCCCAGGCCAAACGCCCTTTAGGTGACTAGGTTTTAAAGGGACCCCATCGAACCTTATTCCCTTTAACTTATTATTTTGACTAGTTAGTAGTGGAGTCAAACTTCACTCTTCTAAGGGACCAAAGCCTACCCATACTAACCAATCCTTTATTTTCAAGTATAAATGCTTTCATTAAATTATTACTTTAAAGGATCTTCTAAGAAGGATCACCAAGTGAATCATTTCATTTGCCCTTTCATGAAGATTTAAATGGCTCTAAAGATCTTTAAAACGAGGATTAACCTCTTAGTAAGCTTAGAAAATGAACCAATTAACATTTTACAGGGGGACCTTTGTCTGATCTTAACTTTAATTTCCCATCACTAAATAATGAGTAAACTTGTTTCAAAAGCGATTTTATCCCATAACTTTGACTAAGTATCAATGTTCCAAAAAAAGACAAGGTGACATGCACAACACTCTTTTAGAGGAATTCATTACTAAATGCTAAAATACTACGTAATTTTCAATCATGATTTCAAATTTTGATTATCAAAACAAAAAGAAAAAAAAAATAGGGGAAATTTTGAATGACTCATACAATTTAGCAAAACATTATCAAATTCTTTAGTATCCCCTTCCCCACACTTAGATTGAGACATTCCCCCTAATGTCTTTATCATTCAAGAACACAATGGGAAATAAAGAGATAAAAAAAAAAAAATAAAAGAAAAGGAACTGAGACTTCCTGGGATTAAACAAGTGACGGACCAAGGGCATAGTTAGTGGAATGTCGATCATCTATATCAATGAAGCTCGCCAAGGAAAGTTATGGGACCATTTGCATTGCAGGATAGCACCTGATTAGCAAAATTCAACACAACAAAAACAAAAGGGTTTAAAAAGAGTAAATAGAGATTAGTATTATTACAGTCATCTAGCAAGGAAGAGTTTAGCTCAAGAGAAAGGAAGCTCCTCGAATATGCAAAATAAAACAATTACTTAAAGTCATTCATCATTCCGAACTAGTCTCCTCATTTTTCATCAGTTCATCATCATCATCATCTTCATTTAGTCTGCTTCATCCTCTTAATCATCACTTTCCTCACCCTGGGCAATGATCGTTTTCCACTTCCTTTAGTGGTTTCCTCAGTTTCTTCTTCACTTTCTCCCTCATTTCCTTGTCTTTATCACCGCTGGCCTCAACTTCCTCTTCAGCTTAGGGGAAGAGGCATAAGTGGGCAATGGCTTGCCCCGCTGGGAAGCACTTAGCCAGGGGCTGGAAAGTGGGGAACTATAAAATTTTCTAAATTTTTTTTCTTCCTTTTTCCCCCCCTTTGTAGTTGAACTTTCATCTCCCCTTGGGGGTCTTCTCAGTGGATGCAAGTGGTCAAGTGCCCGCTCTGTGTGGGAATAGAAGACTCACCAGGGTGAAGAAAAGGGAAAGGGAGCAGCCTTGGAGGATTGTGAAGAAGGGATGGGGCCCCTGCTAAAAGTGCGGGAAGTTCCTATGATTTTTTCACCCCCACTTGGCAAACGACCCATCGAGATTCTTTCCTAATTGCACTTGACGGCCTCTAGCCTAAGGTCTTGGAAAATGTCCATGCTCTTCAGCAATGAGTGAGAAGCTGCCGTATTTAAATCCCCTTAGATTGAAAGTCATGGGCCTATCTCCATATATAAAAGGCCAACTCCAGCCCGATATTAATTTGATACTCGTGGGAGATGCTTTAAGATAAAAGATTTCAAAGTTATTTAACAACTCCTTTACTGCTTTTTTCGGGCTCCAATTGTGTTTGTCAAGACCAATGACAACTTTGAGGCAATCACCCTTTAAATTTAGAGAGGCCTTGGAGCTAGATAGAAAAAGTACTCTTGTCGAGTCTCCGGTCAACCCCTCCCAACATACCTGAGCGTCAAGTTGGAGGCCAACTGCAATTTTAAACCCTCGAAACTCAGGTGTCCGAGTAAAAGCTTCAGTGTAGAATCCATTAGAGAACAGAACTAGTGGTTTTGTAACGTTGTGATGTCGCCCGTACACTTCAAAACTGAAGGACTTGTCCTAACCTTTTTAAATTTTTGTCTTCTATATCTGCATGTAGATAGGAACTCAAGAGTAACATCCCAAATACGCTGGTTCTTGAATGGTGAACAGGACCTCCCATAGTCCGATGGCAAGGATTCCTTGATTGGTTGAACTTATTCATACCCTTCCGCATACCCAATCCAAATATTGATGTGCACCAAATGGTTTCTTTTGAGAGAATTTTGAAACTGCTTCTTGCTCCATGGCTCATCCGAAAACTCTTCGGGGGGGGTGGAAGCAGAGGAAAAAACTAGCACCATCCTGCTTCCGCTTGCAGGGGTGGTTTTTTCTTCTTGGTAAACTTCAGTTTAACTGCACAAGTCTTCTTGCCTATCTTGAGTCCTTGAGAAAGGAAGAAATTGATGGTGTGGAAAGAAAAAACCACGGTGTGGAAAGTTTAAGTGGGAGTGAGTGGGGAAAAAGGAGTGAACGAATGGAGAAAGGGTCTTTGAAAAATGGTAGAATGAAGTGAGGGTTCCTTTTATGTACGGGGAGAAAAAATTAGATACACGACCAAATATACGGTTTTCCCGTTATACTTTGGATCGTATATCTCGAGTGAGGCGCTGTAGTTCAGGTACACGATCGTGTATCTCGTTCGTTTTCCCGGGGGAAAGAGCATATGTGAGATCAGATACACGATCATGTACATGAGAGTGTACTTTGTTCGATATCGAGAGGGGTATTCTGTAGGTCAGTTTACATGACCAGGTACACGAGCGTGTCCTTGTTCGTGTATCTCTGATATATACACAATGAGATATTTGAAGTGCAGGGGAGGGCACACCATGACTTTATTCCCCTTTTGTATTGCAAAGTCAATTTAGACACCCTCTGGGCATGTGTAAAAAAATCGGATACACCATTAGTGTACCCGGTTGTGCAGATCAAAGTACATATCCGTCATCACTTCATCTTACACTCGCTTGAAAAGGTCTTCTATCCTAAATTTTCCCACACTTAGAGTTTTAAAAAAAGCTCTATTAAGGTGACTTTCATAGAATCCA
This sequence comes from Laguncularia racemosa, assembly GCA_037954665.1. Lineage (NCBI taxonomy): Eukaryota > Viridiplantae > Streptophyta > Magnoliopsida > Myrtales > Combretaceae > Laguncularia > Laguncularia racemosa. The sequence goes on along the minus strand of JBBMOL010000501.1, from coordinate 190,555 downwards.
AACTTGGTTGCCCCTCTGTAGCTTACTGTCCTGCAAAAGTTACTCCAAAAAAACGGGTGATAATAAAGAAAGTAAAGATTTAAGGAAGAAAACTTACTAAGCAACATGGGTTACCTCCTAAGAACTTTTGTTGTTTAACGTCATTGGCTCGACTTAATGAATCGGTGGAGCTCAAATGGAGATGAGAATGAGGTTCAGCTCCTCCTTTTCTTCCAAAACTGTTTTTGTCCCCCAAGTAATGCTTAAGTCTTTGGCCATTCACCTTGAAAATGCCTTTCTCCGGGTGTTTAACTCAACTGTGCCGTGGGGAAAAAAACCCTTTTTCCCCGGTATAGACCAGACCATTTTGATTTAGGCTTCCCGGGGGAACAATTTAAACCCTAGAGTTGAAAAGTAATAAAAAGGGTCCCCTTCTTAAACTGTCCTTTTCCGTTGGTAGCCGAGCGTCATGAAACTTCTTGGCTTTCTCTTTGTATTATATATGAATTGCATATGCCATGAGCCTCCATTCATTAACTCATTAAGTTACATCCTTTGATGTGCTCCAGACTGGCTGAGATCTAAATTGGCAGTTTAATGCCCAAAATGCCTTGTGCTGAATCTCAACTGGTAAATGGCAAACTTTCCCGTAGACCAATTGATATGGAGTAGTATCAAGGGGGGTTTTGTAAGCTATCCGATATGCCCACAAAGCACATCTAACTTCTCGGCCCGTCTCGTCTATGGTGAGATAAGGACTTTTATTAAGATAAAATTTTAGGTCCCTATTTGAAACCTCCCACTTGCCCATAGTTGGGGGTGATAGACGTAGAAAAAGGTGATACCCCATACGTGAGAATCTTTTAATTTGGAATTATAGAAGTGTGTGTACCTTGTCACTTATGAGTGCCCGTGGGGGGCCTGTTACAGAAGGTTTTCAAGAAATTTTAACAACCATCGAGAGTCTTAGTCGACAAGGTTTGTGTTTACCATTTTAGAGGTAATCCACAATACCATTGTATTTATTTCGAAGGAAGGAGGAAAGGGCCCATAAAGCGATGCACACAATCGAATACTTACATTCTATTTTGTAGTGTTGTGGCATTTCATTCCTTTTCGATATGTTACATCCTGGATGGTCACATCGGCTATATATCTTGGCATCCTAAACCGACGACAGTAAAATCCTACTTCAATACTTTGTTTCACGTCCTATTGGCATATGATGTCCTCCGTTGGCCCACTGTACAGGAATAAGATTTTCCATCCTTCTTCATGGGAAAAATACCTTTTAATCATTGATCGGCATAAATTCTGAATAAATATGGATCCTCCCCGTAGTAATGCTTAATTCAGTGAAAAATTTCTTCTTCTGCTACTTGTTCATATCCTTAGGAAGGGCCCTTACCACTAGGTTTAAATTTGGGAATATCAGCAAAACCATTGGATGATATCATCTTCAACAGTCTTGATGGCATACAATCGTTCCTCAAGGAATCATCGTTGATCTCAATGTCATTTGGTCTTTCTAAAAGGGGTTCTCCAAATGTGATAGGTGGTCGGCTGCTAGATTCTCGGCACCCTTTTTATCCCTTATCTCAAGATCAAACTCTTGAAGAAGTAAATCCCCCAAATGAGGCGTGGCTTTACATCCTGTTTTTCAGCAAGAATTTCAAGGCGGAATGATCTGTGTATACGATGACCTTTTGATAAGATGAGATACGGTCTGAACTTGTCAAAGGCAAAGACAACTGCTAGCAACTCCTTTTTTAGTGGTTTTATAGTTTTCTTGTGCGGAGTGAGTGTTTTTCTAACATAATGAATGGGTTGAAAGTATTTGTCTTTTGCTGACCCAGAACAGCTCCCACAACCGAGTCACTAGCATCACACATAATTCAAAGGGAATGCCCCATGTTGGTGTGACCTTTATAGGTGCAGTGATGAGTTTTTTCTTAAGGAGTTCAAATGCACAATGCATTCCTGGTTAAAGTCAAAGGAGGTATCCTTCTCCAAGAGTTTTGGGCATTGGCCTAGCAATTTTCGAAAATCTTTAATGAATCGTCGATAGGAACCCCACATGGCCAAGAAAACTTCGTATTGCCTTAATCGAAGAGGTGGGGGCAATTTAGAAATTGCTTCGATCTTTGCCTCGTCCACTTCTATGCCTTTCTTGGAGATTTTATGACCCAAAACAATACCTTCTTGTGCCCTAAAATGACACTTCTCCCAATTTAGGATAGGTTAGTATCTTCACAACGTTGCAACACTATCTCAAGATGGTTTTAGACACTCATCAAAAGAATTCCCGAAAACAGAAAAATCATCCCTGTATAAACTCCATCTTGTCTCCTACCATATCCTCAAAAATAGTCATCATGCATTACTGAAAGGTGGCTGGGAGTGTTGCATAATCTGGGAAAAGGGATGCGTCGATAAGCGAAAGGTCCCAAAAGGGCATGTGAATGGGCCCTCTTTTTTTAGTCTTCGAGTGCGATAGGAATCTGAAAATATCTAGACTCCATCGAGGAAATAGTAATATGCATGATCAGCTAACCTTTCAAGCATTTGGTCCACAAATGGAAGAGGAAAATGATCCTTTCGAGTTGCTCATTTAGCTTGCGGTAATCTATACAAACTCTCCATCTAGTGACAGTTCTCATCGGGATGAGGCATTTTTTTTATTCGATACCCTGTCATACCGCCTTTCTTCGGGATACTTGAATGGGGCTCACCCATGCTATCAGAAATCGAGTAGATCATTTCTGCATCAAGCAATTTGATGACTTCCTTTTTTACAACATCTTCATATTTGGATTAAGTCGGTGCTGTGGTTGTACCACTGGCTTGACATAATCTTCCATCAGGAATTTTGTGTGTACAAAATGATGGGCTAATCCCCTTTATATCTGCAATTTTCCATGCAATTACTTTCTTGTGTTGCCCTAGGACTGCAATAACCTTTCCTGCTAATCTCGATCCAGATTTGATGCAATTATGACTAGAGTTTAGAATCTTCTTCCAAAAATGCATATTGAAGGTAGTTTGGAGTTTTTTCAATTCTAACTCGGGTGGTTCCTTAATTTGAGGTTTCGATCTCTAAATGGTGGATCTATTCATATCTTCAAGCTTCCTTCTTCTCTCAACTTAGGATTATTGTTTTAAATGATTGACAACTGCTCTAATCGCCATATTTTCAGTTTGCTCTTCTCCTCATTCATCAAACACAATTTCCAATGCATCACCAATCAACAAATCTTACAATGAATCCGAAACTGCGAAGTCAAAAGGGAATTGATTGCATAGCATGTATCATCATGGTGCAGGCTTTGTTTAAGGACATTAGGGGATTTTCACTATGACCCCTTCATTTCCACTCTCAACACTAATTCCCATCCCCAACATCAATTATGGCTCTAACGTAGCCAAAAAAGGCCTCCCCAATATAAAGGGGGCCTCTACATTGCTTCCATGTCAAGGATGACGAAATTCGTGGGAAGATGAAGTCCTGCACCTTTACTATACATCTTCAACTACTCCTCTAGGAAATTTAACTGATCGATCGGCTAACGAAGACTCATTCGGTCGATTTCAGCTCTCCAATACCCAATTTCTGGAACATCTTTTATGGCATCAAATTAATGCTGGCTCCCAAATCAGCTAATGCCCGTTCTTCTAGATAAATTCCCTATCAGGCAAGGGATGGTAAAGCTCCCGGGATCTTTTAACTTCTTTGGGAGTTTGTTCTGAATTACCGCAGAGCATTCTCTCCTAAAGTTACAATGGAGAACTCTTCAAGCTTCCTTTTGGGTTTGATAGCAACTCTTTAAAAAATTTTGCATATCGTAGCATTTGTGATAATGCCTCAACCAGTGGAAGGGGATATGCAATTGCTTGAATATCTCTAAAAATCTACTATATTGCTCATCTGTTCTGTCCTTCTTGAGTCGTGCTGGATAAGGAACATTAGGCTTATATTCTGGGATTAATTGAGGTGATGATTTTTCTTTAGGTGATTTTTCTGAATGCTTTCCCCCCTTTTTTGAGAACTGCTTGTTCTTTTGCTGGTTCAGTCACCCGACTCTCTCTTCTTGAACCTTTAGTTGTAGTTTCTTACCACTTCGTTTAAAGTGATAGCCTTAACATGTTCTTAGGGTTGGTTTCTAGTTTCTCGGTAGTGAACCTTAAGATCTCTCTGACAAAAGCTTAGCTATCTGACCGACTTGGTTTTCAAGATTGTGTATTGATGCCTCATGATTCCTCAGAGTTGTGTCTTGATTTTTCAAAATCAAATCCAAGGACTTCTGTCTCTCTTTGAATCCTTGATTAATTTTGTGAGAAGATCTTCAAGTGGCGGTTTGGAAGTCTGGACCGTTTGGGTTCTAATAAAACCCGGTGGAGGATTCGGATTGCCCTTCTGAATATTTACTGTTGTTATTCCAAGAACAATTGGGGGGATTTCTCCATCCTGAGTTATAAGTATTGTATATGGATTGTTCTGGGGCCGAATTGGGTTTTTCCCCAAATAATCCACTTGCTCTGTTTGCCCTTCCTCATCACTTGAGGGGTTCCACAATAGCCAGCTGATGTTGTGAGACGACAACCCATTGATCTTTCTAGATCAAGCCTCAACTTTGGACATGATAGAAGTAGCTACATCCCATCAAGAATGCCTGCCCCCTTCTTTTCCCGCCCCTACCATGTGACCCTTCATAATTATTCGCGGCCATGTCTTCAAAAATAGTCAAACTTTCTTCAGGAGTTTTATGGTTCAAGGTGTCACCAGCTGTGGCATCTACTGTTTTTTCGTTTGAAGTTCAACCCATTATAAAATATTTGAACTTGAAGCCACTCTAGGATCCCATAGTGTGGGATTTCCGCATTGAGTCCTTGAATCTCTCCTAGGTTTCATACAACGTCTCCATGTCATGGATTTATAAGATTGAAACTCAGCTCGAAGTTTAGCGATCTTTGAAGGAGGGAAGAATTTGTCCATAAACTTCTTAATCAAATCTTGCCATGTAGTAAGGAGTTCCTCGGTAAAGAATTTAGCCACTGCTTACCTTGCCTTTCAAAGAGAATGGGAAGAGCCTAAGGCGGATCGCATCATCACTAAAATCCATTAAATTTGAAGGTATCGCATATCTCCAGAAAGAGTTTGGATATGCGCATTTGGATCTTCATCCTATAAACCATCAAATTGAGTATATTGCTGCACCATCTGAATCAAGTTTGGCTTAAGTTTTAAAATTATTTGCCCCCACTCGAGGACGAACTATGCTGAGCTAAAGCCTATCAAGTTAGCCTAAAAAAAATTCAGATTGGTTCTAAGTGGCTCATTAGCTCGGCCATCTCTATTATTCAAAACCCGTTGGATGATTCGGGGGATCCACAACAACATTTCCCTTTATTTAGCTCTTGAGCACGTTATTAACTTTTTATCAGCCATTTCTTCCTTCAGTGATTCTCCTTGAATACCAAACGATGTTGACTCAGTCGAGTGTTGCTTTTTCTGATAACAACGAATAATTTTCTTGGCTCAGGATTAAAAATAGCAAGTTCCTTGGAGCGACTTCTAGTCATGCACTGTAAACGTAATACAAATCAATTATGAGCTCCAAAATTTTTAAGGAGAAAAGGGAAGAAAGATAAGAAAGAAATAAATTGGTTAAATTAATAAGTAAAAAGTGTTTTCTAATTATTGGCGTATCCCCAGCAACGGTGCCAAAAACTTGATCGTTGCCAAACGTTAGTTTTAATAAATTGAAATTCTTGTTCTTAATCTACTACGAAGCAATAGCAAGTGCACCTATGTAGCATAATATAGCAAGTAAGCACAAAGGGCGTCCCTCAGAGATACACCAATTATAGTACTAACTTCGTTCCTATTGTCTAACCGTCGCTTAATAATGTTTTCGAAACTTGATTTCTCTAATCTCAAAACTAACAACTCACTAACAACAATGGTTTTGAAGATTTATCAAATTAACAAAAGAAACCTAGATCTTATTCTACTCATTCTCTATCATGTAATTCATTAGATTTCTGAAGTTGTCGTAATTGATTTCTTATATTGTTGACTTCTCTAGTCAAGTTAACTACTTTCTCAGTATATTAACCTATCTAATCTTAGGTTTATCAAATAGGATCTCTCCTTAGTTAATAGCAACCTAGAATTGCATAAAGCACATGAATTCGCATCAAAATAATTGATGTAAACGAAGACTCTTGTTTCCTATCTCTAGAAGACAATCAAATCTCATTAATTGCATTAGACCTAATCATATGAGCAATTTCTCAATTAACTAATATGATTCACGCATAAATTCATATTCCGGATCTATGAATCTAAGAACAATTGAAGAACATGCAATTTTAAACATAAGAAAGTCAACAACTTTGCATTAAAGATCAAATCTTTAGCACATGACAGAGAAGTTTCAAATTTAAAATCTAGATCTAGGGTCTACTCCCCCCATAAATTTGACAAGAGAAACACAATTACTTGAAGAATAGACAAGTTATGGTACAACCCTTATAAGATAAAATCTTTTTCTTCGTGGGTCTTCAATCTCCCTTGGAATCGACAAAAGCTTCTTTCCCTTGCTGTTATGAGAGTGAGGAAAATGAAGAATTCGTAACTTTTTCTCTAGGGCGAACTGAAGGTCTATTTTATACATGTACCCCGATTGGATATATACACAATCAGATACACAAGTAGTGTATCTCGTTCATGTATCTCATGCTTGCTTCCAGGTGTCCTTATGTGAATATACACGAGCAAGTACATGGAGTATACATTGGTCGTGTATTTGAAACGTCATCGAACATAAGCAAAAATTTTGTTACACAAGCAAAGTACATGGGCGTGTACTTTGCTCGTGTACTTTCCAGAAATCCGCTTTAGTATACAAAGTAAAACAGCAAAATGCATTTGGCGTGTATCTTACTTGTATACTTTCCAGAATTTTTTCTTCACAGTAATGTATCCAATTCCTTCCAAACTTGCTCTGGGCTCTTCAAAAACTCCTTCCCTTAGCTCCAAAATACTCTTGATGATCCTGAAAATTTAAAAATCATTCCATTAAGCACCCCCTTTTTTTAACAAATCATCTAAAAATTCAACAAAAAAAGCACAATTTCATTACTCTAGATAAGGGTATTTTGCGACTTATCATCCATTTACCGTTTTGTTGTTTATTTGTATATGTGTGCATTTTGTGTTGAAATATTTGTGCAAGGATGAATCTATTTTTTTTGTATGGAGTTTCTTCAAAGAGATATTAAGTATTGAGATTTCTATGTTTTGTCTTACTTTTAAAAAAATATAAATGCATAATAAAAATTCCAACACAATAAGGTTGTATAAAAACCAAGTAAATGAAGAAATAAATAAATAAATAAAGGCGATACTTAGTTTAAAAATTTACTATGTCATTGCTAAAATATAAGATTTTCATTGAAAAAGATTACTTAATTTTAATCAAGGGTAGGAAAAATTTA
>JBBMOL010000501.1:0-182576 GCA_037954665.1 Laguncularia racemosa | reverse complement strand
TACATAGGTTACCTTGAATCTGACAAGGTGTGTGGAATAGATTCTCCCTCTGTATGTCCTTGGTATCTAGAGAAATAGTCATAACCCTGTATAACACATCAGTAGGTAAGTATTTTCCTCCCTTTTATCCCCATGTGTTTCAGCATGTTCATCATCATAATACTCTTTTAAGGCTAAGGATAAATCTATAGGCTCAATAGTCTCTTCCTCATCATCTTCCTCGTTACCCCCCATGACGGTCATCACCCTTTTATTGGGACACTGTGTAGCTATATGTCCAAATCCCATGCATTTGAAACATTTAATCTGGCGCATCTTCCCACTGGTTGACCCTTATACCACCTGTCTCAAAGAAGATCCAACTACCTCTTTGCCTTTCCCAGAAACATTTTTCTCCTTTTCTGTAGTAAGGATAACTTTGTCTACAACCCTGAAATGCTCACCTACTCCCTTTGACCCATCCAACTGACCAACAACCCCCATAGGCTTTGTATTAGTAGTGGGCCTGCTCCTAGTAAACTGGAATGAATAGGATCGCCTCTGTCTTTTCACTTTCAAGGTAACTGTATAACATCATCAAGTGTACTATATCTCTGAAGCTCAACTACACAAGTTATCTCATACTTCAACCTAGATACAAAACGTGCTAGGGTTTGTTCAGGAGGTTCAACTGATCCACATTTGATCACTAGTGTCTCAAACTCTTGTACGTAGTCATCCACTGTCTTACCCCCCTATCTCAGTGTCTGGAGACGCATAAATAGCTCTTGCCTGTAGTGTTCCGGTACAAACCTCATCCTCAAAACTCGTTTCATGTCTCTCTAAGTGTGTATTTCAGTTTCTCCATCCCTTCGCCTGTTGATCAGCATATTTTTCCACCACAAAGCGGCATACCCTATGAACTCTACAACTGCAAGACGTACCCTGGAGTCATCATCAATCTCATAACACTTGAAAAGACCCTCAACTTTGTTTTCCCAGTCTAGGTAATCATCGGCGGAACCCTTACCATCAAATGAAGGCATCTGTAGCTTTACATACTCTAATTCTCGAGGTGGTCTAAATTCCCTGTCTAGGTATGGATTAACCCCAAAATTATCATCTCTATCTTCTCTAAGAGCATGATAATCTCCTTCTACTCTTCTCCCTAAATTTCCTCCAACTGCCCCTTCTCTCTGGACATTCTGAGGAGCTACTCTAGGTGGTGCCTGAAGGTTTACCACAAGTGGTAGTGGCAATGTCATCCTATCAATCCTTGTTGCTAATGTAGCAACAATTGTGGTAAGGTCCTGAAGTTGTTCATCTAGAGTTCTTCCACTTGTATTTCGACGACCTGGTCTGCCACCCACTTGGCTATTGGCCTCATTGCCAATGCCCCCATTCACGCTGTCATTTGACATGTTTGTGGATGCGATTTATTTGAAGTACAAATGTAATCTCAAATAATTGTAGCATACTCCCTTCACTTCAACATGTCACAATAACACATTTAGATAACAACACACACATTTGTACACCCACGGTGCAATAAGTCACCAATGCAACAAATAATTCTTGTCACTTCAAGTATAGTAAAATAATTGAAGCACAAATAAATACTTCCAAGTAGTTAAGAAATTAATTCAATTAACAAGTATTTAAGTAATGAAACTCAATAATTTTCACACTTTAAATGCTTTTTTTTTTCTTTGAATTTCAAACTTCACTACTTAATTTCCTTTCTTAACCACACGGCACACACTCACACTTTAGCCTCAATGTGCAGCACCTTACTCCACACAACTCCACAAATTCACACCGCCACTCACACCACACATATACACGTTGCAACCACTTCAACCACCACTACATACACATAACACTTCACGTTGCAAATTACCTTTCACTCAACATAGACCAAAACTCACGCCACATGCATACACTCTTCACTAATTTTACAAAAACACAACTCCATAACACGGCAACAAATTCAAATGAACATCCTTAATGCACTTTCCACAAATGGTAAGATTCAATTTCAAATTCAAATGAAATGTAATCAATACCACTCAATAACTACTTCAAACTTAAGGGATGTATTTGAATTTCAAATGATTTCCTATTTTTCCACTCAAATTCAAATCTGGAAATTGTAATTGACCCTTCCTAATTCCGAAATCAACTACAAATTATTGTATTTCCAATTCTACAATCAAACACTAGGAAATGCACTTCTTACTTTTCCTTCCAAGCTCATGTCAACAACAAAATGATAAGGATTCACAATTGCCTCACGTCTACAACAACAAGTAGCAACTACAACTCCCCAACAACACAATTCAAGTTTCACGTCAAGCAAATTTAAATCAATGTGCTATTCAACAATTTCCTCACTTCTGAATTCAAATTGCAATTAATCCCTTCTCACAACCTCAAGCTCTGATACCAAAAGATGATGTGCCTAAAACCAAGATTAAGCACATACAAAACCAATTTGAAAGACAAACAAGCAATGTCAATCAAACTAGTCTCAATCACATGAACAATGGTATCAAATCTGATAAGAATCAAAATCCGACAAGACCTATCATTAGGGCAAAAACTAAAGGAATTCGAATTTTGGCGATGAAGGCCCATTTTGAGCAAATCGACCCCGAAATTATTTATATATTAACCTCTTTTCTATTATTCTTGTATTGTGTTTTCCAACAAGCACACTTATCATATTCTATAGGGCAATGGACAAACTCCCTCAGATTCAGCTTGTGGGTTATCCATGGACCGACCTGAACCGGTGATGAGCTGGGCCGATGGATCCTATAGAAGACCGACATCTTGAAGACCATTTCTTTTATATATTTATTCTTTTATGAACTATTTTGGTTGTATTTTGGTTTTGGGACACTTATTTCCTTGTAATTTTCATTTAGGGCTAGCCACCTTAAAAGTGGCAAACTTGTAATTTTGACCACTTTCTAACCCTAGGAGTAGCAAGTATAAATACTTGCTTAAGAGAGGGTTTGAGGAGGCTTATCATTTTGCAGATTAAACACTACATTTCACGTGAGGATTAGGTTTCATACCTTGGTTCCAAAATCTTATCAATTTCAATCCCAATAGTTGAAATTGTGGCAAGTGCAACATCTTGAAATTGTGAGCTATATCAATTTCATTTTGTTGTGATTTCTTTTCTTCTCTAGTGTGTCATATCTAGGGTTGAATTGAGATAGTTCTTGGTCAGAAATACATATTGTTATTCACGAATTCTTGTGTTTATTTGAAGTATTTATCAATTTGATTCGGATCATCATTGAAGATTATACTTGAAATCGTGTTCTTTTCAATTGGAAAGGGATTCTTATAATTAAGGTTTTCTTTGTCATTTGTGGATTATTTGCATGGATTATATGAGATTAGGGTGTTGTGAGAAGATATTATGATTGTGGTATTCTAATTATATCATTGGATATTTGGATTTCATCATTTCTTTATTAGGGTTCACGTGAAAAGTGCCCTTTGTGGATCCGATTTTGCTTAGACTTGAGATTGTTTTTCTTAAGTCTTTTGATTGTGCTTCTTAGTGGAATTAGGCACATCAAAATCTCAATGTTTATAACCAATTCTTCCAATTGGGATGTGATCAATCTTAAGTATCCAAATTAGATTACTCTGATACCAAAAGATGATGTGCTCAAAACCAAGCCCAAGCACATGCAAATGAATCAAAGAAACAACCCCCAACTCTCAATTAAAAACCGGTTCAATTGGATGAAAATTTGTGTGAACCCTATTGAAATTTTGATGAAATCCAAAGATCTAAGATGCAATCAACAATCCAACAAGGTTAAACCTCACCAAATAACAACAAATGCAAGTGAAATCCACGTGAATTATATCAAGAAGAACAGATCTAAAAACCGTGATTTTTTCCTCAACCAACAAGCACCCTTCACGTCACAAATGATTCCGATATTGAAGATGATATCAAATATCAAAACCATCAATTTCATAACATGATATTTTATCACAATTTCAATAAAAAATGATGTGCCTAAATCCACTTAGAAGCACATTTAAAAGACTCAAGAAAAAGCTAACTCAAATCAACAACAAATCGGCTCCAAAAGGGCAAGAATTCACGTGAACCCTAATGAAGATGCAAGGAAATCCAAATGTTCAATGTTGCAATTGTGAAACCTCAATGTTAATCTCTTCCAAAAACACCCTAATCACATATAAACCCACGAAAATAATCCACAAATTCAAAAGAAAACTTCAATTCTAAGAACTCCTTTCCACAAGTGATAATCACGTTTTCAAGAGGAATTCTTCAAAGATGATTCGAATTCAATTGAAAGAGATCATAATTAAATGCAAGAATTCGACAACAATTAGAAGCAAATCTGCCCAAGAACTATCTCAATTCACCCCTAGATATGACATACTAGAGAAGAAAAGAAATCACAACAAAATGAAATTGATACTACTCACAATTTCAAGGTGTTGCACTCGCACAATTTCAACTCTTGGGATTGAAATTGATAAGAGTCTAATGACAATTAGGAACCCTAATTCTCACGTGAATATGACCTCTCTATTCTGCAAAAATAATCCCCCTCAAACCCTCTCTTAAGCAAGTATTTGTACCAGCTACTTCTAGGGTTAAAAAGTGCTCAAAATTACAAGTTTGCAACTTTTAAGGTAGCTAACCCTAAATGAAAATTACAAGGAAATAAAAGTGTCCCAAAACCAAAATACAACCAAAATAGTTCATAAAACAATTACAAGATACAAAATAACATAATTCTTCATGATCCAATGCCTCGAAATAGGAAAACAATCGCAGCGGGTCTTTAATTGTCATCTGAAAAATGTTCTGTGTCTAACGGAAGTTGTAGGACATATTGGCATCCCATGGAGAATTATCATTGTACCTGTAAGATTATTCTTAAATTTTTATTAGAAATAAAGGCATAAGGTAAATATGAGTAATTTGGATCATCATCCAAATTGGGTTCTGAAAAGGTTGACAGTGTCAAAAATTTACCATCATCTCCTCAGGCTTCTGAAAGATTTGCCCTCAAATCTAGAGGATCAGTTGTGGAACTGAACCCTAGTATCTCTATTGTCCTGCTCTTCTGGCTAACAATGGTAGTGGATGGATTTCTGATCTATTTCTGAAAACCCTAGACCTCAGATGGAGTCATCGGTAATAGAACTATGTGTGACTCGCCCATGCTGAACATGTAGGTATTTTCAAACCCATCATGTATCACCCGTCGATCATACAACCAAGGCCGACCCAATAGTAAATGGAATGCATGCATAGGGACTATATCACACAGGATCTCATCATGATAATTCAGTTCAACATTCACAGGATCCTTTGCCCTATGGGTAACATGCATACTACTTCTATTATCCAGCCAATGCAAGTGATAAGGACTAGGATGTGGGATAGTAGACAATTGTAATTTGTCTACCAGTGCAGCAGATATAGCATTCGTGCAACTACCACTATCGAAGATGAGTACACAAAGGTTACCTCTGATTCTGCAAGAGGTATGAAATATGTTCTCCCTCTGAATATCACCGGTATCAGGAGATATAGATAAAGCCTTGCGTAACACATTAAGGGATAGATATTTTCCTCCTGTATGCTCCTCAGGCGTGTTTACAATCTGATCATCGTAATATTCCTGCAGTGCTGTTGGTAGATTTGTAGGTTCAATCTGTTCATGATCATCCTCAACATCCTCCCCAGTGTCTTCCATTACAGTCATCACCCTCTTATTTGGACACTGTGCAGCCATATGCCCAAATCCCATACATTTAAAGCATTTTATCTGGCGCGCTTTCCCACTAGTAGATCCGGGAACAGTCTGCCTCATTTCTGGGGCCATGACCCCTTTACCCTTCCCAGTGGGTAAATTTTCTCTCATAATGGTTAGGGTAGCAGTGTCCACTGCCTTTACTCCCTCACCTACCACCTCTGTTCCCCTAGATCGACCGTCAGCTGATATGGGTCTATTACCAGTACTGGGCCTACTGCTCGGAGCCCTAAAAAAGTTGGACCTCCTTTGTCTCTCTACTTTTAAGGCCAACCAAATAGCCTCATCAAGTGTAGTATAGCGCTGCAATTCAACAATACACGTTATTTCATATTTTAGACCTGAGACAAAATGTGCTATAGTTTGTTCTAGAGGCTCAATAGACCCACACCTAATCATAAGGGTCTCAAATTCCTACACATAATCATCCACTGTTTTGCCCCCCTGCCTCAATGATGTGCCTAATTCCAAGCTTAAGCACAATCAAAAGAATCAACGAAAACTCCTCAATTCACACACACAAAAATCGGTTCACTTGACTAGGTAAATGTGGAAATCCTAAGGCAATGGAATGAAATCCAAAGAGCTCCAATTGCTACTATCAATCCAAACAAGTAATCTTCATCAAATAATAACAATTATAATTAAAACCCACGTGAATCAAATCAAGAAAACAAAATGGGTCAAACCGCAAATTCCAATCCCTTCCTTCAACTATCCAATTCACGTCACAATGAAGAGAATGATATCATATATCAACACAATCAATCCTATAACAAAGCTATTGATCACGAATTGCAAATTAAAACAAGTCCAAGAACATCCAAATCAACCTAGATATGACGCACTAGTGATGAAATGGAAAACAACAATAAGGAACCGATATTACTCACGATTTCTCCTTGTTGCACTCGCCACAATTTTAACTTCTTGAGATTGAAATTGATAAGAGAATTTGGAATTAGGAAAACCCTAAGCCCTTTCACGAAAGGTGAAGTGTTTGTTCTACAAAAAATAAGCCTCCTTAAACCCTCTCTTAAGCAAGTATTTATACTTGCTACTCGTAAGGTTAAAAAGTGCTCGAAATTACAAGTTTGCCACTTTTAAGGTGGCTATCCATAAATGAAAATTCCAAGGAAATAAAAGTGTCCCAAAACAAAAATAAAACTAAAATAGTTCATAAAAGAAGAAATACATTAAATAAGTGGTCTTCATGATGCCGGTCTTCTATAGGATCCATCGGACTCAGCTCATCACCGATTCAGGTCGGTCCATGGATAACCCACAAGCTGAGTCTAAGGTAGTTTGTCCATTTCCCTATAGAATATGATAAGTGTGCCTGTTGGAAAACACAATACAAGAATAATAGAAAAGAGGTTAATATATAAATAATTTCGGGGTCGATCTGCTCAAAATGGGCCCTCAACGCCAAGATTTGAAATCCTTTAGTTCTTGCCCTAATGATAGGTCTTGTTGGATTTTTATTCCTATCATCTCCTCGAGCCTCAAAAAGATTTGTCCTCAAATCTGGTAGATCAAATGCAATAGAGACTTTGTTTTCTCCTTGCAATCCATCTGAAGAAGTATCTCTGCAGAATCCCAATATTTGAAATACTACAGGTGGTGATTGTTTTCTCTCCTCCATTTCCAGGATGTATCTCTTTTGCAACACAAATAATGACCCATTATCCACTAAGGTGTCCCCAATCTCAACCCATTTCAATGATATTGTTTCCTCTTTTTCTAACTCTTCTAATAGTTGGCCTTACTGCTCATTATCCTCTAAGACCTCTGAAGGTGAACACAACTGTCTCTGTACATTTTGGCCCTCTAATGATAGACTCATCTGACTTTGTTTCTTAGGATACACCAATGGTTTACTCAACTGCTCGTGAACCACTAGTATCTCTGAAGGAGAACATAACTGACCCTGAACAGTTTGGTTCCCTGATAGTCTACTCCTAGTATCCTGAATGAATAGGATTGTCTCTGTCTTTCCACTTTCAGGGCTAACTGTATAACCTCATCAAGTAACTATATCTATGAAGCTCAACTACACAAGCTATCTCATACCTCAACCCAGATACAAAACGTGCTAGGGTTTGTTTAAGAGGTTCAACTGATCCACATCTGATCACTAGTGTATCAAACTCCTGTACATAGTCATCCACTATTTTACCCCCTTATCTCAATGTCTGGAGACGCATAAATAACTCATGCCTGTAGTGTTTCGGTACAAACCTATTCCTCAAAACTCATTTCATGTCTCTCCAAGTGTGTATTTTGGTCTCTCCATCCCTTCGCCTGCTGATAACCATACTTTCCCACCACAAAGCGGCATACCCTGTGAACTCTACAGCTACGAGACGTACCCGAGAGTCATCATCAATCTTATAATACTCGAAAAGACCCTCAGCTTGGTCTTCCCAGTCTAGGTAATCATCTGCGGAACCCCTACCATCAAATGAAGGCATATGTAGCTTCACACACTCTAGTCCTCGAGGTGGTCTAAATTCCCTATCCGGGTATGGATTAAGCCCAAAATTATCATCTCTACCTTTCCTAAGAGCATGATAATCTCCTTCTACTCTAGGTGATGCCTGAAGCTTTACCATAGGTGGTGGTGGTAATGTCATCCTATCAATTCTTGTTGCCAATGTAGCAACAATTGTGGTAAGGTCCTGAAGTTGCTCATCTAGAGTTCTTCCACTTGTATTTCGACGACCTAATCTGCCACCCACTTGGTTATTGGCCTCATTGCCAATGTACCCATTCACACTATCATATGACATGTTTGTGGATGCGATTTATCTAAAGTACAAATGTAATCTCAAAAAAAAAAATTTGTAGCACACTCCCTTCACTTCACCACGTCACAATAACAAGTTTGGATAACCACACACACTTGTACAGCCATGGTGCAACACCAATGCAATAAATACTTCTTATCACTTCAAGTATATTAAACTAAGTGAAGCACAAATAAATACTTCTAAGTAGTTAAGAAATTAAATTCAAGTCACAAGTGTTGAAGTAATAAGTTCAATTACTTTCACACTTTAATGTTTGTTTTTGAATTCAAATTCTACTACTTCAACTTTCCTTTCTTGCCACAGTTTCACACCTACAATTGATCTTGATGTGCAGCACCTTTAATCCACACAACTCCACAAATTTACACCACTACACACACCTCAATCATGGTACACTCACTTCACCAATAACTCCCACGGTAACAACAACAAATTGCACTCCACCTCCACGACAACAATAAGAAATGGAAACAACAACAAATATACTCTAATTCCATGGCAATAATAATAAAATATACTTCACTCCTCACAAGTTCTAACCGCAACTCACAACAAAATAGGCAGCAATTTCAATTTGAAATTCAAACCACTTCACTTATTGAAAGCCTTCCTCAATTGGTAACAATGAATTTAAATTCAAATAGCAATCATTAACTCCTACACCTTAATTACATATTTTTGGAATTCAAATAATTCCTTAATAATCAAAACTCAATGTAATCTGCAAATTGTACTCCACTAATTCAGAATTACACAATGGAAATCAAAACAACAAGCTACACAACCTCCTTCACACCAAAACTAGTCACGATAAGAATAAGGTAATTTTTTCAACCTCAAACAATTGTTGAATTAACAACACTTCTATTCTTCCTTCCTTCCACGAAAATTATTAATCACAAGATGATACAGCAACCTTCCCAATCCAACTCCAACAATCAGCAAATTAAATTCCAAGCTAAGGTAATTTCGCAATCTCAAAACCACAACAACAACATAATTTGCGGTTTTCACTAAATCGCCTTAATTGATGATTCACTCCACGAAATCAAATAAAACCAATTCCCTTCTCTCAACATGTTCTCTGATACCAAAAAGATGATGTGCCTAATTCCAAGCTTAAGCACAATCAAAAGAATCAACGAAAACTCCTCAATTCACACACACAAAAACCAATTCACTTGACTAGGTAAATGCGGAAATCCTAAGGCAATGGAATGAAATCCAAAGAGCTCCAATTGCTATTATCAATCCAAACAAGTAATCTTCATCAAATAATAACAATTATAATTGAAACCCACATGAATCAAATCAAGAAAACAAATGGGTCAAACCGCAAATTCCAATCCCTTCCTTCAACTATCCAATTCACGTCACAATGAAGAGAATGATATCATATATCAACACAATCAATCCTATAACAAGCTATTGATCATGAATTGCAAATTAAAACAAGTCCAAGAACATCCAAATCAACCTAGATATGACGCACTAGTGATGAAATGGAAAACAACAATAAGGAACCGATATTACTCACGATTTCTCCTTGTTGCACTCGCCACAATTTTAACTTCTTGGGATTGAAATTGATAAGAGAATTTAGAATTAGGAAAACCCTAAGCCCTCTCACGAAATGTGAAGTGTTTGTTCTGCAAAAAATAAGTCTCCTCAAACCCTCTCTTAAGCAAGTATTTATACTTGCTACTCCTAGGGTTAAAAAGTGCTCGAAATTACAAGTTTGACCACTTTTAAGGTAGCTATCCCTAAATGAAAATTACAAGGAAATAAAAGTGTCCCAAAAAAAAACGCAACTAAAATAGTTCATAAAAGAAGAAATATATAAAATAAGTGGTCTTCAAGATGTCGGTCTTCTATAAGATCCATCGGCTCAGCTCATCACCGATTCAGGTCGGTCCATGGATAACCTACAAGCTGAGTCTGAGGCAATTTGTCCATTTCCCTATAGAATATGATAAGTGTGCCTGTTAGAAAAAACAATACAAGAATAATAGAAAAGAGGTTAACATATAAATAATTTCGGGGTCGATCTGCTCAAAATGGGCCCTCAACGCCAAGATTTGAAATCATTTAGTTCTTGCCCAAATGATAGGTCTTGTTGGATTTTTATTCCTATCACTCAAGGTTTGCAGTCGCATAAAAAGTTCCTATTTGTAGTTCTCAGGAATGAACCTTTTCCTTAACAATCTCTTCATGTCCCTCCAAGTCTGAACCTCAACCTCTCCATCCCGACGCTTGTTGATGATCAGATTCTTCCACTAGAGTGCAGCATACCCTACAAATTCAACAACAGCCAATCGGACCCTGGTACTGTCATCGATCTCATAACATTCGAAGAGACCTTCGACCTTGTCCTCCTAGTCTAAGTATTCATCTGCTGATCCCTTGCCATCATAGGATGGCATCTGTAGTTTCACATACTCCAAACCCCGAGGTGGCCTGAAATCCCTATTCCGATTTAGGTTTACCCCAAAATTATCATCCCTTTCTTCCCTGTTTGGAAGATGCTCCTCACCCATCCTTCTATTTAAATTCCCATCTCTTACTACTCTATTTCGATGAGGCTTTTGTGGAGCTACTAGAGGTGGTGCTAGTTGGTTTACCACTGGTGGTTGTGGTAATGTCATTCTATCAACTCTAGTTGCCAGTGTAGCAACTATAGTAGTAAGATCCTGGAGTTGTTCTTCTAAAGTTCTCCTACCTGCCACATTACAACCCTGACCTCCACCAACCTGGCTATTGGCTTCATCACCAATTCCCCCATTCACACTGTCATTTAACATAGTTGTGGACTCCCGTATGCTGATCCTCAAAACAATTTAATTCAAGGGTACACATTCCACTACTTCACTTCCCTTAACTCCACACAATAGCAACTACAAATGACAAACAAACAAACCCTCTTAACGTTACAATTATAATATTGCAACTCACGTGTAATACTCTTCTCCACAACACGTCATAACAATACGGTGCAACAAATTTAATTTCCAAAATTCACTCCACGGCAACATATAAGTAACAACAACAATGATGATGAGTTACTTCCATGGCAACAACAAAATGGATAATAATAACAAGTAGGCTTCCACTTCCACGGCAAATAATGATAACAAAGGACTAATAGGTGACTTTCCACAAATGAATTCCGAATTCCACAATAGGCAGCAACTTTCAATTTGAATGTTCAAACCACTTCACTAATTGCAAGCCTTCTTCAATTGGTAAACAATGAATTCGAATTCAAATTCAAATAGCACTCATTGACTCCCACAACTTAATGGCATGTGTTTGAATTCAAATAATTCCTTACTAATCAAAACTCAATGCAATCTACAAATTGTACTCCACCAATTTAGAATTACATAATGGAAATCAAAACAATAAACTACACATCCTCCTCCACGCCACAACAAGCCACGGCAAGGATTTGGTAAGTTTTTGCAAGTTCCAAAAGTTGTTGACTTAAACAACACTTTAGACTTCTGCCTTTCCATGAAAATTATTGATCATAAAATGATACAACAACCTTCCCAATCCAACTCCAACAATCAGCAAATTAAATCCCAAGTCAAGGTAATTTCACAAGCTCAAAACCACAACAATCAACACAATTTGTGGTTTCACTAAATCAACCCTAATTGATGATTAACTCTACGAAATAAAAAAAAAAAAAAAAACAATTCCCTTCTCTCAACATGTTCTCTGATACTGATCAGTCGCAATATACCCTTATCTAGAGTAATGAAATTGTGCTTTATTGTTGAATTTTTAGATGATTTGTTGAAGAAAAGGATGCTTAATGGAATGAATGTTAATTTCTGGATTTTTTAGAGTATTTTATAGCTACGGGAAGGAGTTTTGAAGAGTCAGATCAAGTTTGGAAGGAATTGGATACAATACATGTGAAGAAAAGAATTCTGAAATACGGAAAGTCATCATAGCGAGATACATGCCCATGTACTTTGCTTGTTTATACTAAAGTGGATGTTTGGAAAGTACAGGCCCATGTACTTTGCTTGTGTATCTAAGTTTTGCTGTTGTTCAACGATGTTTCAAATACACGACCAATGTACACTCCCATGTACTTGCTCGTGTATATTCACATAAGGACACTTGGAAGAAAGCATGAGATACACGAATGAGATACACTACTCGTGTATCCGCTCGTGTATGTATCCAACCCGGGTACATGTATAAATAGACCGTTAGTTGCCCTAGAAAAAAAGTTACGAATTTTGTACTTGCTCTGACTCTCATAACAGCAGGGGAAAGAAGATTTTGTCAATTCCAAAGGAGATTGAAGACCTACGAAGAAGAAGATTCTATCTTTAAGGGTTGTGACTATGAATTTTATTAATTCTTTCCATAATTGTATTTCTTTTGTCCAATTTATGGAGGAGTAGACTCTAAATCTAGATTTTATTCGAAACTTCTCTGTCATGTGATGAAGATCCGGTTTTTAATGCGAAGTTGTTGACTTTCTTATGATTAATTGCATGCCCTTCAATTGTTTCTTAGATTCATAGATCCGGAATATGAATTTATGCATGATATCATATTAGTTAATTGAGAAATTGCTCTTATGATTAGATTTAATGCAATTAATGAGATTTGATTGTTCTTTGATAGGAAACAAGAGTCTTCTGTTTACATCGATTATTTTGATGCGAATTCATGTGCTTTATGCAATTCTAGGTTGCTATTAACTATGGAGAGATCCTATTTAATAAACCGAGGATTAGATAGGTTAATATACTTGAGAAAGTAGTTAACTTGACTAGAGAATTCGACAGTATAAGATGTTAACTACGCCAATCTTCATAAATCTAATGAATTACATGATGGAGAAGGAGTAGAATAAGATCTAGGTTGCTTTTGTTAATTGATAAATCTTCAGAACCATTGTTGTTAGCGAGTTATTAGTTTTAAGATTAGAGTAATTAAGTTTCAACCAACATATTTAAGCGTCGGTTAGATAATAGGAACGGAGTTAGTACTAGTAGTTGGTGTATCTCTATGGGATGACCCTGTACTTAACACTATATTATGTCTACGGAAGGTACACTTGCCTATTGCAACGTAGTTAGAATTAGGAACAGGCATTATAAATATTAAAACTACAGTTGGCAACGATCAAGTTTTTGGCGCCATTGCCGAGGATACGCCAATATTAGAAACACTTTCTACTTATTAATTTAACCAATTTATTTCTTTCATATCTTTTTTTTTTCCTTTTTTTCCTAAGAATTTGGAGCTCATAATTGATTTGTATTACGTTTACAGTGCATGACCAGAAGTCGCTCCAAGGAACTTGCTGTTTGTAATTCTGAGCCAGAGAAAATTATTCGTCGTTATCAGAAAAAGCAACACTCGACTGAGTCAACATCATTTGGTATTCAAGGAGAATCACTGAAGGAAGAAATGGCTGATCAATTCAATAATCGTGCTCAAGAGCTGAATCAAGGAAATGTTGTTGTGGATCCCCCGAATCATCAACTGGTTGATAATAGAGATGGTCGAGTTAATGAGCCACCTAGAACCAATTCTGATTTTGCCAGGCCAAACTTGATAGGCATCAGCTCTAGCATAGTCCGTCCTCAAGTGGAGGCAAATAATTTTGAACTTAAGCCTACCGTGATTCAGATGGTGCAGCAATATACTCAATTTGATGGTTTACAGGATGAAGATCCAAATGCGCATATCCAACTCTTTCTGGAGATATGCGATACCTTCAAATTTAATGGAGTTAGTGATGATGCGATCCGCCTCAGGCTCTTCCCATTCTCTTTGAAAGGCATGGCTAAGCAGTGGTTGAATTCTTTACCGAGGAACTCCATTACTACATGGCAAGGTCTGATTAAGAAGTTTATGGACAAATTCTTTCCTCCTTCAAAGACCGCTAAACTTCGAGCTGAGATTCAATCTTATCATCAGTATGACATGGAGACGTTGTATGCAACCTGGGAGAGATTCAAGGACTTAATGCAGAAATGCCCACACCATAGGATCCTAGAGTGGCTTCAAGTTCAGATATTTTATAATGGGTTGAACTATCAAACGAGACAAACAGTAGATGCCGCAGCTAGTGGCACCTTGAACCATAAAACTCCTGAAGAAAGTTTGACTCTTTTTGAAGACATGGTCGTGAATAATTATGAATGGTCACATGGTAAGGGTAGAGAAAAGAAAGTGGCAGGCATTCTTGAAGTGGATGTGGCTACTTCTATCATGTCCAAAGTTGAGGCTTTATCTAGAAAGATCGACGGGTTGGCTGTCTCATAACATCAGTTGGCTATTGTGGAACCCTCAGGTGGTGAGGAAGGGCAAACAGAGCCAGTGGATTATTTGGGAAACCCAATTCGGCCCCAGAAGAATCCATACAGCAATGCTTATAAACTAGGATGGAGAAATCACCCAAATTTTTCTTGGACTAACAATAGTAATATTCAGAAGGGCAATCTGAATCCTCCACCAGGTTATCAGTGGCCAATGGTCTAGAGTTCCAAACCGCCAATTGAAGATCTCCTCACAAAATTCATTAAGGATTCAGAAGATAGACAGAAGTCCTTAGATTTGATTCTGAAAAATCAAGACTCGGCTCTGAGGAATCATGAGGCATCAATAGACAATCTTGAAAACCAGGTCGATCAGATAGCTAAGCTTCTGTCAGAGAGATATTAAGGTTCACTACCGAGAAACACAAAAACCAACCCTAGAGAACATGTTAAAGTTGTCACCTTATGAAGTGGTAAGGAACTACAACCAAAGGTTCAAGAAGAAGAGAGTCGGGTGACTGAACCAGCAAAAGAACAAGTAGTTCTCAAAGAAGGGGAAAAGCATTCAGAAAAATCACCTAAAGAGAAATCATCACCTCCATTAATCCCAGAATACAAGCCCAATGTTCCTTATCCAGCATGACTCAAGAAGGACAAAACAGATGAGCACTATGGTAGATTTTTAGAGATATTCAAGCAATTGCATATCAACCTTCCACTGGTCGAGGCATTATCATAAATGCCACGATATGCAAAAGTTTTTGAAAGAGTTGCTATCGAACAAAAGGAAGCTTGAAGAGTTCTCCATTGTAACTTTAGGAGGAGAATGCTCTGCGGTAATTCAGAACAAACTCCCAAAGAAGTTAAAAGATCCTGGGAGCTTTACCATCCCTTGCCTGATAAGGAATTTATCTGAAGAATGGGCATTGGCTAATTTAGGAGCCAGCATTAATTTGATGCCATATAAGATGTTCCAGAAATTGGGTATTAGAGAGCCGAAGCCGACCAAAATGAGTCTTCAGTTAGCCGATCGATCAGTCAAATTCCCGAGAGGAGTAGTTGAGGATGTATTAGTGAAGGTGCAGGACTTCATCTTCCCGACGGATTTCGTCATCCTTGACATGGAAGCAGATGTGGAGGTCCCTCTTATATTGGGGAGGCCATTTTTGGCTACTGCTTGAGCCATAATTGATGTTGGGGATGGGAAGTTAATGTTGAGAGTGGGAAATGAAGAGGTCATAGTGAAAATGCCTGACGTCCTTAAACAATGCCTACACCATGATGATACATGCTATGCAATCGACTACCTCGACTTCGTAGTTTCGAATTCATTGCAAGACCTGTTAATTGGTGATGCATTGGAATTGTGTTTGATGAATGGGGAGAAAGAGCAACCTGAAAATATGGCGATTAGAGCAGTTGCCAATCAGCTTAATAATAATCCTGAGTTGAGAGAAGAAAGAAGCTTTGAAGGTATGAATAGATCCACCATTCAGAGATCGAAACCTTCAATTGAGGAACCACCTGAGCTAGAATTGAAACAACTGCCAGACTACCTTCAATATGCATTTTTGGAAGAAGATTCTAAACTTCCAGTCATAATTGCGTCAAATTTGGATCGAAATCAGCAAGAAAGGTTATTGCATGTCCTGAGGCAACACAAGAAAGAAATAGGATGGAAAATTACAGATATAGAGGGGATTACCCCATCGTTTTGTACACACAAAATTTTGATGGAAGATTGTGTCAAGCCAGTGGTACAACTGTAGCGCCGACTTAATCTAAATATGAGAGATGTTGTAAAAAAGGAAGTCATCAAATTACTTGATGCAGGAATGATCTACCCAATTTCCGATAGCTCATGGGTGAGCCCCACTCAAGTAGTTCCGAAGAAAGGCGGTATGACAGTGGTACCGAATGAAAAAAATGAACTCATCCCGATGAGAACTGTCACTGGATGGAGAGTTTGTATAGATTACTGCAAGCTAAATGACGCAACTCGAAAGGATCATTTTCCTCTTCCATTTGTGGACCAAATGCTTAAAAGGTTAGCTGGTCATGCATATTACTATTTCCTTGATGGGATGTCTGGATATTTTCAGATTCCTATCGCACCCGAAGACTAGGAAAAGACGACATTCACATGCCCTTTTGGGACCTTCGCTTATCGATGCATGCCTTTCAGATTATGCAACGCTCCAACCACCTTTCAACAATGCATGATGGCTATTTTTACGGATATGGTAGGAGACAAGATGGAAGTATACATGGATGATTTTTCTGTTTTCGGGAATTCTTTTGATGAGTGTCTACACCATCTTAAGTTAGTGTTGCAACGTTGTGAAGATACTAACCTGGTCCTAAATTGGGAGAAGTGTCATTTTATGGCAAAAGAAGGTATTGTTTTGGGCCATAAAGTCTCCAAGAAAGGCATAGAAGTGGATGAGGCAAAGATCGAAGCAATTTCTAAATTGCCCCCACCATCTTCAGTTAAGGCAATACGAAGTTTTCTTAGCCATGTAGGGTTCTATCGATGATTCATTAAAGATTTTTCAAAAATTGCTAGGCCGATGACAAAACTCTTGGAGAAGGATACCTCCTTTGACTTCAACTAGGAATGCATTGATGCATTTGAACTCCTCAAGCAAAAACTCATCACTGCACCTATCATGGTCACACCAACATGGGACGCTCCCTTTGAGATTATGTGTGATGCTAGTGACTCGGCTGTAGGAGCTGTTTTGGGTCAGCGAAAGGACAAATACTTTCAACCCATTCATTATGCTAGCAAAACACTCACTCTTGCACAAGAAAACTATACAACCACGGAGAAGGAGTTGCTGGCATTTGTCTTTGCCTTTAACAAGTTCAAACCATATCTCATCTTATCTAAGGTCATCGTATACACAGATCATTCCGCCTTGAAATTCTTGCTGACAAAACAGGATGTAAAGCCACGCCTCATTCGGTGGATCTTACTTCTTCAAGAGTTTGATCTTGAGATAAGAGATAAAAAGGGTGCCGAAAATCTAGCTACTGACCACCTGTCACATTTGGAGAATCCCTGTTTAGGAAGACCGAATGAAGTTGAGATCAACAATGAGTTCCTTGAGGAACGATTGTATGCCATCAAGACCGTTGAAGATGATATCATCCCATGGTTTGCTGATATTGGCAATTACTTAGTGGCAAGGGCTCTTCCTAAGGATATGAACAAGCAGTAGAAGAAGAAATTTTTCACCGAATTGAAGTACTACTACTGGGAGGATCCACATTTATTCAGAATTTGTGCTGATCAGATGATTCGAAGGTGTGTTTCCCATGAAGAAGGATGGAAAATCTTATTCCACTGTCACAGTGGGCCAACGGGAGGACATCATAGTGCCAATAGGACGGCGCACAAAGTATTGGAAGCAGGATTTTACTGGCCGTCATTGTTTAGGGATGCTTAGAGATATATAGCTCAATGTGACCGATGCCAGAGGGTTGGTAACATATCAAAAAGGAATGAAATGCCACAACACTACATATTAGAGTGTGAAGTATTCGATGTGTGGGGCATCGACTTTATGGGGCCTTTTCCTCCTTCCTTCGGAAATAAATACATATTAGTAGCTGTGGATTACGTCTCTAAATGGGTAGAAGCACAAACCTTGCTGACTAATGACTCCCGGGTGGTTGTTAAATTCTTGAAGAAGCTCTTCTGTAGATTCAAGGTCCCACGGGCACTCATAAGTGATAGAGGTACACACTTCTGTAATTCGCAAGTTGAAAAGATTCTTAAGCGATATGGGGTGACTCACCGTCTTGCTACGCCGTATCACCCCCAAACTAGTGGGCAAGTGGAGGTTTCAAACAGGGACCTAAATCGTATCTTAATGAAGTCTGTGTCTCACCATAGACGAGATTGGGCCGAGAAGTTAGATAATGCTTTGTGAGCATATCGGACAGCTTACAAAACCCCCCTTAATACTACTCCATATCGATTGGTCTACGGGAAAGCTTGCCATTTACCAGTTGAGATTCAGCACAAGGCATTTTGGGCAATCAAATCTGCCAATTTAGATCTCAGCCGGTCTGGAGCACATCGAAGGATGCAACTTAATGAGCTAGATGAATGGAGGCTCATCGCATATGACAATTCATATATATACAAAGAGAAAGCTAAGAAGTTTCATGATGCTCGGCTACCATGGAATGGATAGTTTAATGAAGGGGACATTGTATTACTGTTCAACTCTAGGTTGAAATTGTTCCCTGGGAAGCTTAAATCAAGATGGTCCGGTCCATTCCGGGTAAAAAAGGTTTTTCCCTACGGCACAGTTGAGTTGGAACACCCGGAAAAAGGCATTATCAAGGTGAATGGTTAAAGGCTTAAGCATTACTTTGGGGACCAAACAGTTTTGGCAGAAAAAGGAGGAGCTAAACTTCATTCTCATCTCCATTTGAGCTCCACCGGTTCATTACGTCGAGCTAACGACGTTAAACAACAGCGCTTCTTAGGAGGCAACCCATGTTGCTTAAGCAAGTTTTTTTCTTTCTTTTTTTCCTTTTTTAATTATCATCCGTTGTTTTGGAGTAACTTTTGCAGAACAGCAAGCTACAGAGGGGCTAACCAATTTTGGATTCTATGAAAGTCACCTTAATAGAGCTTCTTTTAAGCTCTAAGTGTGGGCAATTTAGGATGGGAGACCTTTTCAAGGGAATACAAGACGAAGTGATGATAGGTATGTACTTTGATCTGCACAACCGGGTACACTAATGGTGTATCTGGTTTTTCACACATGCTAGAGGGTATCTAAATTGACTTTGTAATACAAAAGGGGAATACGTCATGGTGTGCCCTCCCGTGAACTTCAAAATATGCTCATTGTGTAAATATAAGAGATACACAAATAAGGTACACGCCCGTGTACCTGGTCGTGTATCTAACCCACAGAAGGCACAATTCGATACACGAACAAGGTACATGCTCGTGTACCTGGTCGCGTATCTAACCCACAAAAGGCACAATTCGATACACGAACAAGGTACAAGCTCGTGTACCTGGTCGTGTATCTGACCCACAGAACACCCCCACTATATACACGAACAAGGTACACGCACATGTACCTGGTCGTGTATTTAACCCATAGAATGCTCTCCCACGATACACGAACAAGATACACGCTCGTATACCTGGTCGTGTATTTAACCCATAGAATGCTCTCCCACGATACACGAACAAGGTACAAGCTCGTGTACCTGGTCGTGTATCTGACCCACAGAACACCCCCACTATATACACGAACAAGGTACACGCACATGTACCTAGTCGTGTATTTAACCCATAGAATGCTCTCCCACGATACACGAACAAGATACATGCTCGTGTACCTGGTTGTGTATCTAACTGATAAGAGTAAATTAACCCTGGTAAATCATGAGCATTAATGATGAATTTGTATAATCTTTTGAATAAAATCAATGCGGATTCGGTATTTAACAGATAAATATATGTTTCAGGGTATAATACCAAAGAGAAGGAGAAAGATCACAAAAGGAGCATAATTGAAGCTTAAAAGATCAAGTTAAAGTTACTCATGGACAACACATGGAAGGCCACGGCCGTGTCATGAACCGTGGGCGCACCTGAAGATGAAAGCATCACTTGGAAAGGAAGTACGGCTTGTGATATGGGTGTGTTTGAAGCCGTGGGATACGCTGTGAAGACATAGAAAACTCCAGAACTTGGCACGGTTTATAGTCTAGCCGTGCTTCTAGCCGTGTTGCTACCAGTGCTGCTAGCCGTGTTCCTAGCCGTGTTCCTAGCCGTGCCAAACACTGATCAAGATCGAGGAGTTACATATTTTCGACCAAAGGGAGACACGGTTTGAAATCTGGCCGTGCCGTTAGGCATGCCAGGCGACTATTATTCACTTGACGAGATTCACTTGGAAAAGGAAAGATAGAATCGTATCTTTCCAGTTGAAGATGCTCGGCCATGCCTCAAGAAGTATAAATAGAACAAACCTAATGAGAAAAGGGAGGAGGCGGCACGAGAGAAACCCTAGAGAAGAGAAGCTGCTGCCAGGAGCTGTTGCCAGAATAGTTTCGGATTGGAAGCCAAGATATTTCGTGTTCGAATTTTCTTTATGGACTCAATTATTTTATGTTTTGCTTTTCTTATTAGATTCATGTGTGGCTAATTTTTTCATACCCGTTCCCTTGAGAAACCCCTGAGTATCATGTGACAGAATTGTTGATGCTATGTTCAATAATTTAATTCTATTCTTTGAGTTTGTTCATGTTGCGGTTATAGTTTATTCATCTTGATATGTGCGCAATATTAGGATGGAATTATATCTCTATTATTAAGATTGAGAAATCGGTAATAGAGTAGATCTTGCATGAATAAAAAGACACCTTGTAATCCTAGAGATAGGTTATAGGAGGTCTTCTGTATTGAATGAGGTCATTGCAGTCTAGTTCAATTGAGAGTCCTAGAATTCTATTGCAATCTTGATTATGTTAATTGAAGAGAGATCTTAATTGGCTTAATTAGGATTAGGGATTATTGATCTTGAGAAAGACTCTAATCTAGTGTAAGAAACTCTGCAGATCAAAGTTTGGATATTAATCATTGGATAGTGTGGAATTGAGTAAAAGCTACATGAGAATTAGGGGTGGATCTTGGGCAGGGTATGTTTAGATCATTGAATTAATTAAGGGAGTGTTTGGTTACATTTACTTTGTTCATTTTTTTTGTTTCTTTCAGGTTTAGGCAATAATTAAGATAGTTGAGATCATCAATAGTGAGAAGTTAGATAGTAGGAGAATCGTTAGTACTAGTACTTATAAGTCTTCGTGGGATCGATACCTATACTCCTATGCTATACTGCTAGTCGATAGGTACACTTGCCTGAGAACTGATCGTAAGCTAGGATTGAGTAGAGGTTTAAACTTGTTAGAATGGTCAGATCGTCCCATCAAGTTTTTGGCGCCGTTGTCGGGGATTTATAATATTAGGAAAACTTGACACCTACTACTTTAACTATATATATATATATTTATTTATTTATTTATTTTATTTTTATTTTTATTTTAGTTATTTACTTTAATTTCGTTCGTGCTTTCATTCAAATTTGTTGAGGAAATTAAGTTCATAGTTTGTCTGTCGCGGTTTATGACAAGGAGCTCTTCATCTAAGCTTCTTGACTTTGATCCTGAAATTGACCAAACCTTTAGAAGGCGATTAAGAGAAACTGGGCCAATAGCGGATGAACGAAGAACGATGGTTGAATACGCTCGTCCTACTCTGAGCAGCACTGGGTCGTGTATTGTGCAACCAGCAATAGAAGCCAACAACTTCGAAATCAAGGCCTCTACAATGCATATGATTCACAACCAATGCCAGTTTGACGGTTTGTCTAACGAGGATCCTCATGCGCACATTCAGATGTTCTTGGATATTTCTGCAACTGTCAAGCAAAACGGAGTATCTAAGGAAGCACTGAAATTGCGACTTTTTCCTTTTACTCTCCGGGGGAAAGCAAGGCAGTGGTTTAGTTCACTAAACCGGGATTCCATCACCACTTGGACCCAGATGGCGGAGACTTTCCTGGACTATTATTTCCCACCATCGAAAACTGCCAAGTTGAGAAATGATATCACATCATTCATCCAACTAGATCACGAGCCCCTACATGAAGCATGGATTAGATTTAAGGATCTTCTTAGGAGGTGTCCACATCACCAAATGCCTAATTGGCTGCAAGTTTCCACCTTTTATAATGGACTTGACTATGCAACTCGGCAGATAATTGATGTTGCGGCTGGGGGCACTTTAAATGTGAAAACGCCGGAGGAGTCGTTGAGTTTGTTTGAGAACATGGCCAAAAATAATCACCAATGGAGCCATGGTAGACAAAAGCACAGAGCAGCGGGCATATATGAAGTCGATTTGATAACAGCAATTGCAGCAAAGGTAGATGCACTCGCTTCAAAAGTTGAAGGGATGACTCTATCTCCACCATACCAATACTGCTCAATTGAACCTCATTCCAACAATGTGGTATCTGATGTGACAGAGCGTGTTGAGTATGTGGGGAATCCCACAATACCACGGAACAATCCTTATAGCAACACATATAATCCAGGGTGGCGTAATCATCCCAACTTCTCCTAGAGTAATCAGCAATCTCAAAGGGGTAATGCACCTGCTCCAGGATTCCAAAGACCAGCTCCACCTCCCTTCGAAGAAAAGAAATCCAGCCTTGAGGTTATGATTGCGAAGTTCATTCAAGCGTCGGAGCAACGCCATCAATCCACTGAGGCCGCTCTAAGGAATCATGAAGCCTCAATCTACAACTTGGAACACCAAATGGGACAGATCTCTAAAGCGCTTGCTGAGCGACCACAAGGGTCTCTGCCTGGAAATACAGAGACCAACCCAAGGGAACACGTGAAGGCAGTAACTCTTAGGAGTGGAAAGGAAGTAAAATCAGACAAGTGTGGGGAAACCTCTATTATTAGGAAAGGGAAGGAGACTGTTGATAAAGGCGAAACTACTGAGAAAGCAGAAAAGGGCAGAGTTATAGAGGAAAGAAAAAAAGACTTGGAAACTGAGAAGACACCTATCGTCCAGCCCTATAAACCCCCATTGCCATATCCTGCTAGGCTGCGAAACGACAAGGATCGGGAACATTTCGGTAAGTTTTTGGATGTGTTCAAATAGTTACATATCAACTTACCACTTGTAGAAGCCCTTTCTCAGATGCCCCGATATGCCAAGTTCTTGAAAGATTTACTATCTAATAAGAGAAAGATGGAAGAGATCTCCACTGCAACAATTGGTGCAAATTGTTCTGCAATTTTACTAAACAAGCTTCCAAAGAAATTGAAAGACCCAGGAAGTTTCACCGTACCATGTTCCATTGGTAATTTACCCGTAGAAAAACCATTAGCAGATCTAGGGGCTAGCAAAAACTTGATGCCATATTCCCTTTTTCAAAAGCTGGGATTAGGTGAGCCTTCGCCTACACGGATGAGCCTTCAATTGGCAGATCGATCAGTGAAGTTTCCTAGGGGGGTTATTGAAGATGTGTTAGTAAAAGTAGAAACTTTTATCTTCCCGGTTGATTTTGTGATCTTGGACATGGATGTCGACACTGACGTTCCTTTGATCTTGGGACGCCCCTTTTTAGCCACAGCCCGAGCAAACATTGATGTAGCTGAGGGCCGATTAGTGCTGCACATTGGGGGAGACGAGTTAGTGATACAAACCCCAGCTGTGATGAAGAAATCGGTAGATTCTGATGATACTTGTTATGCAATCGCTGTAACTGATACCATTGTGGACGATATCTTATGCAAGGATCCATTAGAGTTGAGTTTGAGAGTATGCAATATTGAAGAGACAGAAGATGGTGTAATACAAGAAATGTTTACTCATCTTGATGGCAAAGATAAACTTGGAATAACAACAGAGAGGGAGAATATTGATGCAGGAGATTTTACCAGATTGAAGCCCTCTATTGAAGATCCTGGTTAAGTTCATCATGTATTCTTTTGGTCGAGCCAACGACGTTAAACAAAAGCGCTGGCTGGGAGGCAACCCATGCATCTATTAGGTTAGTTTTTTCTTTTCTTTTTACTGTCATCATCATTGCATTTGTTAGTGGTAGTTCGGCAAGTAAGATTTTAACAAATAGGGTACGATATGGTCTAATTCACACCAAAGGGTATTTTTTTGCATTTGTGAAAAGTGTTTCAGTCCAGGAGATGACACGGTTACACGCACGTCCAAGCCACAAGTCGTGCCACGAGGTAAGAATTTTTTTTTTCTTATATAGAGCAGTGGATAGCACGGTTACAGGCACGGCTAAGTCACAAGCCGTGCCAGAAGATAAGACTTTTTCTTGCTCTTTTAATTAGATCAGTGGATAGCACGGCTAGTGAAACGCCCAGATCTTTAGTCGTGTCGTCAATAAGCTTTTAGGGCTCGCACGTTTCCAGACATAAAACCCCTTCCCTTCATTTCTCTCTTCATTCCCACATCACCTCTCTTTGCGTCTTCGCTCTTTCTCCTTCCCTCTCTATTAAAGAACGTCATTCATCACTCTGTCCAGATTTCTCCAGCGTGGTGTAATCAAAATGCCGAGGACTAAGACCGTGGCACACAAAAACGCCCAACCCCGTTCAACTGGTGGTTCCTCTAGGTCCACCCGACGCTACCCTCCTAACTTGCGGAGCGAGGACGAAGGTAAGTATGATATGGTGCGCGAAAAGAAGACATTTATGCCTAATGTAGTAGTTGATTGGGAAGTGCTAGCTAAGTATGGGTTAGTGGAACGATTTGATTATTTCTTGAGCGATCCCACTTGGAAGGCACTTCTGAGCATTGAAGAGGACGTGTACTCTTCGCTAAGTTATGATTTTGTAGCTACATTCAAACTTAGTTTTGGCCGGCATGCCCAACTTGATAATGTGGTCTCCTTCTACTGCCAAGGGAGTTACCACCGTGTTGAAATGAGAAACTTTATCAAGTGTTTGGGTATTTATGACGAGGAGTTTATCAACTCCGATGAATTTGCGCAGCTTCCCTATACCTTTCCTAGGGGCTTACTACAGCATGGAGTGTGGAATAGTATGGGAACCGGTAGATATGACCCTTCCAAATCAAAGGGGAGCCATTTAAGGGATCCTGCCGTGCGTGTACTCCATTACATTCTGGCCCGCTCAACAACTGGTAGAGGTGATTCTCAAGGAGTTGTGAATGCTTCAGACCTGTACCAGTTGTGGAGTATGATTACAGGCACTCGGGTTAATGTCGGATTAGCAGCTGTTTGGTGTTTGAAAAAACAATGCGATCTGGGGCACCATAAGGTTTTTGTCGGCTCTTGGATTACTCGTATTCTGAAAAACTACGGTGTTTTTCCAACCCGGGCTCCCAAGGACAGTTATGGAAGGAGCACCTCTCTCCCCGAGAGTGTTTTGCGGAGGTGGAGGTTTCACATACCGGATGTGTCTGCCGACCAACAAGAGCCAGAGATAGAACCCGAGCAAGGTGAGGAGCAAGAGCAAGCTCGAGAGCAGGCCGGACCAAACCAGGAGCTTGCAGATTCGGTAAAGAGATTGACTGCAGATTTGGAAGAAATCAAAAGAGAACAAGCCAGGCAGTCGAAACGGGTAAAGGGCTTAAAGAGTTATTTAGTCACTTGTTTATCCCGTATTGGTGAGAAATTGGGGGTAGATCTTCCCCCATGTGGTGGCTCTAGCGATGAGGACGTCGCATCACAAGCTACTCGGGTGGTTTCTGGAGGAGATCGTCACTCGAGTGGTGCCTATGATACTGGTTTTCATGTTGGAGAATCCTCGGGTGCAGCTTTCATGGCCCGACATGGAAGTCCCGTAGTTGCGACTGCTGAAGCGAGCAATCAGTAGAATACGGAGGTGATTGAATCTGATTCTCCTCGCCGATCGGGCACTGTACCATTGCCTTCAGATGATGACTTCAGCAGCTGACCTCGCAAGTGGATCAATGGAAGTTGAACCCGGGAGATTTGGACCATTGTATAGAATAGCTATCTTACTTTTGTTTTTACTGCCCTGATTTGTATGAGTCTGGAAAACTGACCAACCACTAATTTTTGAAATAGAAAATGCTGATGATAGTTAGCTTTATGTTCAGTCGATTATGAGTTTCTTTCGTTTTGTTTTGTTTTCTTTGTTATTTTGTTGTTATTGTTATGAGATACAGGCTTTCAAAGTACACCGACCCGTTACATTTAGCAGAGGTTCTCATGACTCCACTTGTTCGTCGCTTGACTTTCTGTTAACGATCTGCGTTGTAAAAGAATTCAGGGAAGTTTTTCGTTTTCCTTTTGTTTTATTTTTGCTTTTATTCTTTGCTTCCCTTTATGCATTTCATGAGGACATTGGGGACAATGTCTATTATAAGTGTGGGGAAGGGGGTTAGGAAAACGAAACTTGTACGAAACTAGGATACAAGGGTTATGTAATCAAAAATGTAATTTCCTCTTAATTAAGGTATAATCGATGATCACTTTTGACAATCAAGAACTGCTGAGATTTGTTTATACCTCTGTAGAATATCTTTAACAATTTTTATTCTCTTATTATGTATTAGAGATACGTTGCTAAAATTACAAGATGAAATCCAAGTGAAGTAAACTTACTTGTCATTTAACCTTTTACTTTCGGGAAGTGAGATTGGATTAAGGTCACTAGTGAGTTTAGTATGCCTTTCATTTTGCCCAGTAGGTAAGCTATATAATTTGGAGTGAAGGCGTAAATGATACTTGTAACTTGGTGATTTCAAAAAAAAAATAGTAATAATAAATAAATAAATAGTTCAGAAGTGGGCCTCATAGACTCGAGTAATTAAGCCTGAGGGATGCCTTTTTTAGGGAATAACATCTATTGACTCAGGTGACGAACTTGGGATCAATGGCTGAAAGCTCGCTACAAGGGTCATGAGAAAAGTCTGAGAAAAATGAACTTAAAAGAGCTTATATAAATGATAGTTGATTGATTGAGATGGTAGAGGTTCGAAGGGGTATTTTTAAAACCTAGTAGCCTAAGATCGCCTGGTCTGGGACTTACTGACCAAGGAAACCGTCTTAATTAATTAAGTAATTGAGTTAACTAGACTCGAACAAGTAAATCCGAGGGACGCCTTCTAAGTTGAGGGAATAACGTCTGTTAACTCGAGTGATGAACTCGGGATTATCGATCGAAAGTTTATTACATGGGTCGGTTAACTTAGTTAAGTGCTTCAATGGTAAACTCTTAAGATCAACTTAAGAATTGGATGAAATAGAAAAGGAAGAGCTAGGAGACAAGTGGATACAACATGCCTTTAGTCCCTGTTGTGTTGCTTACAACAGTGGTTAAAAGGATGGTATACTTTATTTTACTAGTATCGATCTTGTGACAATTCTGACTCTGGGAATTTTAGTTTAAATGATAAGGGTAAAAGTTTGATTCACTTGGATTAGCTTTGGGAATTTTAGTATTTGTATTTTGTATACAACTAATGGTAAGACTGAGTAAAGATTATCAATGATTAAGGTGTAGCATGAAATCGATGATGCTGAAATATCTTCTTAATTGCAGGAACTTATGAGAACTGGTCCTTTGGGTTTTCTTAATCCGTGTTTGCTTGAGGACAAGCAAAACCTTAAGTGTGGGGAAATTTGATAAGAGTAAATTAACCCTGGTAAATCATGAGCATTAATGATGAATTTGTATAATCTTTTGAATAAAATCAATGCGGATTCGGTATTTAACAGATAAATATATGTTTCAGGGTATAATACCAAAGAGAAGGAGAAAGATCACAAAAGGAGCATAATTGAAGCTTAAAAGATTAAGTTAAAATTACTCATGGACAACACGTGGAAGGCCACGGCCGTGTCATGAACCGTGGGCGCACCTGAAGATGAAAGCATCACTTGGAAAGGAAGCACGGCTTGTGATATGGGTGTGTTTGAAGCCGTGGGATACGTTGTGAAGACGTGGAAAACTCCAAAACTTGGCACGGTTTATAGTCTAGCCGTGCTTCTAGCCGTGTTGCTACCAGTGCTGCTAGCCATGTTCCTAGCCGTGCCAAACACTGATCAAGATTGAGGAGTTACATATTTTCGACCAGAGGGAGACACGGTTTGAAATCTGGCCGTGCCGTTAGGCGTGCCAGGCGACTATTATTCACTTGACGAGATTCACTTGGAAAAGGAAAGATAGAATCGTATCTTTCCAGTTGAAGATGCTCGGCCATGCCTCAAGAAGTATAAATAGAACAACCCTAATGAGAAAAGGGAGGAGGCAGCACGAGAGAAACCCTGGAGAAGAGAAGCTGCTGCCAGGAGCTGTTGCCAGAATAGTTTCGGATTGGAAGCCAAGATATTTCGTGTTCGAATTTTCTTTATGGACTCAATTATTTTATGTTTTGCTTTTCTTATTAGATTCATGAGTGGCTAATTGTTTCATACCCATTCCCTTGAGAAACCCCTGAGTATCATGTGATAGAATTGTTGATGTTATGTTCAATAATTTAATTCTATTCTTTGAGTTTGTTCATGTTGCAATTATAGTTTATTCATCTTGATATGTGCGCAATATTAGGATGGAATTATATCTCTATTATTAAGATTGAGAAATCGGTAATATAGTAGATCTTGCATGAATAAAAAGACACCTTGTAATCCTAGAGATAGGTTATAGGAGGTCTTCTGTATTGAACGAGGTCATTGCGGTCTAGTTCAATTGAGAGTCCTAGAATTCTATTGCAATCTTGATTATGTTAATTGAAGAGAGATCTTAATTGGCTTAATTAGGATTAGGGATTATTGATCTTGAGAAAGACTCTAATCTAGTGTAAGAAACTCCGTAGATCAAAGTTTGGATATTAATCATTGGATAGTGTGGAATTGAGTAAAAGCTACATGAGAATTAGGGGTGGATCTTGGGCAGGGTATGTTTAGATCATTGAATTAATTAAGGGAGTGTTTGGTTATATTTACTTTGTTCATTTTATTTGTTTCTTTCAGGTTTAGGCAATAATTAGGATAGTTGAGATCATCAATAGTGAGAAGTTAGATAGTAGGAGAATTGTTAGTACTAGTACTTATAAGTCTTCGTGGGATCGATACCTATACTCCTATGCTATACTGCTAGTCGATAGGTACACTTGCCTGAGAACTGATCGTAAGCTAGGATTGAGTAGAGGTTTAAACTTGTTAGAACGGTCAGATCGTCCCATCACTAACCCACATAATGCTTTCCCACGATACACAAACAAGGTACAGACTCGTGTATCTAACCCACATAAAGGAATCCAAAGTACACGACCGTGTACTTGGTCATGTATCTAATTTTTTTGTTCGTACTATAAAAGGCCTCCTCACTTCACTCTGTCATTTACACGACCCATTCTCCATTTGTGTATCTGACCCACTCACTCCCACTCTACTCCTCCATACGGTGGTTGTTCTTTCCACACTATAAACTTCTTCCGTCTCAAGGATTCACGGTAAGTAAGTTCTCTCTTCTTCTTCTTCAATACTTATTGCAATACGGTTGCTGCTCGGTTTTCTTTTACGACTACCATACATGCTTACATCTATGATGATAGTATGATGAGTGATTTCGCATTTTGGAAGTCGATTGTTGATAGATCTGTAGACATTTTGAACTCACGTGAATGCATGTATGATTGATGTCATGAGTGGCTGCCAAACAAGTGAATCGACAGTTAGGGTTTGAACATGAATATTTGGGACTTTGATTTTGTGGGTTTCTGGAACAATGTTGTTGTGTTTCTTTTCCAATCTTCTTCTTAGAAACCAAGTTATGAGGCCATTTTTTTTTATGATCACTAAAGTATCGCACCTAGCTTCTTAGAATCAAGATTCGAACTTTATCGTTTGATGATGCTTTGGGTGTGTCGTAGTTACATTTTTGGCCTTCAGGAAGGTAGGTTGATAATATACTAAAGCCACAAGACTTGATTTTGAGCGCTCCTATGGTAATTTGTGCATGTATTAGATGGGCAGATACACAACTAGGTACACGGTCATGTACCTTGGTTGTGTATCTCAACTGTGCTATCTTCCTCCTTGTTTCGGAAACCCAATGCAAGTCCTATCATTTTCTTTGTGTAATTAACGAACTTAACCTATTTTGAGACCATTGTGATTGATTCAGATGGTCACAAAGACTTATGCAGTTAAACCAAAGTTTACTAAGAAGAAGAAGACCACCCTTGCTAAGAGGAAGCAGGATGGTGCTAGTTTATCCTCCGCTCCACCCCCCGGAAGAGTTGCGGAGGAGCCATGGAGCAAGAAGCGGTTTGAAATTCTCTCACGGAAACCGTTTGGTGCACACCAATATTTGGATTGGGACATGCTAGAAGGGTATGGATTAGTTCAACCAATCAAGGAGGTCCTTGCCACCGGCCCATGGGAGGTCATGTTCACCATACAAGAACCAGCGTATAGGGATGTTACTCTTGAGTTCCTATCCACTATGCAGATACAGAAGATAGAAATCAAAAAAGGATGGGACAACTCTTTCAGTTTTGAAGTGTATGGGCAACAGCACAACTGTACTATCCGCCAGTTCTGTTCTCTAATGGGATTCTACACAGAAGCTTTTACCTGGACACTTGAGTTTCAGGATTTACATTGCTATTGGCCTCCCAACGTTAACAATCAGGTATGTTGAGAGGAGTTAACCGGAAACCCGACTCAAGAGTACTTTCCATCCAACTCCAAGGCCTCTCTAATTAAGGATGATTGCCTTAAAGTTTGTCATTGGCTCTTGACAAACACAATTGGAGCCCGAAAAAGCAGTAAGGGAGTTGTCAATAACTTTGAAATCTTCTATCTTTACAGCATCTCCCATGGATATCAAATTAATATCGTGTTAGAGTTGGCCTTTTATATATGGAGATAGGCACATGACTCTCGTTCTATGGAAATTTACTGTGGCAGCTTCATCACTCATTTACTAAAGAGCATGGACGTTTTCCAAGACCCTGGGCTAGAGGCCGCCAAGTGCAATCAGGAAAGAATCTCTGATGGGCCATTTGCAAAGTGGGGAGTGAAAAAAATCACAGGAACTTCCCGCACTTCTAGCAGGCCGCCTCCTTCTGCACAATTCTCCAATGCTACTCCTTCCTTGTCTTCACCTGCTCAAAATGGGCCCTTAACGCCAAGATTTGGAATCCTTTAGTTCTTGCCCTAATGATAGGTCTTGTTGGATTTTTATTCCTATCACTCAAGGTTTGCAGTCGCATAAACAGCTCCTATTTGTAGTGCTTAGGAATGAACCTTTTCCTTAACAATCTCTTCATGTCCCTCCAAGTCTGAACCTCAACCTCTCCATCCCGACGCCTGTTGATGATCAGATTCTTCCACCAGAGTGCAGCATACCCTACAAATTCAACAGCAGCCAATCGGACAAACATTCGAAGAGACCTTCGACCTTGTCCTCCCAGTCTAAGTATTCATCTACTGATCCCTTACCATCATAGGATGGTATCTGTAGTTTCACATACTCCAAACCCCGAGGTGGCCTGAAATCCCTATTCTGATTTAGGTTTACCCCAAAATTATCATCCCTTTCTTCCCTATTTGGAAGATGCTCCTCACCCATCCTTCTATTTAAATTCCCATCTCCTACTACTCTATTTCGATGAGGCTTTTGTGGAGCTACTCGAGGTGGTGCTAGTTGGTTTACCACTGGTGGTTGTGGTAATGTCATTCTATCAACTCTAGTTACCAATGTAGCAACTATAGTAGTAAGATCCTGGAGTTGTTCTTCCAAAGTTCTCCTACCTGCCACATTACAACCCTGACCTCCACCAACCTGGCTATTGGTTTCATCACCAATTCCCCCATTCACACTGTCATTTAACATAGTTGTGGACTCCCGTATGCTAATCCTCAAAACAATTTAATTCAAGGGTACACACTCCACTACTTCACTTCCCTTAACTCCACACAATAGCAACTACAAAAGACAAACAAACAAACCCTCTTAACGTTACAATTATAATATTGCAACTCACGTGTAATACTCTTCTCCACAACACGTCATAACAATACGGTGCAACAAATTTAATTTCCAAAAATCACTCCACGGCAACATATAAGTAACAACAACAATGATGATGAGTTACTTCCATGGCAACAACAAAATGGATAATAATAACAAGTAGGCTTCCACTTCCACGGCAAATAATGATAACAAATGACTAATAGGTGACTTTCCACAACTGAATTCCGAATTCCACAATAGGCAGCAACTTTCAATTTGAAATTCAAACCACTTCACTAATTGCAAGCCTTCTTCAATTGGTAAACAATGAATTCGAATTCAAATTCAAATAGCACTCATTGACTCCCACAACTTAATGGCATGTGTTTGAATTCAAATAATTCCTTACTAATCAAAACTCAATGCAATCTACAAATTGTACTCCACCAATTCAGAATTACATAATGGAAATCAAAACAACAAACTACACATCCTCCTCCACGCCACAACAAGCCACGGCAAGGATTTAGTAAGTTTTTGCAAGTTCCAAAAGTTGTTGAATTAAACAACACTTTATACTTCTACCTTTCCATGAAAAATTATTGATCATAAAATGATACAACAACCTTCCCAATCCAACTCCAACAATCGGCAAATTAAATCCCAAGTCAAGGTAATTTCACAAGCTCAAAACCACAACAATCAACACAATTTGCGGTTTCACTAAATCAACCCTAATTGATGATTAACTCCACGAAATAAAAAAAAAAATTCCCTTCTCTCAACATGTTCTCTGATACCAAAAAGATGATGTGCCTAAATCCACTTAGAAGCACATTTAAATGACTCAAGAAAAAGCTAACTCAAATCAACAACAAATCGGCTCTAAAAGGGCAAGAATTCATGTGAACCCTAATGAAGATGCAAGGAAATCCAAATGTTCAATGTTGAAATTGTGAAACCTCAATGTTAATCTCTTCTAACAACACCCTAATCACATATAAACCCACGAAAATAATCCACAAATTCAAAAGAAAACTTCAATTCTAAAAACTCCTTTCCACAAGTGATAATCACGTTTTCAAGAGGAATTCTTCAAAGATGATTCGAATTCAATTGAAAGAGATCTTAATTAAATGCGAGAATTTGACAACAATTAGAAGCAAATCTATCCAAAAACTATCTCAATTCACCCCTAGATATGACACACTAGAGATGAAAAGAAATCACAACAAAATGAAATTGATACTACTCACAATTTCAAGGTGTTGCACTCGCCACAATTTCAACTCTTGGGATTGAAATTGATAAGAGTCTAATGACAATTAGGAACCCTAATTCTCACGTGAATATGACCTCTCTATTCTGCAAAAATAATCCCCCTCAAACCCTCTCTTAAGCAAGTATTTATACTTGCTACTCCTAGGGTTAAAAAGTGCTCAAAATTACAAGTTTGTAACTTTTAAGGTGGCTAACCCTAAATGAAAATTACAAGTAAATAAAAGTGTCCCAAAACCAAAATAAAACCAAAATAGTTCATAAAAAAATTACAAGATACAAAATAACATAAGTCTTCATGATCTAATGCCTCGAAATAGGAAAACAATCGTAGCGGGTTTTTGATTGTCATCCTTGAAAAATGTTTTGTGTCCAACGGAAGTTGTAGGACATATTGGCATCCCATGGAGAATTATCATTGTACCTGCAAGATTATTCTCCAATTTTTATTAGAAATAAAGGCATAAGGTAAATATGAGCAATTTGGATCATCATCCAAATTGGGTTCTGAAAAGGTTGATAGTGTCAGAAATTTTCCCATAAAAAAATCTAACCAAGAAAATCCAAATCAACCCTAGATATGACTCACTAGTGATGATAAGGAAAAACAACAAAGAAGAAATTAATATTACTCACAATTGCCCTTTTGTTGCAATCGCCACAATTTCAACTCTTGGAAATTGAAATTGATAAGAGGAAATTGAACTAGGGAAACCCTAAGCTCTCTCACGGAAATGTGATGTTCAAATCTGAAAAAATTGGCCTCCTCAAACCCTACTGATGTGCTCAAAACCAAGCCTAAGCACATGTAATTGAATCAAAGAAACAAACCTCAACTCACAATTAAAAATCGGTCCAATGGAATCAAGAATTGGGTGAACCCTAATGGAGCTTTAATGAAATCCGAAGGTCAAAAGATGCAATTAATGATCCATCTATGTAATCTTCACCAATTAACAATAAATACAAGTGAAATCCCCGTGAATTACACCAAGATGACAAGTTTCAATTATGTGATTCTCCTCTTCCAACAATGAAAATTCACATCAACAATGATTCAATGAAATTGATGATAATAACCAATGCTAAAACCATTCAATCTCATAACATGCTAATTGATCACAATTGCAATAAAAAATCTAACCAAAAACATCCAATTCAACCCTAAATATGACTCACTAGTGATGAAAAGGAAACACAACAAAGAAGGAATTGATATTACTCACAATTGCCCTTTGTTGCACTCGCCACAATTTCAACTCTTAGAAATTGAAATTGATAAGAGAAATTGGAACTAGGGAAACCCTAAGCCCTCTCATGAAAATGTGAAGATAATTCTGAAAATTTTTTTGCCTCCTCAAACCCTACTATAAGCAAGTATTTATACTTGCTATCCCTAGGGTTAGAAAATGGTTAAAAATTATAAGTATGCCACTTTTAAGGTGGCTAATCTTAAATGGAAATTACAATAAAAATGAAAGTCTCCCAAAAGAAAATATAACAAAAAATAGTCCATAAAACAATTACAAAATACAAAATATTATAAATCTTCATAAGCCAATGCTTCATAATGGAAATAATCGTTGCGGGCCTTTGAATGCAAAGCTGATGATGTCCCATGGCCATCAGCTGATGTAAGACATGTTGGCGTCCCATGGAGAATTATTATTACACCTATAAGATTATTTCTAAAATACTTATGAGATGAAAAGAAAAGACGTAAAATATGGGCGATTTGGATCATCATCCAAATCGAGTTTTGAAAGTGTCGATGATGCCAGAAATTTTCCCATCACCTACTATAAGCAAGTATTTATACTTGCTATCTCTAGGGTTAGAAAATGGACAAAAATTACAAGTATGCCACTTTTAAGGTGGCCGGTGCTAAAGGAAAATTACAATCAAAATGAAAGTGTCCCAAAAGAAAATACAACATAAAATAGTCCATAAAACAATTACAAAGTACAAAATATTATAAATCTTCATGAGCCAATGCTTCATAATAGAAATAATCGCTGTGGACCTTTAAATGCAAAGCTGATGATGCCCCATGGCCAATAACTAATGTAGGACATGTTGGCATCCCATGGAAAATTATTATTGTACCTGTAAGATTATTTCTTAAATACTTATTAGATGAAAAGAAATGACGTAAAATATGAGTGATTTGGATCATCATCCAAATCGAGTTTTGAAAGTATCGATAGTGCCAGAAATTTTCCCATCATTAGTCTCGTAGCTTTTCAAGGAAGTTGAGGCTGGCTTGGAGCTTGACCTCACTAATTTAGGAATCAAAGTCTCAAGTGCAAAGGTTCGATATCTTAAGCTTGATGAGCAAAACAACCTTAGTCTCAAAAGCTAGACTGAAAGGGCTTTCTCCTATTGTAGTTCATAAGGTTGTTCGATATCCCCACAAGAT
Source organism: Laguncularia racemosa (assembly GCA_037954665.1). Lineage (NCBI taxonomy): Eukaryota > Viridiplantae > Streptophyta > Magnoliopsida > Myrtales > Combretaceae > Laguncularia > Laguncularia racemosa. The sequence goes on along the minus strand of JBBMOL010000501.1, from coordinate 146,416 downwards.
GTTAGGGAGCTCATTTGCCCATTTTCCCTTATCTTGATCAACCCTTTTCTTCATACTCTACTAAATGACTTTATTAGTGGCTTTGATTTAACCGTTCAACTATAGGTGGGTAACCAATGTATAATGCTATAAGTGGGCAGGTAATGTATAATGAATCTTGATATTATACTTTGCGCAAAATTCTTGGAATTTGGGATTATCAAACTATATGTTGCTATTGATGACTGATGGATGTCGAATCCAACAAAAATAAAACCTACTCCTAGACAATTATATGATTTGCATAGAGTGGTGAGTAGGGTCGAATCCATAGAGATTGGTTAAACTTATTTCTATTCAAGGAGAAAAAAAAAGGGAAAAGAAAAATGGGGAGGTTTTGTTTGTGAATCAAAATAAAGTAAAACAAGGTAAGAAAATCGGATATTAATAAAAGCCTAGCCAAAGGAATCAAGATAGTTTAATTCTAGGAATTGATCATCGATGCAAATGTTCTCTATTTTGTTCCTAGATAAACTGGTTATGGTTATTAATAAGCTCTAACAACCTATCTCTCCTTACTTCCTCGATAACCTCAGAAAGCGCTTTGAATTATTTCTCTTATTGATTAAACAACCCTAGACAAGCGCTTAGGATTTAATCTATCAATAGCATTAAGATCTAGAGAGACCACCAATTCATGCCAGTAGATTATAAGATAACCTATTTAAACATGATCACACACCTCCATAACATGAATTCGATCATCTCTTTTATAACCAAACATGTTATTGCGTCACTAAGACTAGAACAATCAAACAATTACGGATTTGACGTGCTAGTTGACAATATATTAACTTGCTAATTGAGTAGAAGAGCTCTATTCATACCAATCAACAAAGATAATAATGACAAAACGATCAGAAGATATATGAATACCCGAAAGCAAAGAATAGAATAAATACAAGTCAATTAGACCTCACAATTCGTGGAGAATTAAACATCTATGACCCTTTGGCTAGAAAAGTAGCTTAGCTACTCATGTTCATCAATAAAACTAAAATAAAAAGTAAAAACATAATGAACCCGGTTGCCTGCTCTGCCTCCTCGTTTCCTTCTTGTCTCCAAGGTGATTCCAGATTCAAAGATTCAAAAGTCGTCCTCACCCTCTAGGGTTGGTTCTATTTATATTGTTAGGGAGATGGCATGTGATCTTTTGCTAGCAAGATACGAAAATATCTTTCCTTTTCCAAGTAGATTTCGAGAAGTAAATGTTCGTCCGCCTGGCACGCCCTAACACACGGCCGTGGGTCAAGCCGTGCCATCCTCTGTGCATATTTCATGTATCATCTTCCGTGTCCAGTGTGTACAACGACTCCACCCACGGCTAGATTTCCAACCGTGCCTTATTCTGTGCATAATCAACAAGTCTTCATCCGTGCCCAGTGTGTACTACGGTTACACCCATGGCCAGATTTCAAGCCGTGCCATCCTCTGGTTGATGTTCCACAATTTCTTCTCCTTGGCACGTCTAGCTTCCACCATGGCTCCAAGCACGGTTTCTCCCACGGCTTCCACTACGGCCGTGCCCTAAGCCGTGTCTCTCTCTGTTCAAAGTCCACATTCCCGTCTTCTTGTCCAGTGTGTAACACGATTTGAACCTTGGCCGTGCCTCAAACCGTGCTTCCTCCGGTGGTGTAATTCCTTGTCTTGATCCAAGTTGTAGATGACTTCTCTAAAATACTTGAATTAGCATCCTTGACTCCATTTAAACTGATTTATCACGATGATAGAATTAAAGTACCATTTCCTTATGATTTCTATAAAATCAATAATAATTTAATACAATTTATACTATAAAAATTGAGTATAAAATGGCTCTATCAAATTCCCCCACACTTAAACTCTTGCTTGTCCTCAAGCAATTGCATCAAATCAATTGAGAAATCTGTCATAGATTATACAAACTTTCTTTTCATCATTCCAAGCATCTATTCATTTGTAATTCATGACTTGTAATTTTAACGGCTACTACTTCAACCAAACTGGTTTCCTGTGATCAAATTACTATGGACAAAATTCAATAGCTAATCTAAACAAAAAAAAACTTTAATCCTCATGTTTAGCAAAAGAATTTTTATTCCAAAAGTAAATACTTAATCCACTAAGGAAAAACACCCAATTAAACTTCATTGGATATTATCAAGCATATAATCCTTGCAGTATAAAGTAAAAGCATATGGTATAAGCTCTTTGCTAGATATTCTCCCTTTTATACATCTTTGTTTTATTCAATGAATGTTCACATTCATGTTCTTTTGATTTATTCAAGCATCTATTTTGATGGGTTTTTGCCCGCTTCTTTTCATGAACTTTGCCTTTTTCGCCCTTATCATTATAGTGAGTTCATTGAGTCGACAACATCCCGAGCTCATCACTCAAGTGACCAGGTTTTGAGATACCCTTACGGACTCTTCCTCACTCTAACATTCAAGTTTAAATACTCTTAACTCAATTAGTTGAATCATTGGAGTAATGGCTATGCTTGATTCTTTTTTTTTTTCACTAAGTGCTATGATTACTTTACAAACAACTTCAAAGAGTATACAGTAGCTAATATAACCTAGAAGTAAACTTGTTTATTTTTCACTTAGGGACTCGACTTCCTCTTAGACTTCCAATTCTAAAGCTAAATACAAGGTAAATTTGTTTCTTAAAGATTTCACTACTTAATTTTAACCATGTATTTTAATCACAGCAGTGGGTGAGTAAAACATTTGAACAAGTCAATTTCACATTTTGTAGATGCTTATTACAACATTTAGTACAATCTCTAGATTTCATGATAATTTTGAAAAAAATTGGCTTAAAATTGCTTAAGGACAAACATTCAGAGTATAAGTTAGTTCTCTATTCTCTATATTTTATTATCCTCTCCCCCACACATAGCTTGAACAATGTCCTCACTGTTCCTAATTTAGCACAATCGAAAAGGAATTAACAATTCAAGGAACATTAGAGAATAAGAGAAAGGAAATACTGGTACTTCCCTGGTATTGGAGTTTTCCCCTTAAGCTCTGGAAAGTGTCATCTGATTATGTGTATCCTTGCTGCAGCTGATCCAAAGAGTTCAAAACTACACTAAAATCAAAACAAACTAAACTAAAACAAAACAAAACTAAAACAAACCAAAACTAATGCAAAACAAAACTTTTTTTTTTTTTTTACATGGGTTGCCTCCCATGAAGTGCCTTTCTTTAACGTCTTTGGCTAGACGTTCTGGCTAAATATTCGGATAAGGATTTTGATTCCAGCCTTGGTGCCTGTGGTGATGGGTTAATAACATCCGTAACAAAAACAGGAGAGATATCGTTAGGATGCTTCATGGCATCATAAATGTTAAATTTAATCACTTCACCATCAAATTCCATAGTGAGGGTGCCATCATTTACATTGATTTTCGTTTTAGAAGTCTTAAGGAATGGTCGCCCTAATAATATCAGTGATGAAGTATGAGAATCACTATCGTCCATGTCAAGCACATAAAAATCAGTAGGAAAAACCAACCCATTGACTTGAACTAAAACATCCTCTAGAACTCCCTCAGGATAAACATTGGACCTATCAGCAAGTTGAACAATAATACCCGTTTCCTTTAAAGGACCAACATTTAAACGTTGATAAATAGACAAAGGCATGACATTGATAGAAGCTCCTAGATCACACATGGCTTTAACGATTCCAAGATTACCTATTTTGCAAGGAATGGTGAACATACCTGGATCCTTACATTTGGGAGGAAGCTTCTTCTGAATAATAGCTGAAACATTTTCACTCACACTAATCTTTTCGTTACCTTTCAGCTTTCTTTTGTTAGTGCACAAGTCTTTGAGAAATCTAGCATAGCGCAGTATTTGCTTAATTGCATCAAGCAAAGGAATATTTACCTCGACTTTGCGAAAAGTTTCCAGAATCTCTTTTTCTTCCGCTTCATTCTTGGATTTCGCTAATCTGGAGGGGAAAGGAGGTGGTATCAATGTGACCTTCGATGGCTCAACTAGAGACTTGCTAATCTGGTTGCCCTGCTGGCTCGGAGTCGAAATCTCTTTCTTGGTCTCCTCCTCAAGATTAGACGGATGTCCTTTCTTATTTGATCCCTGCAATTCTGTTCCACTTCTCAAGGTAATTGCATTAACGCTTTGCTTCGGGTTTGTAATAGTTTGAGAAGGTAACTTACCTTGAGTTTCTAACCTGTTTACGGCTGAAGCAAGTTGGCTTACCTGATTCTCCAAGTTTTGAATGCTTTGCTTTGTTTCCTCCTGAAATTGTTTGGTATTCACAGCTAGAGACTTAACAATATCCTCAAGGGGCATACCTGAAGTGGAAGGAGCTTGGGGTACGTGGTGTGATGGCTTTGGCTGGAATTGTTGGACATGTTGAGGGTTATTGCCATGTCGGAAGTTAGGATGATCCCTCCATCCAGGATTGTAAGTATTCGAGTAGGAGTCATACTTCCTTTGTGGCTGTCCTGGGAATCCTCCTACAGCATTGGCGTGTTCATGGTTGTCATCTTGCAATGTGGGGCACATGTTAGTCGGATGATTAGGAGCAGCACAAATTCCACAAGCTTTCACCTGTTGGGTATTTTCGAGAGCTAGCTGCTGCACAAGGGAGGTAAGATTAGAAATTTGATGTTCAAGGTCAGACACACTTACCTCATTTACCTTCCTTGAAGATATATCATGCCTATACCCAAATTGTTGCGAATTGGCAGCCATAATGGAGATCAATTCCCTAGCTTGACCAGGGGTTTTGTTTACTATGGCGCCTCCACTTACAGCATCCATCATCTTCCTCTCCATCGGAAGCAGGCCTTCGTAAAAATATTGGATGAGGAGTTGTTCAGATATCCCATGTTGTGGGCAGCTTGCACACAGTTGCTTGAACCTCTCCCAATACTCATGAAGTGTCTCGGTGTCCCTCTGTTTTATACCACAAATTTCTCTTCTTATACTAGCGGCTCTGGATGCGGGGAAGAATTTGTCCAAGAAGAGTCTCACCATATCTGTCTAAGTGGTGATAGAACCTAGAGGCAAATAAAACAACCAATCTTTAGCTTTAGTACTTAAAGAAAACGGAAAAGCACGTAGCTTAATTTGTTGGTCGGTTATTCCTTGTGGCCTCATACTAGAACACACTATATGAAACTCTTTCAAATGCTTGTGAGGATCTTCATTCTCAAGACCATGAAATGTAGGTAGCAGATGTATCAACCCAGATTTCAATTCGAATTCCACAACTAGTTCGAGATAGTGAATACAAAGTGGTTGTTGATTCACATCCGGTGCAACCAACTCCCTTAAGGTTCTCTCAAGATTTGCCATGTCGTCCTCTTTTTCAGAATCAAGGGATGAATCAGACAAGTCCGATACTAAGTTCGGTCTAGTGGATGATCTAGCTTCTTGTCGCAACCTCTTTAGAGTCTTCTCAATCTCCGGATTATAAGTTAGTTCACCTGTCTGAGAAGAACGAGTCATACAAGAATAGAAATAAATTTGACACCAATCCCTGGCAACGGTGCCAAAATTTGATGGGTGTCGAATCCAACAAAAATAAAACTTACTCCTAGACAATTATATGATTTGCATAGAGTGGTGAGTAGGGTCGAATCCATAGAGATTGGTTAAACTTATTTCTATTCAAGGAGAGAAAAAAAGGGAAAAGAAAAATGGGGGGGTTTTGTTTGTAAATCAAAATAAAGTAAAACAAGGTAAGAAAATCGGATATTAATAAAAGCCTAGCCAAAGGAATCAAGATAGTTTAATTCTAGGAATTGATCATCGATGCAAATGTTCTCTATTCTTGTTCCTAGATAAACTGGTTATGGTTATTAATAAGCTCTAACAACCTATCTCTCCTTCCTTCCTCGATAACCTCAGACAAGCGCTTTGAATTATTTCTCTTATTGATTAAACAACCCTAGACAAGCGCTTAGGATTTAATCTATCAATAGCATTAAGATCTAGAGAGACCACCAATTCATGCCAGTAGATTATAAGATAACCTATTTAAACATGATCACACACCTCCATAACATGAATTCGATCATCTCTTTTATAACCAAACATGTTATTGCGTCACTAAGACTAGAACAATCAAACAATTACGGATTTGACGTGCTAGTTGATAATATATTAACTTGCTAATTGAGTAGAAGAGCTCTATTCATACCAATCAACAAAGATAATAATGACAAAACGATCAGAAGATATATGAATACCCGAAAGCAAAGAATAGAATAAATACAAGTCAATTAGACCTCACAATTCGTGGAGAATTAAACATCTATGACCCTTTGGCTAGAAAAGTAGCTTAGCTACTCATGTTCATCAATAAAACTAAAATAAAAAGTAAAAACATAATGAACCCGGTTGCCTGCTCTACCTCCTCGTTTCCTTTTTGTCTCCAAGGTGATTCCAGATTCAAAGATTCAAAAGTCGTCCTCACCCTCTAGGGTTGGTTTTATTTATATTGTTAGGGAGATGGCATGTGATCTTTTGCTAGCAAGATACGAAAATATCTTTCCTTTTCCAATGTAGATTTCGAGAAGTAAATGTTCGTCTGCCTGGCACACCCTAACACACAGCCGTGGGTCAAGCCGTGCCATCCTCTGTGCATATTTCATGTATCATCTTCCGTGTCCAGTGTGTACAACGGCTCCACCCACGGCTAGATTTCCAACCATGCCTTATTCTGTGCATAATCAACAAGTCTTCATCCGTGCCCAGTGTGTACCACGGTTACACCCACGGCCAGATTTCAAGCCGTGCCATCCTCTGGTTGATGTTCCACAATTTCTTCTCCTTGGCACGTCTAGCTTCCACCACGGCTCCAAGCACGGTTTCTCCCACGGCTTCCACCACGGCCGTACCCTAAGCCGTGTCTCTCTCTGTTCAAAGTCCACATTTCCGTCTTCTTGTCTAGTGTGTAACACGGTTTGAACCTTGCCCGTGCCTCAAACCGTGCTTCCTCCGGTGGTGTAATTCCTTGTCTTGATCCAAGTTGTAGATGACTTCTCTAAAATAATTGAATTAGCATCCTTAACTCCATTTAACCTGATTTATCACGATGATAGAATTAAAGTACCATTTCCTTATGATTTCTATAAAATCAATAATAATTTAACACAATTTATACTATAAAGATTGAGTATAAAATGGCTCTATCAATGACGATGACATTAGGGATTCTAAACTAGCATAATATGACATAGGTGACAAAGTCTCTTACAGTTTGTTTAGTAATCTTTGCTATTACCTCAATCTCAACTCATTTTATAAAGTAGTCAATAGCATTGATGATGTACTGGCATTGACCTATGGCCTTTGGGATTGACCTAAAGATGTCAAGCCTCCACTAAGTGAATGGTAAAAGACTATGTGCTATATTAATTACAAAACTATAGAATATATTCATAATAACCCAAATGGAAATGAATCTCTGTTTATCTGTTTGAAACTTAGAATTTGCTTCAATGTCTAACTATTTCACTACTTGGTAAAGTATTCCAATTCTTTAAAGTCATGGTTAACTATAGAGTATTGGATCTTATAGTTATTTTCGTATTATGTAATTACTATGTAATGTGATTGGATGTAATTATTAAATAATCAAGTAGAGTTTTACAACTTCTTACTTGCAAGATAGTCATTGTAAACCCCGCGAAATTTTAATTACGTATAATGGAAAAATAATTAAAAGATTATATTAAAAGCCTTAAAACATTTTCCGAATAAAATCATAATAAAAGAAATAATCGTATTAAAAGCAAACCATAAGAAATTTTTTGGTAAACGGTGGAATAGATTAAAATTATAGACTTAAGATTATTAAATAGGAATTTCGAGTGGATATTCGCGCTCAGAATAATTAAATTAGCTTAAGCGTAAAAATTCGTAATAAAATATTAAAATCTTAAATTTTATTGAGACCATCGCACGAATAAAAATACATTAGAATTTCTTTAAAACTCTAATCTAATAAAGTATTAAATAATAATAATAATAATAATAATAATAATAATAATAATATTTAGGCTTAGTACATATATATATATGGCTACTTTTCATGGAGGACCCATGACCACCATAACACCAGACAAAAAAAAAGAGAAACAAAAGGAGAGGCGAGAGGGACAAAACAGGGGGAAAGTAGGACAAGACGAGATGGGGAAAAGAAAACAAAAGGGAATCAAACAAAAAAAATCATAACTCGTACATACAACCTCCAATCGACGATTTGAGACTACTCACATGTTCCTTGAGGTGAGTGCAACTCAACTAGATTAACTTTTTACGAAATGGAGTTCATTTCTAAAAGTTGTGTACAAAGAATAAATAGGTATAAAAATTAGTACTTTACTTAAAATTGGTTGTAATAGCTAAGAAAACATTAGATAAAGTGATCTATACTATGTATTTAGTATATTGATGTATTTTTTCCCAATTTTCTAGATAAAGAAGGTTTTGATTCGGAGATACCCGAAAACTACTTTGAGTAAACCCCAACAAAATAAGACCAAGGTAAGTAGAACTTCGTAACGTGTTATATTATGTGTGTATGTGTTGCGTTGTGGTGTCTCGATGTAAAACGTTGTCATGTAAATATTATATATATATAACTTGTATATGACGTAGCTGCTAGACCGTTGCTGTGTAGGGTGACACCTTGGCTTAAGCAAAAATTATATTCCTTAATTCCTCTCTATGGTATAGGGAGAGATGTGGAATATGCCAACCTAACTCTTATATATATATGTGTATATATGTATGGTCTGGCTAAGGCGTGAACAACTGCTTTTCTTCTTCTTGGCTATTCCATGGATGTAGCATGATGTGCTGCGGTATGTGGTATATATATATATATGTATACATAGTTATCACAGCTAGGATGTTGGATGTTGTTGCTGTGTCCTTATCCCCTACTGTGTCCTTAATGTGTTTGGCGTGAAGTTGCTACTATAGGTGATCGTATATAGATGTATATATATGCATCTTGGCTGGAACGTAGTGTGGTTCATCCTCCTTAGTCCTTCACCAATGCTTGTCGTTGGCATAGTCCCCTCCTCTGTTGCAAGTAGTGTTTAGGTGTGAATATACCTACATGTATCCTTGTGAGATTGTTGGCTGAATTTAGAGGAAACACTCCCTTCCGTGAGCTGCAGGTAAACGTGAGTGTGTACATAAGAATATAATGGATTGGTATGTTTGTTTTCCACCATTGCTAGTGAAGGTTGACAACTCTATATATGTTTATGTTCGTAAGTAAATGATGGAAGTGGAGTTGAAAGGCTCACTTGAGGATGTGGACTTTAGATGGAATGGAGTTGGGAGTTGGGATTATAGGGGCAGTAGTTCTTGTGAGTTTACGTGTTGAGGAATGGGAAGAAGGGAGAAATCCATGAATGAGACTATGGGATTACAAGTGAAGATATGTGAATGTGGAGTTTATTCCCTTAATGTGAGTAGGTGTGAATTTACAAGTGGTAGGAAAGGAAATCACTATGGCATGTATGTTGTTGCGGGTAGTAATAATTAATGTGAAGAATGTAGACCAGCCTTAACATGCATCACAATTGTGGGGAAGGAAATCTAGGCTCCAATAATCTAAGTCCTTGCACATGTGTGTACATATGCGGTACGCAAGAGAGATAGAAAGATAAGAAGATGCATGTGATGTGTGTTATGGTTATATAGTAACAAGGTAGGAAGAGTGGTATTATACGACCACAAATATAACATGCATAGATCCACATGAGATGTATATGGCTAAAGGAGGCTTGGGAATCAAATTCAATATCCATGCGCTATAGGTATCTATGTAGGCATATCCAAGGATAAGTCATGGAGTTATAATTATGAATGTAAGGTATAGAAGGTGAGCGAGGAAAGAGGAGTGCAATGATGGAAGTGGTATTAGTACTCCCTTGCTTAACAATCTATTGCATTGACTACATGTATGTTGTCTTCTTGTTTGCATGAAGTTATGCCTTACTCCTAGAATGATTTCTTGTTTTATGATTGGTTGTCTACATGATTGACGATTGCACATATACTTGACTTTGTATGATTACTCTCAAAACTTTAACTAATTATGAGGTTTAATTAATAACCTAGCATGCATTGCAAGAGATATGGCATGAGATTGAAGGTTATCATTGCTACAGGATGCACCAGAAGTGATCAAAGGATCGTTGTTTCGCTAAGTGCAAACTAAGTGATTAGGGGATTGGAGCGCCTTGACAGTTCCGAGTCTAGCCTATCTCTTAAGGGTATAATGCTCGGTGTATTGAGGCACCTGAGTGTAAAACATTAAAGCTAAAACACGGCATAAATAAGTGATAAGAATAATAAAGATGTGAGTAAGACCCAGGCATTGATGGTAGCTTTGGAATCCCCAACCCAAGGTCAAGGGCGGCGTAAACCTTAGACTTCACGTCGGTTACCGAAAGACCACGTAAGATACTGCATTCATGTGATTGTTCATGCATAGCACTTATTTGATAACTTGCTTGAACTTGTTTGTGTTTGTTGCAACACTAAGAGATTGCACCCTATCTCACTAAGCTTTGGCTTACCCTCCTATAGATTTTGTCTTACAAGTTGAGACTACCTAAACTTCATAATGAATTGACGAACCAAGGTGAGTACTCGCCGCATCACTCGTGGGCATGGTTGTGGAAAGGACATGAGGCCTAGATTGAAGTAGACATCTTTAGAATGGATTTTTGTAATTGATGAAATTGTGATTTAGTGACTTAAGATGGTCTTGGGTGTAACTGTAGTGGTATAATAGGATCCATATGAGGCCCAGTGATACTTTGTATAGTTAATTATCTTGTGAGCAAGAAATATTATTACTCTGATTAACAGGTTCCATGTTGAAGATAAGACGCTTCGCGATTACTTAACGAGGGGTTAAGCGATCATGCCGGATCGTCACGAGAAGCCCATAGAGTGGGGCATGACAATCATTATGTATAACGAATGCAGATATAATATGATAGCTTTTGGTAAATTCAATCAAGTCTCTATTGGGTCTATACAAACTCTTATTTATGTGGGATTTTAACTTCGGTTCATATTTTGTTATGTATATTACTAAACATCAAGTAAATGTTCTCTTTTGATCTTTTCACACCCACATCAATATAATCATCGAGATTATTAAATTATCTTAGTTTTGATTTCGTGAAATGTTAAAATTTAGACGCAATGCATTCATGTTAGATTTTGCCCAAGAAAATCAGATGCCAGAGGTGAAATTCTATAGGAACGGAATTTAAGTAAGTTTTAACATTCCGTTAGTCTATCTAAGATTATAAAACTATTTGCCTTCTCCTTTTCTGTAGACCTATCTGTTGATATTTGTGTTCTGAATTTCGAATATTATTCATTCAAATTTTTTTAATCAAATTTATTACTTTTGTCACCGTAGATGGAGGACAAGAACAATAATAGAGTTTTAGTTGACTTGACAAATAAAAGTATAATTGATTGTAAATAATTTCAAATTTTAAGTGCAAATTAAACAATACTTCGAGTTGGGACAGTAATTTTCATATTATAGAAAAGAAACAGTAAAAGGAAATTTTTCCCTATAATTTATATTATTAAGATTAGAGTATACTCCATTTAGTTGTTAGACAGTATCATTCGCACGGGCTGTGTGCAGTCCCATCCTTGGTCCCATATCTCGTATGTACAAGGGCAGGTACTTTGGCACGAACAATGGTGTAGAACATTTGATTCCTTCACGATTTTTAATGATTTGACGAAAGAATTATTGATCGGAGAATATAATATAAGGTCTATGCTCTCAAACAATGCATAGATATCCGACACTGTGGTATCAAAAACCCGTCCATTGTTTGCTATGGAATCGAATCTGATCATATAAAAAAAAAGAATAGAGAAATTTTTTTTTTTTTTTTGCGTGTGTAGGAGATAGAGGGTTTGCAAGTATGATTTATAGTCATATGTCGAGAGACAGAGGGATAGACATAGAGTAGTGTTTACAATTCAACGTGTGCGCGCTGGAATAACATAGGCATTTCTGGGGGACAGCGTTACATCTAGCTAGGCCTCCATCCTCCGATTACATGAAACTCAAGGTGTCGGCTTCAGAGAGTAAAGAGAAGAAAAGATTATTAGGTGCCACAAAACGGGATTAGCGGGTCCTAATTCATCTACTGACAAACCAATTAAAAAATTGTTATTGAAAACCTTTAACACTACGGATGTTCCCATGGCTGCCCCTTCCTTCTAGATCACTAGATGCACTAATACGGGATTAGCGGGTCCTAATTTATCTCTCACCATTGTAGATCACTAGATGCACTAATACGAAAACTGTATCTATAGACCCTCTATTTCTTGATAGAAAATTGGCAATGCACCATTATCCTACCATCTCTAATATCATGGATCCACCATTTTTTTTCTTTTTCTATCTTCTTTTATTGTAATATTAATCCTAGTATTGTAGAACTATCTTTTCCAATTGGTTTATTTTAGTTTAGTAGATGGTTTAATATCTACTAACATATTATTTCTTAAAAAGGAAGGATTAGGAAGGAATATATATATATGAGTGAAAATATGCCCGAAAAAACAAAAGAATAATGTTTTCGAATAATGAATGGAAGAAAAATCAAAGCAATGCTAATCATTACCAAAAATTAAATGATATATAATGTCAAATTATCAATATATTTAAGAAGTAGAAAAGATAGATAGATGAAATGGTAATGGAGAGGATAAAATAGGAAACCCAACAATATTTTTCACTTTCCTTCCCTTTTTTCTCCATTTTAGAGAATAAAATTTGGCAAGCCTCAAAGAATAATTTCGTTCCTTACGCTTTTACTCCCCGATTCCACCCCATAACAATATAATGGAAAATAAATCCCCACTTTTTTTTTTTCCTCCAATTTTTCACATGCCAAACAAAGGGTAGGTGAGGGCTTATTGACTCGTGGAAAGTGTCCCTGTGTTTATGGTTGAGTTTACGAACCTCTAGTTACTCCATTGTTACTACACCTGTGTAAATTTAGAATTGCTTGATTCTGTTTGACTAAAAATTTTTCGGATGAATTATTTGAATAATATTTATTTACAAGAAAGAAAAGAATTCATCTAATGATGGAGCTAAATTAAGTTTATGGACAGAGTTATATATTTCTATGTTGTTTGTGCAATACCATACTCTAGGGATAAGTTAATTACAATAATGTATTTTTATGTGGTTAAAATAAATTATCAATATCACTTGAGTTGACTCAAATACAAGGTTATAATACCATTAATTTGATATGATGTAACATGGCATTTGAAGTGATAATTAAGTGACTATTTTTGTGCAAATAGAAAAGGAAAAAGAAAAGCAAATAGAAAAAAAAAATCTTAAAAAATTAAAAAATGAAACGCACTAAAAAAGTTTTGAAAACATTGCGTAATATAAAAAATATATATATTAATTAAATTAATAAAAAAAATTAAATAAAAAATTATAGAAAATTGAAAGAAAAAAATAAAATAAAACCAACCACCTTAAGGCATGGAGTAGCATCGCAAGGGGGGTGGGGTGGTTTGTGGTTCAAATGACCACTTATTCACCTATGGGTCACGAGTTGCGACCCATTTAATGGGTCATTCCACCACTCGAGGTGGTAGGTAACCCATATTAAAAAAATAAAAAGAAAAAGAAAAGCGAGAGAAAGCACTGTATCTTGCTTTTGATCTAATCAAGTTTTGCTCCTCTTTCTTTTTTAACAAAAGAAAAACAAATTGACCTCATAGGTTGGTTGAGCAATCCACCTTTGTTAATTCAATCGTTTTGACTACTCCTTGGCCTTGGGATGATTAATGCTATTTTTTTTTTTTTTGGAATCCTCTTTTCTTTAAATGTCCCAATTTTTTTTAAAAAAACTTATTAATTAAATTATAAATATACTTATATTATTTTTTTTGTAATTCTAAACTTTTTTTCCTTTTTTCAATTTTCTTATATTTAGATTTTTTTTTTCAACTTTTCAAAAATTTATATATTACTTTACAATTTTATTCCTTTTTATTTACAATAAAAATTAATACATAAACTCTACATCGGTACCAAGTTAGCACCACCTATTATATAATGGCCACATTAAATCATATTAATGGTGTTATGATGGTATTTAAATGTATAGCATTAATCTTTTATTTAAACCATTTAAATGATCTCTTATTTAAATTTAACCTTAAATATTCATTTTTGCTTTCTTAATCGCCGAAAACATTAAGGAGCTTGGAGGATATGCTAAACTCAGGGTTTGTTTGGATGGAGATAACCATTGGCCCCATCAATACAAACTATGTACTTCCATATTCTTCTTATTGAGGAAAGCCCATGGATTTGTTGGGTTCAGATTACAGGCCATTCACTTTGTACGAAGAGTAGCAAGGGTCCGGACCGCCTAACCTTACATTCTCGCTTCTTAATAAAGGCCCAGCATATTTTTCATAGCATGGCGGGCACTTCAATTAGATCACTGTAAAGTACAGATCATTAGGTGATTTTGGTTTAGTCAAGCTGGAAAATGAGTAATTGAGCACAAATATGGATTCTCGGCATATTTGGGCGAGGAAACATGTGAAACCACGATACTCTGTCTTCGTATTGTCAAATAGAATCATCGCCAAAATTCTGTTACAACTTACATTAGAACGGGTAATATGGGTGAGTATGGTCCAATTTGGTTCAATCTTTTTTTGAATCAAATCAAATCATAAAAATATAATTTAGTTTTTTTATTATTTTATATTAAATTACAGTTCAGACAAAATAATTGACAAATAACTTAGTTTTGGCTCTGCTTGTCCTTCTTCTATGTATGTTAAATTATGTATTAATTTTTTTTTTGGGGAAAAATGGACTTTGCATTATTTTTTTAAGAAAAATGGGCTTAGTTTTTTTCTTTTTTTTTATTTCTATTATTTATTTTAAGTTTTTTATAACTGCCATAAGCATATCTACAATTTTGAAAGTTATTTTACATGGATTTTAGAAAAGTATATTTTTATGTTAGGATTCCACATTTCATTCTACACGCTTTGGTAATTACACATAATAGAAAGGAAAAATAAAAAGAATTGTCAATAACCAAATGATATAAGTAATGTAAGAATATAAATTAATGAAAACAAAATTTTATAATTAGCTAAAAGGAATTGCTAATTAAAAGGTACAGTTCACAAATATTGACTATTAATGATCTTTCCACTGCATATGAAATAATATATTATTTAGAAAGAGTTATTATTGTTGTTGTTGTTGTTGTTATTTTGGACTATAAGAGTTATTATGTCATTTTGCATGATAAAAAATGTAACCATGATGGAAAGGCATAAAGTCATGAAGATGAAAAAAATTATAATTAGTAAAAGGTTATGAAAAGGTGCAAATCATAAAATATGAAAAATGATAAGATTACTTAAGCTCATAAAAATGAGATATAGAGTTGAATATATGAGTTTTCACTTGATAATATTACATTATAGATATAAACGTTATTGCTATAAATTTATACATACATAATATAAATATATATCGTAGAAATGTAATAAAAGTTATAAACTCAAATAAGATGGAATATATATATAACAATAAAACCAAACTCAATTAATTTTTAAATTAGTTTTATACTATTTTACAAACCAATTTAATTACTTTCCTTTCATCATACAAAGACTAACTATACTAAACTGTTAAGTAAAGTAAACTAATTAAATCATGGAATCTGCTTTTCATTTACTTGCTTTACTAATTAAAAATTGCAATTTTCACTCTCAACTTCTCAATTTTTATCATCATTGTCACTCTATAACTTCTCCATCCTAGTTATCACTTAATAAGTTATATATATATATATATATATATATATATATATATATATATAAACTCCTTAATAACCTACTCTCTCTAAAATAAATGTCACTTTGCTGACAATTCTTTTCAAACTATTTTCCTTTCATTTGATTGGATTTGTTGGTTTTCCTCTTATTTTCTTATAAACTTGCTTCCAATCAATTGAGGTTTGATTTTTGATCTTATTGCCATCTTGATCTTTTTTAGTTTCACTACCATATTTGGTCTTGTTTGCCACCACCTCAACATTTGTTGAAGAGCCTTGATCTATTAATATTTAAGAAATAAATATAATTAGGAGGAGCATAATTAAACATTAAAGTAAGGAATATAAACATTTAGTAAAGTTGGGATCAAAGAAGATTGTGGCACCAAAAACAATCTGCTATGATAGTATAACAAATTATTTTTCCAAACTATAGGATATTTGATTGTGTGCCCATGTGCAAGGTCAGAAATTAATTGCACAAAAGCAGGAATGGTCTGATACTCTTTCTTTAGTGTCTCTATGAAAGAAAAATGTGGAGAAGACCATCCAAAAAACTGTCCCTCCTCTGTAAATTATCTAGACAAAGCATCAGCTACTTGATTCTCTTGTCCTGATTTATAAGTGATAGTGTAGTCATATCCTATCAACTTAGAAAGATACTTCTGCTGCTTAGGTGTTTGAATAACTTGTGTTAGAATCTCCTTAAGGCTTCTATGATCAGTCCAGATAAGAAAATGTGAACCTAACACATACTGTCTCCACTTGCGTACCGCTGCCACAATAGCATAAAGCTCCCTTACATAGGCAAAAGCTTTGTGTAAATGTAAAGGTAACTTTTTGCTAAAATATGAAATAGGGTGAGTCTCTTGTAAGAGTACTGCACCAATAGCCAATCCAGAAGCATCAATTTCAATGACAAAAGTCTTTGAAAAATCCGGCAACCTCAAAATAGGGGCTTGTAACAGGGCGGCTTTAAGAGCTTCAAAAGCCTGTTGAGCTTGAGCATTCTAATGAAACCCATCCCTTTGTAACAAATCCGTCAGAGGTGATGCAATGGTAGCATAATTTTTGACAAATCTTCGATAATATCCAACCAATCCCAAAAAAGCTCTCAACTGTTTTTGAGTCATAAGCACAGGCCACTGTTGAACTCCCTGAACTTTAGAAGGATCAGGACTCACTCCATCAGTGGATACTATATGACCCAAATAGTCAAGAGTAGATGCTGCAAAAATACATTTAGAAGCCTTAACATAAAACTGATGTTGCTGTAACACTTGTAATATTAACTCCAAGTGTTGTAAATGTGCAGTAACATCCTTGCTATAAACCAATATGTCATCAAAGAAAACCACCACAAAACGTCGTAAAAATGGCTGGAAAATCTTATTCATAATAGCTTGGAAAGTGGATGGTGCATTGCTTAAGCCAAAGGGCATTACTAAGAACTCATAATGTCCCTCATGAGTTCTAAAAGTTGTTTTTTCCACATCTTCTGGCTTCATTCTAATTTGATGGTAACTTGAGTGCAAATCCAGTTTCGAAAAACATGCAGCAACATACAACTCATCTAAAAGTTCATCAATAGTTGGTATGGGAAACTCATCTTTGATAGTAACGTGATTTAGAGCCCTATAATCTATACATAATCTCCAAGTACCATCTTTTTTTTTAAACTAAAAGTATAGGTGAGGAGAATGGGCTAGTACTATGCTGAATGATGCCTGACTCCATCATTTCTTTAACCTGTTTTTCGATTTCACTTTTTTGAAAATGAGGGTACCTATAGGGCTTAACATTCACTGGTTTACTGTCAGAAATAAGATGAATCCTATGCTAGACAGATCACAAAGGTGGCAATGATGAAGGTGCTTGAAAAACGGAAGCATATTTGCCCAATAACAGATCAATATCTTTATTGTTGGTGGATATGCATGAATTAGAACTGACCTCCTGAGCCATCAATTGAAAACATGAAGCAACTGAATCACTTTTAAGTAATTTTCGAAATGGTGATGCGAAATTTGAGCTAAGGCACCATTGTTAACTCCCTGCAATGTCACTGTAGCTCCTTGATACACAAATTGCATAGTCAAATTTGTGTAATCAATAGTAACGGGTCCCAACGTTTGTAACCATTGAACTCCAAGAACAAAATCAGCACCCTGAATTGGCAAAACATAGAACAATTCCTTGAAAACCAGCCCTTGAACTTCCAACATAACATCGGAACACTGACCTTCACAACATAGCTTACTACTATTGCCAATCATAACACCAAAATTGGTTGTAGAAGCTACTGTCAGTCCAAGATATTTAGCTACTCTTGTTTGCACAAAATTGTGCGTACTTCCCGAATCCACTAACACTGTCACTTGATGACCATTCACCATTCCAAAAAATCGAATGGTACGAGGCACCAAATGTCTTGACATTGCATGATAACTAATCAATCCGTTATCATCTGTACCTTCATACCCACAACCCGAATCCTCTGCCAACTGCTCTTCACATAGACCACTAGTAGGTCCATCTTCTTCATCTTGTATTAACAAGAGAAAATTTGCCTTACATTTATGATTCCTGGAGTATTTCTCATCACAGTTGTAGCATAGGCCTTGTTCTCGTCTAACTTGAATTTCCTCTTTAGAGAGTTTTTTTATAGGTAAGGTGGTTTTAAAATTGTCGACTGTAGAATGATGAGGTTTAGAAAATTGTAATGGATAAGAAGTAGGATTGGAAGAAGTAGGGATAGAATATTGAGGTCTGAAAGAATGGTCTTGAAACTTGGATTCATGCATTTTTGCTAACCAAATTGCATGAGGTAATGATGTAAGGTGAGAAATTTGAACCTCTTAGCAAATGTGAGATTTAAGGCTAGAAATGAAACAAGAAAGCAAGAAAGATTAAGGTATGCCTACAACTTGATTAGACAAAGATTCAAATTCTTTTTGATATTCACTTACCGACTTCTTTTGCATCAATTTTTCCAGGGCTCCTTGAATATCATCATATTCTAAAGGTCCAAATCTAGTCTTTAAAGCTTGCAAGAAAGCTTGCCACGATCCCAACTGGCTATTTTGCTTAAGCCACTACAAATATTGTAAGGCTTCTCCCTCTAAGGCAAATGATGCAATTTCAAGTCTTTGTCTATCCGGTACTTTATGAAAGTAAAAAAACTTTTGAGTTTGATAGATCCATCCCAAAACATCTTGACCGGAAATTTTGGGAATTTCTATTTTGATGCCTTTCAATAAGGAATCCGTTGCAGAATGTGATGAATGATTAGAATCTGAATGAACTTGAGTTGCATCCTGTTGAGAAATCCCATTCGATTCTGAAAGTTATCCATTTTCTCTGAAAATTTTGAATAGAAGTATTGATAGTGGAATTCAAATCATTCATAGTTTGTTGAGTAACCAAATTGGCTTTGATAGAATCTTACATCTGTGATTGCATTCCCTTCATAGTCTCGGCTAATGAAAACACCAAAGATTGCAATTTGGAAAATTCCTCCTGTGATCTTGTTGAAGCCATAACGAGAGCACCAAATTGTTGGGTTTTAAAACTCTCTTAGGCCCAGCCCACTTATTTACCTTAACCCGTGCCCAAGCCCATCACTATTTCACTTACGGAATGTTGATTTTTGTTTCACTCCGCCTCGTACTCTCACTCTCACTTTAGGGTTTCAGATAAGTTATTCGCTCTCTTTCCCACTCTTTATTTTGTCTCTTGTGTTTTCCTTAGATCGGTAAGGTTTAACTCGTGATTGTGTTGGTTTATGTAGGTAGGACTTTCGAGCAGTCTTGGGGCTCCTCAATTGATACTTGATTTTCCGAAGGGGGGTAAAAAAAACCCTTTTCCCTTTTGCCGTTTATTTATAGTATGATTTATACTTAGATCTGTTATATTTGTTCAAATCTGGTAGTTTGTTATAGCTGAATCTGTTATGTAAACTAATTTCTTTCTAGTTACAACAGTTACATAACAAAATCTTGAAATCTAGCTAGCAATCTGTGACTCTTTCTTGTATTCCTTGTATGAACTGTAACACATTCACTCTTTTTTTTAGCCCAACGTTTCATAACATTAGATAAACTATATGACTACAATTCGGTTGTATTCAAACATCACCTATATTTCATATAGCTGGCTTTTAAACAACATCATACTAAATGTTATTTTCACACCTTAAAGGTAGGTCAGAAAGTTTTTACTAAAAGTTATCGCGTTATGTGTACACTTATTACATGATAACCATTTTGCGTGTTAGAGGTCGTAAGTCTCTAATTAAATATTAAATCAATTATAATTAATAATATTATATATGATCATATAATAAGAATATAGCTACAGATTCTCATATTCCATGATTGAGCATAGTTGTAGAGAATCGAAATCTCCTACTAAAATAACAAAATGAAAAAACACATCTAAGTTTTATAAATTTCATTCGTACATTAAGTTCATAAGAATAAAAATCCATCTAAATAATCTATTAATACTCATCTTAACAAGATCGATTAACCTACTCAAATACAATAATTTACAAAGTTGAATGTCTCTAGCATTTCAACATTTCATTCCATTTATTCCGTATTCATTGAAATGAGTCACAATAGAATCTCAAAGGTAAGTCTCATATAGGTCCCACCATAATAGAAATTGAAAAATCTCACATAAACAAATTTAAAATATTTACAAATATCTATTCACTGATACTTACATGAATCTATAAAAGAAGGTCATTTTAATTTTCACCCTTGCATCTGATCCTAAAAGTTTTGCGATCTGTATTACAAAATCTGTAGAAAGGTAAGCTAATAGCCTACTGAGATAGGAGTGTAATATCTCAATATCTTTATATGCACAAGCAATTTCAAACAATTTTCGAATTATATGCTATGCATGAGCAACCATATGAATGCAACATCATACGTAGTCTTCTGGTAACCAGTGTAAAGTTTATACCCCCCTTGACCTTGGGTTAGGAATTTGGATCATAACATCAGTGCCCAGGTTTTAAACCCAATTAATTAATTTTATCTCTCTATTAGAGATTGTCTCTTATGTCTAATGTTGTAAACTCAGGTGTAATTAGCACACCAAATAATAAACACCTTGAAGGAAAAATCGGACTTGGAACCATCAAGGCGCGATAATCCCTTAATCACTTAGTTCACAATTGACAGAACAGTAATCTTTTAATTACTCATGATGCGTCCTATAGTAGTGATGGCCTTCGATATACAATGTCTCATGCAATGTATGTCAATTTTTATTTAAGTTGTAATAATTAGATTATTTTTTTGGGTGATCACGTAGGAATTAATCACACAAGATTCAGTCACATTAAAGACAAATATAAGACACTACCATTCAATTATGATCACAAAACAACAATCATGATATCAGAAAAGATAATTCACCAATATCAGATTTTACCTAAAGTCATTTAAATACCATCCGTTTCTCTTTCCATCCTAATTTAGAAATCTTATTTAAATATATAATATTGTTTTTATTATTATTATTATATTATTTTTTTACCTATATTTACACATATATATATATACATATATACTTAACCGTAAAATATTACCGTAATATTCTCTTCTCTCCTTTTTTTTTCCATTTTATTTCATATTATATTATATATTTATATATATTTATATATATATATACATAATTATATAAATATATTACATGTTTATCGTTGTGGCATTTGTTTCATGCCTCCCATCCAGGTTGCAGCTCTGACTTTCTTTTTTTTTTTTTTTTTTATACAATATTATATAATAATTTACTCCTTTCACTATTTGTGTTCCTCATTTCCTTCCGTATGACTCCTTCGCTGGATTCTTCTTCTCTCTCTCTTTTTTTTTTCTATATATATACATATAATTATATAATATATTATCTTCATGGCCCTGTTCACCTTTTTTCATCTTCACCTCGCCAGATTCAACTCCCCTCACCGGATTCAACTTCCTTTGCCGGACTCACTTCATCGTACTTTCCATTTATATACATATATAGTTCTATGGGACATTACATGTTGAGCTCGCTCGAAATACGTCGCATTTGGGGAGAACTTTCGAACTCGACCACTTCCCTTCCTCATCTACGCTCTCATCCAGTAACTATACACGCACGATCTTGTACGGGCACATATACTGCACGCACCTACCCACAAAATTTCTCCCCTACACACTCTTATTTCCCACACACACGTGCGAATACTAGCTGCACACACTCTGATGAGGATGAACTAGTATAAAAAATGAAGGAGTTAAAATTTCATGATTCATTACATGGTATTGGAGGCTCGATGACCCGTACTAAAGCTAAGAGGATAAACAAAGCTCCACAGGAACTAGTCACGAACTTACAAGCCAGGGAATCAAACTACACTGAAAGAGAACATATATATGTTAACTTGATTCACGTGACCATAAAAGAATAAAATAATTTAAATACATTAAATATTTTTAGAGAACTGCTACAATAGATACACTTTCGGTTTGTGTTGATTTGTATTTGTTGGTTTATAATTTATATTATTTAGTTGCCTACTCGGTTACATAAAAATAAGGATAGATTGGGCAACTTAGGATTTTCATATTGTGTTAGGTTTCCCATATTGTATTCGTGTACTATATATTCCGTGCAAGGGGGTTCGGCCAAGGGGAGCTTATTATTGAATAAAAAACACATCCTTTATTCATGGGAAATTATGAAAACCCTTTTTATTCTTTTGCAAAAGAACTTTTTCATAGGAATTCTTAACTAGATTGCTAGATACTCTTTTGATAACTTAAGTTTCAGTCAACAGATGTGATTGGGGTTTAGTTACGTTTTTCTTATTCAAGATGATCCTCGAGATAATTGAATCCAATAGCAATGTGGGGGTTCTAGATTTAACATACTTAGAGTTTCATGCATCACTCTCTCTCTTGTCGTTTCCCATTGCACTAGCAATCAACTTTTGTTGCACACATACACTTCTCCTACTCGCACATACCATCTGCTGAACACATATCCATTTTTCCTACTAGCATACGAATTTCCAACATGCCAATGCATACACGATTTGCACACACACACACACAATATCATACAAAGTCAACACACACATAGATTATTCATATATATTTTGGCACACCCACACATGTACATGTAACCACCAACTTATACTCCCCATTCCCCACACAACAACAATAGCGACTATCCCAACAATTTTCATTTCTCGAATACATATATATATATATTCTCAAAACATTGCATGAAATCAATTTTACATATTCATATAAATATTAATATCATACACCAATAACAGTATATTATAGAGTTTCTAATAACATGAGTCTCATTTTCGATTACTTAAAGTAATCTTTGAGTAAATATATAGGATAATTTTCTTCTTCTAAAAACATAAAGAAAACTATGCTATTATATACTACTCATGATGAATATTATTTTATTTAATGTATTTCTAATTATTTTAACTATTTTTTAAGTTAATTTCTATTTTTATATACTTATTAAAATTATATTTAAATATTGAAAATAAATTTTTTCCTATAAAAATCTAGTCTAGTTTTATAAAGCTTATCTCGAGAATCTCATAGGTGGTCCCGGTTTGTGATTTAAACTTCTTACGTGCAAATGGCGTACAGTGATTCCCCATGGAATGCCGGAGTTCTCCTTAGCATCGGCGCCAATCGGGAACTGGTGAAGCGGGGTGCGAATTTCCATGGAGATTT
This sequence comes from Laguncularia racemosa, assembly GCA_037954665.1. NCBI lineage: Eukaryota > Viridiplantae > Streptophyta > Magnoliopsida > Myrtales > Combretaceae > Laguncularia > Laguncularia racemosa. Next base: position 122,719 of record JBBMOL010000501.1, on the reverse strand, counting down.
TCCTTTCGATTTACTCTTTGGTGTTTTGATTTTTCTTTTCCTTTTCTTGTTTCTATCCTTCTGTCCTCTCTCTTGCTTTTTCTCTTTTTGTTTGGTGGATCGTAGATCGTGGATGCTTCTGGAGGCCAAATACATATATGGGGTAACTTTTTTATTTTTTGGTCCGTTCATCTCGCATAGTACTTTATGTAAATTTAGAAATGTTAGTATTTTAATACAAAATTTTATGAATAAGTTAATTAAATTATTCTAAACATGAATATTTACTCAGAATTTTTATTTGATTATCTCCAAACTTATGATTTTAATTAATTTTATTATTTATTGTAAAATTTTTTGCAATTCGCTTTCCTCATGATCATTTATTTTAATTTAAATTTAAGTGAGATATAGTTAAGATTTTTAATGCAATCTTTTAACTATTTCAATATTATACGTATTCGAATTTCATGGATTTTACATTCTCCCTCTTTTAAAAGTTTTATCCTCAAAATTTTAGAATGTATCTGGATCTCCGAATAGTTGGGAATACTTCTCCTTCATCTCATCTTCTCTTTTCCAGGTGGCCTCTCGTTCTAAATGCCAATTCCATTGTACTTTAACATATCTAAAAGTCTTCTTATGCAATTCTCGAGTTTAAGTATGAAGAACTCGAATAGGATGTTCTCGATATGTCAAATTTGGCTAAATTGTCAAGATATCCATCTCAATTGCTCTATTGGGATCTACGATTTGCTTCCAAAGAAATAACATGTAGAAGACATTGTGGATTCCTGATTACTAAGGAGGTAGAGCTAGTCATTAAGCCATTTCTCCAACCTTTTCTAAAATCTCATATGGCCTAACATATTTGGGACTCAATTTTTTTTTTCTTTCATTCCAAATCTTCTTGTCCCTTTGATTGGTGTGACCTTTAGATAGACATAGTCCCCTAGTAGAAACTCAATATCTCTTCTTTTCAAATCGGCCTAACTCTTATGACGATCTTGAGTTTCCTTCATTCTTTGTCTGATGGTGGCAACCTTGTCTATCATTTCTTGTACCAAGTCTAGCCTAATTGTAATTTATTCAATCCTATCCTAATATAACAAAGATCTACACTTTCCTTTGTATAGGGCTTCATAAGGAGCCACTTTGATTGATGAATGATAACTATTGTTGTAAGCTTATTCAACTAATGGCAAATGTCGATCTCAACTATCTCTGAAATTTAATGCACAAGCTCTTAGCATATCTTCTAATGTTTAAATGGTTTGTTTGAGAATGATAAGTCGCACTAAATTGCAATTTTGTCCCTAGAGCTTGCTGTAGACTTCTTCAAAATTTTGATATGAATCGTGGATCTCGATCACATACTATACTATGTGGCACTCCATGGAATCTTACAATTTCACAGAAAAAAATTCCACCTAACTTATCCAAAGAATACGTCATATTAATGGGTAGGAAATAAGAAGATTTAGTCAATCGGTCTACAATTACCCATATAGAATATCTAGTCCCTATCCTTGGCAAAGGTATAACAAAGCCTATGGTGATTCATTCCCACTTCCATTCTGAAATTGGTAATGGCTATAGTAGTCCTCTAGGTTTTTTATGTTTGGCATTAACCTGTTGGCAGAAAAAACATTGAGAGATGAATTGTGCTATGTCCCTCTTCATACCTTTCCACCAATAACCCTTCTTGAGCTCTTGATACAACTTATTTTCCCTTAGGTGTATTATGTATCCAAAATTGTGGGCTTCATCTAAAATATCACTTCTCGATTTTGTATTTCAAGTACGCACCATCTACCTTGTAACTTTAAGACTTTGTCTTGATCTACTTCAAAATCGATATTAGCTCCTTGCTCAATTTTTTTTTGAAGGTCTGTTATCTTTAGATCATTGAGCTACATCTCTTTTATTCTATCTAGGAGAGTAGGTCACACTTTAGATTTGCTACCTAGGCTTCCTCCTCATACCATAGGAATTTAATCATCAGCTTCTCGAATTCCTATATCAACTGTTGTTGTTTGGTTAATAGTGCTACTACCTAGCCATGATTCTTTCGACTCAAAGCATCAGCTACAACATTGGCTTTCCCTAGATGATAGTTAATAATAACATCGTAGTCTTTGATGAGCTTGAGTCATCTTCTCTATCACATGTTAAGCTCCTTTTGAGTAAATAAACACTTTAAGCTCTTATGATCCATATATGTTTCACATTTCTGCCCATATAGGTAATGTCTCCATGTCTTCAAGGTAAATATGATCATTGCAAGTTCTAGATTGTGAGTAAGATAATTCCTCTCATGCGATTTCAACTACCTTGATGTGTACGCCACAACTTTCTTTTTCTGCATCGAAACATATACCAATCCATTTCGTGAGGCATCACGGTATACAAAAAAGGATTCTTTTAGGTTGGGTAAAGTTTAGATAGGAGCTTAGATCAATAGTTGCATCAACTTCTAAATGCTTCTCTCGCAGTTATCATCTTACTCAAACTTTACGTCTTTTTGGGTTAGTTTAGTCAATAGCTTCAATATTTGTGAAAAGTTCTTCACCAATATTTTGTAGTATTTGGTTAACCTAAGAAAACTTCTTACTTCTGTAATCATAGTGGGTTGTTTCCAATCAATTATGGCTTCTATCTTTGTTGGATCTACCATCACTCCTTCACCAAATATAATATGCTCTAAGAATGCCACTCAACTAACCTATAATTTGCATCTGGACAATTTTATGTATAATCGATGTTCCTTCAATAGTCCTAAGGCAATCCTCAGGTGTTCTTCATGCTCTAGTTGAGTTTTAGAATAAATTAGGATATCATTGATGAAAACCACTACGAATTTATCCAAGAATGACTTAAAGATCTTGTTCATGAGGTCCATGAACATAGTTGGAGCATTTATCAGTCCATTTGGAATTACTAGAAATTTGTAATGACCATATCTCATTTAGAAGGCGGTCTTAGGTATGTCCTCAGACCCAATCCTTAACTAATGGTATCGGATCGCAAATATATTTGAGAAAAGCCACTAGCTCTTTGTAGCTGATCAAATAAATCATCAATTCTTGGTAACAGATGTTTGTTCTTCATGGTTACCTCATTCAATTCTTGATAATCAATGCATAGCTATATAGATCCATCCTTCTTCTTGACAAATAGCACTAGATCTCCCTCAAGCGATATGCTTGGGCAAATGAATCCCTTCTCAATTAATTCTTGTAATTGCTTCTTCAATTCCTTCAATTTGATCAGGGCCTTTCGATAAGGTGCCTTTGAAATTAGTTTGGTACCAAGCTTTATTTCGATGCTAAAATCCATATTTCTCAATGATAGTAATCCTGGTAATTCTTTAAGAAATACCTTAGAGAATTCGTTAACGATAGTTATTTCCTCCAATCTCAGCAATTCCTTTTCTATCTCTACTAAACTTATTAAATTCATGCTCTAGTTTTCAAGATATTGTCCTCCTTCTCATAATATATTAGTAGAAGCTTCTAGATTTCTCCTTGATTGTCCTCAATATACTACAATATTCACTCTCGGCTTACTCAACTACACTTCCTTATTCTTACAATCTGCGTTGGCAAAGTGCTTTGATAACTAATCCATTCCTAAGATCGCTTCACAACCTCTCATGGATAAAATGATCAAATATGTAGGCATGTTTCTTACTTGTACCTCAATTAGGCATTCTTTTACTATCATTGGTGATGAATTTTTCTTTTGTAAGAATGTTAATCTTTAAGATCTTCGCTGAAGGTTGGATTTCCAGCTTCCTTCATTGAGCTACAAACAAACTTATGAAAGAACGTGTAGCTCTCGTGTCAAAAAGAACTAAAGTCGGTTGAGCAGTGATTAAAGTGGATCCTGTTACAACATCTCCTTTTATCTATGTACTCTGTAGCTGCTAATTCAATATCCCGATATTGTCTAAGCTCTTCCTTCACCTAATCTCTTACGTCAAAGCCTTCAATAGTGAACACTCAAGCATTTGTGGAATAGGTCTTGGCTCCTTATGTTCCATGTCCGAATGGTCGATTGGCTGGCCTTCCAATGGTAGTTTTGAGTGTTGTAACCTTCACCCTAGGTCCCTGGTTTCTCTTAAGGCAGACGTTAACCAAGTGCCCTTGTTATTCACACATAAAACATATTGCAAAATTCTTCTGTAGACAGTCTAGTGCCTTATGATCATTCGCCCTATAACTGAAACATTTCCCCTACAAGTGTGGGCACTTTCGGGGGTAATTTCTTTGGTCTCATTTCCAATAAACTACCATTATCGGCTTTGCTAATGACAAGATAACTAATGGTTTATTATTTGGTGGCCTCACATTCAACATAGGCCTTTTTCCCTTATCACTTGGACTCGGTTGAAACAATGGTCTCTTTGCCAAAACATACATCCTTGCACTTAGTAGAGCTTCATTTCTTCCACATTTAGCTTTGTTTATTCTAAAGCTCGACCCTTGTGTACCACTTTTGAATATGTTTGCAATTTAAACTCCATGATTTGTCCCTATTTGCCTATGTCCAATCTATTCATGAATAACTATCATTTCAGTGTGTCAAAATCTTTATAAATGTCTAAAGCAAACTATAACAATCGATTAAATTCATTCTCATATTGATCAATAGTCTTTGTGCCTTTCATTAGTTAGAACAATTGTCCGATTAGCTTTATCCTAAAGCTCTCTAGGAAGTATTCTTTGAAAAATTCCCCTCAAATATTTCCCATGAGATCGGTTGGGGTAAAGTCCTTTGTTTAGCATCCTACCATATCATGGCTCTCATTTTTATCAAATATGATACATAGGCCACTTTTTGGTGGTCTACTACTTCATAGGCCACAAATGATCTTTCCAATTTGTGCCATCCTAGAGATATCAGCGAGACGGGTTTTATCGGGTTCCCCACCCACCCGTCCCACTAAAAACTCTATAGGGTACTACCCTATAGGGTTTGGGACGGGTTATGGGTTTCATTTTAAAAACCTTGTAGGGTTTGGGAAGGGTAGTGGGATAAATGTTAAACCCGTTGGGATCTCAAACTTGTTAACATATATATTTATATAATTTAGTTAATAAATTATATTATTATATATTTAATAAAAAAATTTAAGGGATTAAAAGAAAAAAAATACACACTAAGACAGTGAACAGTAATAGTACCCACACAAAAGACAAAACATATAGCACACTGCACACTGAGTTGAGAGCCTGAGACACAACTCGAGGAGCAGCACTGCACTACTCGGACACGGACAGTGGACACACACTCCACTCTCACACAGTCTACAGCACAGACAAACACATAGAGATAGTGAGACTGAGACATACACACAGGTCACAGCATAGAGTCACAGCACTTGAGCACTGCATAGATACGACTCGTTTTCACCACACAGACACAGTAACACACACCGAGCCACCCACCTACGTCTACGACCACGGTCCACTCCTAACTCACAGTCACGGTCCACTTCCACTCGACGTCTATGGTCCACCTCCACTCGAAATTTAATCTTACACCTCACAAATCACATAGACACACACTGAAACACACACACACGTTTGACAAGAAAAAAAAATCAAGACGCAACTGTAGAAACCCTAGGCCTAGCTGGAATTGGAACTTGATCTTGTTCACGTCTTTGCCCTCCTCCTGCGTAAGTTGCTGTCGCCCGTCGCACGCATCAGCTCGATCTCATTCTCATCTGTCTTCTGTTGTCGATCTCGGTCTAGCTCAATCCCATTTATCTGTCTTTTGTCGTCTGTCATACAATCGTATGCACCGGCCACCATTGCACTTGCTCACACAGTCTCACGGGTCAACTTAACTCTCGATCTCGTTTATCTTCTGTCATCTACACCGCCCACCGTCGCACTCGCATGCACCAGCACGAGCATCATCTGTTGTTTGTCGTGGCCACCATCGCACTTGCACACACCAGTGCATGTGTCGTCTCGAGCTCGGCTGTCTTCTATCGTCTGTCACGGCCACTGTCGCACTCGCAAGTCGCACGTAGATAGCTAAGTTGTTCGTAAGTTGTGGTCCATTGATTGTTGCCAATCGTAGTTTTAATAAATTGAATTCTTGTTCTTAATCCTACTACGAAGCAATAGGTAAGTGCACCTATCATAGCGTAATATAGCAAGTAAGCACAAGGTCGTCCCTTAGAGATACACTAATTACTAGTACTAACTCTATTCCTATTATCTAACCGTTGCTTAATAATGTTGTTCAAAACTTGATTACTCTAATCTCAAAACTAACAACTCACTAACAACAATGTTTCTGAAGATTTATCAATTAACAAAAGCAACCTAGATCTTATTCTACTCCTTCTCTATCATGTAATTCATTAGATTTCTGAAGATTGTCGTAATTGACTTCTTATACTGTCGACTTCTCTAGTCAAGTTAACTACTTTCTCAAGTATATTAACCTATCTAATCCTGGGTTTATCAAATAGGATCTCTCCTTAGTTAATAGCAACCTAGAATTGCATAAAGCACATGAATTCGCATCAAAATAATCGATGTAAACAGAAGACTCTTGTTTCCTATCTCTAGAAGAACAATCAAATCTCATTAATTGCATTAGATCTAATCATATGAGCAATTTCTCAATTAACTAATATGATATCACGCATAAATTCATATTCCGGATCTATGAATCTAAGAAACAATTGAAGAACATGCAATTAATCATAAGAAAGTCAACAACTTTGCATTAAAGATCAAATCTTTATCACATGATAGAGAAGTTTCAAATAAAATCTAGATCTAGGGTCTACTCCTCCACAAATTTGACAAGAGAAACACAATTACTAGAAGAATAGACAAAGTTCATGGTCACAACCCTTAAAGATAAAATCTTTTTCTTCGTGGGTCTTCAATCTCCCCTAGAATCGACAAAATCTTATTTCCCTTGTTATGAGAGCGAGAGAAAATGAAGAATTCGTAACTTTTTCTCTAGGGCGAACTGAAGGTCTATTTATACATGTACCCCGATTGGATATATACACAAGTAGTGTATCTCGTTCATGTATCTCATGCTTACTTCTAGGTGTCCTTATGTGAATATACATGAGCAAGTACATGGGAGTGTACATTAGTCGTGTATTTGAAATGTCATCGAACAGAAGCAAAACTTAGATGCACAAGCAAAGTACATGGGCGTGTACTTTGCTCGTGTACTTTCCAGAAATCCGCTTTAGTATACATAAGTAAAACAGCAAAGTGCATGGGTGTGTATCTTGCTTGTGTACTTTCCAGAATTTTTTCTTCACATGTAATGTAGCCAATTCCTTCCAAACTTGCTCTGACTCTTCAAAACTCCTTCCCTTAGCTCCAAAATACTCTAGAAGATCCTAAAATTAACATTCATTCCATTAAGCACCCTTTTCTTCAACAAATCATCTAAAAATTCAACAATAAAGCACAATTTCATTACTCTAGATAAGGGTATTTTGCGACTTATCAAACTTCCCCACACTTAAGTCTTTGCTTGTCCTCAAGCAAAATAAAACATTAATCAAACTTCTCATTAATCATGATTATCGTTACCAAATAATACTACTCACACATTAGCATTTATGAATTTTAATCTTTAAAGCTCAATGCAATCCCTCAATCTAATGAGTGTGCTTCTCACCTTGTCATGAAAGTATTGTAACAAAGATACTTTAGTCAAATTTCTAGGATTAATCAGTGTAAACTAAGCTTTACTGATAGGAATCAAAATCCGACAAGACCTATCATTAGGGCAAGAACCAAAGGGTTTCGAATCTTGGCGATGAGGGCCCATTTGAGCAACTAGATCCTGGAATTATTCGTTTACTAACCTCTTTTATCTTATTCATGTATTATATATTCCAACAGGCACACTTATCATATTTTATGGGGCAATGGACAAACTCACTCAGACTCAGTTTGTGGGTTATCTATGGACCGACTTGAACCGGCGATGAGTTGGGCTGACGAATCCTATGGAAGAGCTTGCATGATGAAGACTATTTTCTTTTATTTTTTAATTGTTATTTGGACTATTTTATGTTGTATTTTCTTTTGGGACACTTTCATTTTGATTGTAATTTCCATTTAGGACCGTCCACCTTAAAAGTGGCATAGTTGTAATTTTTGTACATTTTCTAAGCCTAAAGGTGGCGAGTATAAATACTTGCTTATAGTAGGGTTTGAGGAGGCCATTTTGCAAATTAGACACAAACACTTAACGTATGGGAATTAAGGTTCATCCTAGTTCTAATTCTCTTATCAATTTCAACCCAAGAATTAGAATGTGGCGAGTGCAACAAGGGGAAATTGTGAGTCATATCAATTTCTTTCTTTGTTGTTTTTCATTTCATTTCTAGTGAGTCATATCTAGGGTTGATTTGGAGTTTCTTAGACATATTTTTTATCACAATTTGTGAACAATTATTTTGTTAAAGATTGATTGTTCTTTAGTACTTGAAATCAACATCATTTCATTATTGTTGTGAATTGGAGTTGAAGAGGAAGTAGATGTCACGGTTTTGATCAATCCCTTTTGGTTTGATTCACGTAGATTTCAATTATTCTTGTTATTATATGGTGAAGATTACATATATGGATTGTAATTGTATCATTTGATCTTTGGTTTTTCATCAAATTTCCAAAGGAGTTCACGTAAATTGTCATCCAATTAGACCGGTTTGTATTTGAGTTGTGATTTGTTTTCTTTGATTCATTTGATTGTGCTTGGACTTGGTTTTGAGCACATCATTTACCCTCATCAATTAACAACGGCTTTCATGATCAAAATTAGACACAAGATCAATCAGAGCAAAAGGAAACGTGGTACATTTCAACCACCACTAAAGAGTCTATAATCTTCTCAATTATCTCTCTGAGCAAAGCAATCAATAATGAAAGTACATTGCATCTATGTTTCCCCTGGATTCCTCCTCCTTTTTAGTTGATCTCTTCAAAGATTTTATTCTTTATAGTAGTTCACTATTTTCATCCTTTTTTTTAGTTCAGCTGTTTAGGATCTTGCAACCCATGTAACGAGTTTTCAGCCGATAATCCTAGGCTCGTCACCCAAGTTAACAAACGTTATCCCCTTAATTGAGGGCGTTTCTATGAGCTTAATTACTCAAGTTACAGGACCCTCTCAACTTTTGCCTTTATGGTATTTCATCTTGTTACGGTAATTTCCTCGGTCGCCCGATCCCAGGCCAAACGACCTTAGGTGACTAGGTTTTAAAGGGACCCCATCGAACCTCTATTACCTTAACTTATTATTTTGACTAGTTAGTAGTGGAGTCAAACTTCACTCTTCTAAGGGACCAAAGCCTACCCATACTAACCAATCCTTTATTTTCAAGTATAACATGCTTTCATTAAATTATTACTTTAAAGAGATCTTCTAAGAAGGATCACCAAGTGAATCATTTCATTTGCCCTTTCATGAAAGATTAAATGGCTCTCAAGATCTTTGAAACGAGGATATACCTCTTAGTAAGCTTAGAAATAGAACCAATTAACATTTTACAGAGGACCTTTGTCTGATCTTAACTTTAAGTTCCATCACTAAATAATGAGTAAACTTGTTTCACAGCGATTTTATCCCATAACTTTGACTAAGTATCAATGTTCCAAAGAAGACAAAGGTGACATGCACAACACTCTTTTAGAGGAATTCATTCACTAAATGCTAAAATACTACGTAATTTTCAATCATGATTTCAAATTTTGATTATCAAACAAAAAGAAAAAAAAATAGGGGAAAATTTTGAATGACTCATACAATTTAGCAAAACCATTATCAAATTTCTTTAGTATCCCCTTCCCCACACTTAGATTGAGACATTCTCCCTAATGTCTTTATCATTCAAGAACACAATGGGAAATAAAGAGATAAAAAGAAAAAATAAAAAGAAAAGGAACTGAGACTTCCTGGGATTAAACAAGTGACGGACCAATTGCATAGTTAGTGGAATGTCGATCATCTATATCAATGAAGCTCGCCAAGGAAAGTTATGGGACCATTTGCATTCGCAGGATAGCACCTAGATTAGCAAAATTCAACACAACAAAAACGAAAGGTAAAAGAGTAAATAGAGATTAGTCATTATTACAGTCATCTAGCAAGGAAGAGTTTAGCTCAAGAGAAAGAGCTCCTCGAATATGCAAAATAAAACAATTAACTTAAAGTCATTCATCATTCCGAACTAGTCTCCTCATCTTCATCAGTCTCATCATCATCATCATCTTCATTCTAGTCTGCTTCATCCTCTTAATCATCACTTTCCTCACCCTGGGCAATGATCGATTCCACTTCCTTAGTGGTTTCCTCAGTATCTTCTTCACTTTCTCCCTCATTTTCCTTGTCTTTATCACCGCTGGCCTCAACTTCCTCTTCAGCTTCAGAGGAAGAGGCATAAGTGGGCAAACTGGCTTGCCCCGCTGGGAAGCACTTAGCCAGCGACTGGAAAGTGTGAACTATAAATTTTCTAAATTTTTTTTCTTCCTTTTTCAACCCCTGTAGTTGAACTTTCATCTCACCTTGGGTCTTCTCAGTGGATGCAAGTGGTCAAGTGCCCACTCTGATGTGGGAATAGAAGACTCACCAGGTGAAGACAAGGAAGGAGCAGCCTTGGAGGATTGTGAAGAAGGATGTGGCCTGCTAGAAGTGCGGGAAGTTCCTATGATTTTTTCACTCCCCACTTGGCAAACGACCCATCAGAGATTCTTTCCTAATTGCACTTGACGGCCTCTAGCCTAAGGTCTTGGAAAATGTCCATGCTCTTCAGCAATGAGTGAAGAAGCTGCCGTAGTAAATCCCCTTAGATTGAAAGTCATGGGCCTATCTCCATATATAAAAGGCCAACTCCAGCCCGATATTAATTTGATACTCGTGGGAGATGCTGTAAAGATAAAAGATTTCAAAGTTATTGACAACTCCTTTACTGCTTTTTCGGGCTCCAATTGTGTTTGTCAAGAGCCAATGACAAACTTTGAGGCAATCATCCTTAATTAGAGAGGCCTTGGAGCTAGATAGAAAGTACTCTTGATCCGAGTCTCCGGTCAACTCCTCCCAACATACCTGAGCGTCAACGTTGGGAGGCCAACTGCAATGTAAACCTCGAAACTCAGGTGTCCGAGTAAAAGCTTCAGTGTAGAATCCCATTAGAGAACAGAACTAGTGGATAGTAACGTTGTGATGTCGCCCGTACACTTCAAAACTGAAGGACTTGTCCTAACCTTTTTCAATTTTTGTCTTCTATATCTGCATAGTAGATAGGAACTCAAGAGTAACATCCCTATACGCTGGTTCTTGAATGGTGAACAGGACCTCCCATAGTCCGATGGCAAGGATCTCCTTGATTGGTTGAACTAATTCATACCCTTCCAGCATACCCCAATCCAAATATTGATGTGCACCAAATGGTTTCTGTGAGAGAATTTTGAACTGCTTCTTGCTCCATGGCTCATCCGCAACTCTTCGGGGGGGTGGAGCAGAGGATAAACTAGCACCATCCTGCTTCCGCTTAGCAGGGGTGGTTTTCTTCTTCTTGGTAAACTTCAGTTTAACTGCACAAGTCTTCTTGCCTATCTGAGTCCTTGAAAAGGAAGAAATTGATGGTGTGGAAAGAACAACCACGGTGTGGAAGAGTTAAGTGGGAGTGAGTGGGGAAAAAGGAAGTGAACGAATGGAGAAAGGGTCGTGTAAATGGTAGAATGAAGTGAGGGTTCCTTTTATAGTACGGGGAGAAAAATTAGATACACGACCAAATATACGGTCGTATACTTTGGATCGTATATCTCGAGTGAGGCGCTGTAGTTCAGGTACACGATCGTGTATCTCGTTCGTGTTCCGGGGAGAGCATTCTGTGAGATCAGATACACGATCATGTACATGAGAGTGTACTTTGTTCGTATATCGAGAGGGGTATTCTGTAGGTCAGATACATGACCAGGTACACGAGCGTGTACCTTGTTCGTGTATCTCTGATATATACACAATGAGCATATTTTGAAGTGCATGGGAGGGCACACCATGACGTATTCCCCTTTTGTATTGCAAAGTCAATTTAGACACCCTCTGGCATGTGTGAAAAATCGGATACACCATTAGTGTACCCGGTTGTGCAGATCAAAGTACATATCCGTCATCACTTCATCTTACACTCGCTTGAAAAGGTCTTATATCCTAAATTTTCCCACACTTAGAGCTTAAAAGAAGCTCTATTAAGGTGACTTTCATAGAATCCAAACTTGGTTAGCCCCTCTGTAGCTTACTGTCCTGCAAAAGTTACTCCAAAACAACGGGTGATAATAAAGAAAGTAAAGAGTAAGGAAGAAAACTTACCTAAGCAACATGGGTTACCTCCTAAGAAGCGTTGTTGTTTAACGTCATTGGCTCGACATAATGAATCGGTGGAGCTCAAATGGAGATGAGAATGAGGTTCAGCTCCTCCTTTTCTTCCAAAACTGTTTTGTCCCCCAAGTAATGCTTAAGTCTTTGGCCATTCACCTTGAAAATGCCTTTCTCCGGGTGTTTCAACTCAACTGTGCCGTAGGGAAAAACCCTTTTTACCCGGTATAGACCAGACCATTTTGATTTAGGCTTCCCAGGGAACAATTTCAACCTAGAGTTGAAAAGTAATACAAAGTCCCCTTCATTAAACTGTCCATTCCGTGGTAGCCGAGCGTCATGAAACTTCTTGGCTTTCTCTTTGTATATATATGAATTGTCATATGCCATGAGCCTCCATTCATCTAACTCATTAAGTTACATCCTTTGATGTGCTCCAGACTGGCTGAGATCTAAATTGGCAGATTTAATCGCCCAAAATGCCTTGTGCTGAATCTCAACTGGTAAATGGCAAGCTTTCCCGTAGACCAATTGATATGGAGTAGTATCAAGGGGGGTTTTGTAAGCTATCCGATATGCCCACAAAGCATCATCTAACTTCTCGGCCCAGTCTCGTCTATGGTGAGATAAGGACTTCATTAAGATACATTTTAGGTCCCTATTTGAAACCTCCACTTGCCCACTAGTTTGGGGGTGATACGACGTAGCAAAACGGTGAGTCACCCCATATCGCTTGAGAATCTTTTTAATTTGTGAATTATAGAAGTGTGTACCTCTGTCACTTATGAGTGCCCGTGGGACCTCGAATCTACAGAAGAGCTTCTTCAAGAATTTAACAACCACTCGAGAGTCATTAGTCGACAAGGTTTGTGCTTCTACCCATTTAGAGACGTAATCCACAACTACCAATATGTATTTATTTCCGAAGGAAGGAGGAAAGGGCCCCATAAAGTCGATGCCCCACACATCGAATACTTCACATTCTAATATGTAGTGTTGTGGCATTTCATTCCTTTTCGATATGTTACTATCCCTCTGGCATCGGTCACATCGAGCTATATATCTCTGAGCATCCCTAAACAACGACGACCAGTAAAATCCTACTTCCAATACTTTGTGCACCGTCCTATTGGCACTATGATGTCCTCCCGTTGGCCCACTGTGACAGGGAATAAGATTTTCCATCCTTCTTCATGGGAAACATACCTTTGAATCATTTGATCGGCATAAATTCTGAATAAATATGGATCCTCCCAGTAGTAATGCTTCAATTCAGTGAAAAATTTCTTCTTCTGCTACTTGTTCATATCCTTAGGAAGGGCCCTTACCACTAGGTAATTGGCAATATCAGCAAACCATTGGATGATATCATCTTCAACAGTCTTGATGGCATACAATCGTTCCTCAAGGAACTCATCGTTGATCTCAATGTCATTTGGTCTTTCTAAACAGGGATTCTCCAAATGTGATAGGTGGTCGGCTGCTAGATTCTCGGCACCCTTTTTATCCCTTATCTCAAGATCAAACTCTTGAAGAAGTAAAATCCACCAAATGAGGCGTGGCTTTACATCCTGTTTTTTCAGCAAGAATTTCAAGGCGGAATGATCTGTGTATACGATGACCTTAGATAAGATGAGATACGGTCTGAACTTGTCAAAGGCAAAGACAACTGCTAGCAACTCCTTCTTAGTGGTTGTATAGTTTTCTTGTGCAGGAGTGAGTGTTTTGCTAACATAATGAATGGGTTGAAAGTATTTGTCTTTTCGCTGACCCAGAACAGCTCCCACAACCGAGTCACTAGCATCACACATAATCTCAAAGGGAATGCCCCATGTTGGTGTGACCATGATAGGTGCAGTGATGAGTTTTTTCTTAAGGAGTTCAAATGCATCAATGCATTCCTGGTTAAAGTCAAAGGAGGTATCCTTCTCCAAGAGTTTTGTCATTGGCCTAGCAATTTTCGAAAAATCTTTAATGAATCGTCGATAGAACCCTACATGGCCAAGAAAACTTCGTATTGCCTTAATCGAAGATGGTGGGGGCAATTTAGAAATTGCTTCGATCTTTGCCTCGTCCACTTCTATGCCTTTCTTGGAGATTTTATGACCCAAAACAATACCTTCTTGTGCCATAAAATGACACTTCTCCCAATTTAGGACTAGGTTAGTATCTTCACAACGTTGCAACACTATCTCAAGATGGTGTAGACACTCATCAAAAGAATTCCCGAAAACAGAAAAATCATCCATGTATAACTCCATCTTGTCTCCTACCATATCCTCAAAAATAGTCATCATGCATTACTGAAAGGTGGCTGGAGTGTTGCATAATCTGAAAGGCATGCGTCGATAAGCGAAGGTCCCAAAAGGGCATGTGAATGTCGTCTTTTTCTAGTCTTCGAGTGCGATAGGAATCTGAAAATATCAGACATCCCATCGAGGAAATAGTAATATGCATGATCAGCTAACCTTTCAAGCATTTGGTCCACAAATGGAAGAGGAAAATGATCCTTTCGAGTTGCATCATTTAGCTTGCGGTAATCTATACAAACTCTCCATCTAGTGACAGTTCTCATCGGGATGAGTTCATTTTTTTCATTCGATACCACTGTCATACCGCCTTTCTTCGGGACTACTTGAATGGGGCTCACCCATGAGCTATCAGAAATCGAGTAGATCATTTCTGCATCAAGCAATTTGATGACTTCCTTTTTTACAACATCTCTCATATTTGGATTAAGTCAGTGCTGTGGTTGTACCACTGGCTTGACATAATCTTCCATCAGAATTTTGTGTGTACAAAATGATGGGCTAATCCCCTTTATATCTGCAATTTTCCATGCAATTACTTTCTTGTGTTGCCCTAGGACATGCAATAACCTTTCCTGCTAATCTCGATCCAGATTTGATGCAATTATGACTAGAAGTTTAGAATCTTCTTCCAAAAATGCATATTGAAGGTAGTTTGGCAGTTTTTTCAATTCTAACTCGGGTGGTTCCTTAATTGAAGGTTTCGATCTCTAAATGGTGGATCTATTCATATCTTCAAAGCTTCCTTCTTCTCTCAACTTAGGATTATTGTTAAGCTGATTGACAACTGCTCTAATCGCCATATTTTCAGTTTGCTCTTTCTCCTCATTCATCAAACACAATTCCAATGCATCACCAATCAACAAGTCTTACAATGAATCCGAAACTGCGAAGTCAAGGTAATTGATTGCATAGCATGTATCATCATGGTGCAGGCTTTGTTTAAGGACATTAGGCATTTTCACTATGACCTCTTCATTTCCCACTCTCAACACTAACTTCCCATCCCCAACATCAATTATGGCTCTAACAGTAGCCAAAAATGGCCTCCCCAATATAAGAGGGACCTCTACATCTGCTTCCATGTCAAGGATGACGAAATTCGCTGGGAAGATGAAGTCCTGCACCTTTACTAATACATCTTCAACTACTCCTCTCAGGAATTTAACTGATCGATCGGCTAACTGAAGACTCATTCTGGTCGATTTCAGCTCTCCAATACCCAATTTCTGGAACATCTTGTATGGCATCAAATTAATGCTGGCTCCCAAATCAGCTAATGCCCGTTCTTCTAGATAAATTCCCTATCAGGCAAGGGATGGTAAAGCTCCCGGGATCTTTTAACTTCTTTGGGAGTTTGTTCTGAATTACCGCAGAGCATTCTCCTCCTAAAGTTACAATGGAGAACTCTTCAAGCTTCCTTTTGTTTGATAGCAACTCTTTAAAAAATTTTGCATATCGTAGCATTTGTGATAATGCCTCAACCAGTGGAAGGTTGATATGCAATTGCTTGAATATCTCTAAAAATCTACTATATTGCTCATCTGTTCTGTCCTTCTTGAGTCGTGCTGGATAAGGAACATTAGGCTTATATTCTGGGATTAATTGAGGTGATGATTTCTCTTTAGGTGATTTTTCTGAATGCTTTCCCCCTTCTTTGAGAACTGCTTGTTCTTTTGCTGGTTCAGTCACCCGACTCTCTTCTTCTTGAACCTTTAGTTGTAGTTTCTTACCACTTCGTAATGTGATAGCCTTAACATGTTCTCTAGGGTTGGTTTCTATGTTTCTCGGTAGTGAACCTTAAGATCTCTCTGACAAAAGCTTAGCTATCTGACCGACTTGGTTTTCAAGATTGTGTATTGATGCCTCATGATTCCTCAGAGTTGTGTCTTGATTTTTCAAAATCAAATCCAAGGACTTCTGTCTCTCTTTTGAATCCTTGATTAATTTTGTGAGAAGATCTTCAAGTGGCGGTTTGGAAGTCTGGACCGATGGCTTCTAATAACCTGGTGGAGGATTCGGATTGCCCTTCTGAATATTACTGTTGTTATTCCAAGAACAATTTGGGTGATTTCTCCATCCTGAGTTATAAGTATTGCTATATGGATTGTTCTGGGGCCGAATTGGGTTTCCCAAATAATCCACTTGCTCTGTTTGCCCTTCCTCATCACTTGAGGGTTCCACAATAGCCAGCTGATGTTGTGAGACGACCAACCCATTGATCTTTCTAGATCAAGCCTCAACTTTGGACATGATAGAAGTAGCTACATCCACATCAAGAATGCCTGCCACCTTCTTTTCTCTGCCCCTACCATGTGACCATTCATAATTATTCGCGGCCATGTCTTCAAAAATAGTCAAACTTTCTTCAGGAGTTTTATGGTTCAAGGTGTCACCAGCTGTGGCATCTACTGTTTGTCTCGTTTGATAGTTCAACCCATTATAAAATATTTGAACTTGAAGCCACTCTAGGATCCCATAGTGTGGGCATTTCCGCATTGAGTCCTTGAATCTCTCCTAGGTTTCATACAACGTCTCCATGTCATGCTGATGATAAGATTGAATCTCAGCTCGAAGTTTAGCGATCTTTGAAGGAGGGAAGAATTTGTCCATAAACTTCTTAATCAAATCTTGCCATGTAGTAATGGAGTTCCTCGGTAAAGAATTTAGCCACTGCTTAGCCTTGCCTTTCAAAGAGAATGGGAAGAGCCTAAGGCGGATCGCATCATCACTAACTCCATTAAATTTGAAGGTATCGCATATCTCCAGAAAGAGTTGGATATGCGCATTTGGATCTTCATCCTATAAACCATCAAATTGAGTATATTGCTGCACCATCTGAATCACAGTAGGCTTAAGTTCAAAATTATTTGCCTCCACTCGAGGACGAACTATGCTAGAGCTAACGCCTATCAAGTTTAGCCTAGAAAAATCAGAATTGGTTCTAAGTGGCTCATTAGCTCGGCCATCTCTATTATCAACCAGTTGATGATTCGGGGGATCCACAACAACATTTCCTTGATTTAGCTCTTGAGCACGATTATTAACTTCATCAGCCATTTCTTCCTTCAGTGATTCTCCTTGAATACCAAACGATGTTGACTCAGTCGAGTGTTGCTTTTTCTGATAACAACGAATAATTTTCTCTGGCTCAGGATTAAAAATAGCAAGTTCCTTGGAGCGACTTCTAGTCATGCACTGTAAACGTAATACAAATCAATTATGAGCTCCAAATTCTTAAGGAGAAAAGGGAAGAAAGATAAGAAAGAAATAAATTGGTTAAATTAATAAGTAAAAAGTGTTTCTAATATTGGCGTATCCCCAGCAACGGTGCCAAAAACTTGATCGTTGCCAATCGTAGTTTTAATAAATTGAATTCTTGTTCTTAATCCTACTACGAAGCAATAGCAAGTGCACCTATCGTAGCATAATATAGCAAGTAAGCACAAGGTCGTCCCTCAGAGATACACCAATTACTAGTACTAACTTCGTTCCTATTGTCTAACCGTCGCTTAATAATGTTGTTCGAAACTTGATTACTCTAATCTCAAAACTAACAACTCACTAACAACAATGGTTTTGAAGATTTATCAATTAACAAAAGAAACCTAGATCTTATTCTACTCATTCTCTATCATGTAATTCATTAGATTTCTGAAGATTGTCGTAATTGATTTCTTATATTGTTGACTTCTCTAGTCAAGTTAACTACTTTCTCAAGTATATTAACCTATCTAATCTTAGGTTTATCAAATAGGATCTCTCCTTAGTTAATAGCAACCTAGAATTGCATAAAGCACATGAATTCGCATCAAAATAATTGATGTAAACAGAAGACTCTTGTTTCCTATCTCTAGAAGAACAATCAAATCTCATTAATTGCATTAGACCTAATCATATGAGCAATTTCTCAATTAACTAATATGATATCACGCATAAATTCATATTCCGGATCTATGAATCTAAGAAACAATTGAAGAACATGCAATTAATCATAAGAAAGTCAACAACTTTGCATTAAAGATCAAATCTTTAGCACATGACAGAGAAGTTTCAAATAAAATCTAGATCTAGGGTCTACTCCTCCATAAATTTGACAAGAGAAACACAATTACTAGAAGAATAGACAAAGTTCATGGTCACAACCCTTAAAGATAAAATCTTTTTCTTCGTGGGTCTTCAATCTCCCTTGGAATCGACAAAAGCTTCTTTCCCTTGCTGTTATGAGAGTGAGAGAAAATGAAGAATTCGTAACTTTTTCTCTAGGGCGAACTGAAGGTCTATTTATACATGTACCCCGATTGGATATATACACAATCGGATACACAAGTAGTGTATCTCGTTCATGTATCTCATGCTTGCTTCCAGGTGTCCTTATGTGAATATACACGAGCAAGTACATGGGAGTATACATTGGTCGTGTATTTGAAACGTCATCGAACATAAGCAAAACTTAGATACACAAGCAAAGTACATGGGCGTGTACTTTGCTCGTGTACTTTCCAGAAATCCGCTTTAGTATACACAAGTAAAACAGCAAAGTGCATAGGCGTGTATCTTACTTGTATACTTTCCAGAATTTTTTCTTCACATGTAATGTATCCAATTCCTTCCAAACTTGCTCTGACTCTTCAAAACTCCTTCCCTTAGCTCCAAAATACTCTTGATGATCCTGAAATTAACAATCATTCCATTAAGCACCCTTTTCTTCAACAAATCATCTAAAAATTCAACAATAAAGCACAATTTCATTACTCTAGATAAGGGTATTTTGCGACTTATCATCCATTTACCGTTTTGTTGTTTATTTGTATATGTGTGCATGTGTGTTCGACTATTCGTGCAAGGATGAATCTATTTATTTGTATGGAGTTTCTTCAAAGAGATATTAAGTATTGAGATTTCTATGTTTTGTCTTACTTAAAACAATATAAATGCATAATAAAAATTCCAACACAATAAGGTTGTATAAAAACCAAGTAAATGAAGAAATAAATAAATAAATAAAGGCGATACTTAGTTTAAAAATTTACTATGTCATTGTCTAAAATATAAGATGTTCATTGAAAAAGATTACTATAATCAATCAAGGGTAGAGATTACATGATGAGTTACCTCCAACACCTTGGAGAAGATCATAACCGTTGAAACTGGCACGCTCATCACCGTCAAGGAATTCTAGTGATATAAGTGCATTAAAATCATTAAGAAAACTAGTTAAGAAGAAAAATATTCAATTTTTTTTCCGCTGCCACAAAAAAGTTGCATTAAAATCATTGAGAAAACTGGTTATTTACACCTCTTGCATAAACAAATTCAATTGGGGTGAAGAAATGAAGCTGTGATAACATTGAGCATTTATTCTTTAGGCGCTAATTATCTCTTTCCTACTTTTGTGAATTGGGAAACTTGATTACCAACTCTACTCATCAAATGCCCCTCTTTAGTGTAGGAACTTTACACATGTATACAAGTCACAATTGCATGAAAAACGCCATTTAGAACATTCTCACAAAAGAACCATTAAAAAAACAAATCTACAATAGGATCAAATTGAGCAAAAGAGTTCTAGAGCTTCCTCATTGCTTAATTCTTTAACTTAGTATACAGTATCTAAATGTAGGAGCAAATGTTCATCTCTAGTTATTATGATGATTCTACTTCCACATCTAAACTAGGAATTCCTAGCTAAGTTTTCTAGTTGATCAATTTTATCCACATCATCTAACACAACTAAAACTCTTTTATGTTTTAATATATGACGGTCATAAATAATGGATTTTGTACTTTTTGAATTATACCCCATAATTATCCATCCATTTCTTATGCCTTTGAATTTATAATGTGAGAATTGAAGTACCTAAAAGAATTGAAGTTTACCTTAGTTTACATATTTTCTATGATTTCTATGGATAAGTTGACGAATGTTATTTTTGTTTACTTTTATATAATATAAAAATGGATGAATTTGATATGCCCATTGATGCACATCCCATTGATGTTGAGGAAGAGGAAGGTCCATTACCATTACTTGGATCTGAAATAGAAGCACCAGCAACAAATCCCACAAGCACAACAAGTTCTCAAGTAGGAAGCAATGTCGATCAACGTGATAATCCCCATAAACGTAAGTTGACTTCTCTTGTATGGAATGATATGGTGAGAAAAACGGTTAATGGGGAAGATGTTGCTATCTGTAATCATTGTTTCAAAACACTAAAAGTAGGTAGTAAACAAGGAACTAAGCATCCACGTAATCATTTGGAGAAGTGTATACAAATGAAGAAGCAGAAAGACATAAGGCAATGCCTACTATCCATTAAGAAACGACAAAATGAGAATGAGAGTTGTTTGAACATAGGAAATTAGACTTTCAATTAAGATATTTGTAGGCAAAGACTTGCAAAAACAATAATTGTTCATGAATACCCCATTTCAATAGTTGAGCATGAGTATTTCAGGGATTTTCTTGAAAGCATGCAACCACTTTTTAAGCATGTTAGTCGAAACACCATGAAAAAGGAAATCATGAACATCTATAATGGGGAGAAGGAAAAATTGAGAGTGTTGTTGAAAGCACTAAATTCTCGAGTTGCAGTAACAACAGATTTATGGACAAGAAATAAGAAAAAGGGGTACATGACTGTCACAGCACACTTCATTGATCATAATTGGAGACTTCAAAATTGACTCATGGGGTAAGATTCTTTACTTATATTATCTTTTCATAATCAATAATGGAAAATTATCTTATTTTGAGGTTTTTTATATTTTCATGCAGTTTTTTGTATGTTCCAACGCCACACACAAATAAGGTGCTTGCCGATTGTTTGTTTAACTCGTTGATGAGATGGGGATTAGATAAAAAATTATCTACAATTACTATAGATAATTGTTCTACAAATGATGCAATGATTACAACTTTGACCATGAAACTAAGAAGAGATGAGTTAATTCTTTGGGGAAAGGTCCTGCACATGCGTTGTTGTGCGCATATTTTAAACTTAATTGTAAAGGAGGGTGTGGCTGTGATAGAAAGTGCGATTGAGAAGGTTCGTGATAGTATTGCATTTTGGTTGGCGACACCATCAAGAGTCGAGAAATTTAGAGAACATGTAAGCAATTAGATATTCCATATGATAGAAAGCTTACCTTAGATTGCAAAACTCAGTGGAACTCTACATATGACATGTTGATGATAGCCATTGGATACAAAGAAGTTTTTTATAGTGTTCAATTTATGGATAGACATTATAAATGTCTTCCCACCGATGATGATTGGGAGGTAGCAGAAGCAATTTGCCAGAAGTTAGCGATCTTTTATGAGGTAACCAATATTTTTTCTAGTACCCAATATCCAATCGCAAATTATTATTTTGAAAAGGTTTTTGAGATTAGAGAATCATTAGTTGAATGGAAAGGCTCTTCAGATGTGAATACTAGAATGATGGCGGGGAAAATGTTTGATAAGTTTGAAAAATATTGGGGTGATGTACACATCATTATGGCTGTTTGTACTATTTTGGATCCACGTTTTAAGATGAAGGCCGTAGATTTTGTGTTTCCTTCTATTTATGGAGTAAATGCATCTATAGAGATTCAAATGTTAGAAACATTTGTTATGAGTTAGTTCATGAATATCAATCAAGGGGTAGATCTCGACTTTCTAAAGTTTTAAATAGTAGTAGTAATAGTAGTTCTTTTGGGAACACATCAGCAACTACCCAAACTGTTCCTTTCAATTCTTCAAGAAAATCAAGGTTGGTACAATTCTTGAGCACTATTAATACTGATGGCCAAGTCAAGTCAGAATTGGATCACTATTTAGAAGAAGTTGTATTACCTTGGACTGATGATTTTGATATTCTTAGCTAGTGGAAAGTAAATGGAATTAAATATCCTATATTACAAGAACTAGCTAAAGATATGTTAGCTATTCCTGTGTCTACGGTTGCTTCTGAGTCTGCATTTAGTATTGGTGGACGAGTAATTAGCTCACATAGAAGCAGACTAAATCCTGATACAATAG
This sequence comes from Laguncularia racemosa, assembly GCA_037954665.1. Taxonomy (NCBI): domain Eukaryota; kingdom Viridiplantae; phylum Streptophyta; class Magnoliopsida; order Myrtales; family Combretaceae; genus Laguncularia; species Laguncularia racemosa. The sequence continues at coordinate 100,018 of JBBMOL010000501.1, read as the reverse complement.
AAGTATTGATGTGCAGTCAAAGTTGGTTATTAAATGAGATAAGAGGTAAAAATTTTGATTATACAATAATAAGTTCTTTTATACATGGAGCAACTATTATTTGCATAATCTCTAATGTGTTTTATGGTGTTTTTTATCCCTTTCAATAGGTTTAAAGATAAATGATGAAGAAGATGGGATTTGAAGACATTGAGAATCAATTGTCAAATAAGAATTCCCAAAAATATAAGATTAATGTCTTTTCTATATGTGTTTAGAATGTTTCTATTTCTATTAAGACTTGTTAACTATATTTTTTGTGTTATTTATTAAGTTATATGATTGGTCTAGTAATTTTATTTTATTATAATTAAAAATGTTTTTACATCGGCAACTTTATTTATCAACATGTAGATTTTCAAATAATATTAAAATACATATAATTAAATAATTAAAAGTGCAAATATTATTTATTTTTAAGAACATAAGCTATATTTTATAAAAATAATTGATAGAGCCATTTTATACTCAATCTTTATAGTATAAATTGTGTTAAATTATTATTGATTTTATAGAAATCATAAGGAAATGGTACTTAATTCTATTATGGTGATAAATCAAGTTAAATGGAGTCAAGGGTGCCAATTCAAGTAAATTAGAGAAGTCATCTACAACTTGGTTCAAAGATAAGGATTTACACCGCCGGAGGGAAGTACATGGGCGTGTAATTTAAGTACACGGCCGTGTACTTGGTTTTGAATCAATAGGAAAATACGCGGTTGAAGTACACGGCCGTGTATCTGCCTAGGGGGAAGCACGGTTTGAGGCACGACCATGGTGCAAACCGTGTTACACACTGGACAAGAAGGCAGGAAATGTGGACTTTCAACAGAGAGAGACACGGCTCATGATCTGGCCGTAGAGAAACTGTGCTTGAAGCCGTGGTGGAACCCGTGGTGGAAGCTAAACGTGCTAAGGAGAAGAAATTGTGGAACTTTGACAAAGGAAGACACGGCCTAGGATATAGCCGTGGTGTAGGCCATGGTATACACTGGACAAGGATGAAGACTTGTTGAATATGCATAGAGGAAGGCACAGTTGGAAATCTAGCCGTGGTGTAGGCCGTGCCAGGCAGACGAATATTCACTTCTCGAAATCTACTTGGAAAAGGAAATATATTTTCGTATCTTGCTAGCAAAAGATCATCTGCCATTCCTTTAACAGTATAGATAGAACTAACCCTAGAGGGTTAGGGGAATCTTTGGATCTTGAAGAACCTTGGATCATCTTGGAGGCAGAGCAGGCAATCAGGTTCATCATGTTTCTACTTTTTATTTTCGTTTTGTTGATGAACATGAGTAGCTAAGCTACTTTTCTAGCCAAAGGGTCATAGATGTTTAATTCTCCACGAATTGTGAGGTTTAATTGACTTGTATTTATTCTATTCTTTGTTTTTGGATATTCATATATCTTCTGATCGTTTTGTCATTATTATCTTTGTTTATTGGTATGAGTTAGAGCTCTTCTACTCAATTAGCAAGTTAATATATTGTCAACTAGCATGTCTAATCCGTAATTGTTTGATTGTTCTAGTCTTAGTGACACAATAACATGTTTGGTTATAAAAGAGATGATCGAATTCATGTTATGGAGGTGTATGATCATGTTTAAATAGGTTATCTTATAATCTACTGACATGAATTGGTGGTCTCTCTAGTTTTTAATACTATTGGTAGATTAAATCTTAAGCGCTTGTCTGGGGTTATCTAATCGATAAGAGAAATAATCAAAGAGCTTCTCTTGGTTATCGAGGAATTACGGAGAGATAGGTTGTTAGAGCTTGTTAATAACCATAACCAGTTTATCTAGGAATAAGAATAGAAAACATTTGCATCGATGATCAATTCCTTGAATTAAACTATCTTGATTCCTTTGGCTAGGCTTTTTATTAATATTCGATTTTATTATCTTGTTTTAACATTATCTTGATTCACAAACAAAACCCCCACATTTTTCTTTTCTTCTTTATTCTCTTTGAATAGAAATATATTTAACCAATCCCTGTGGATTCGACCCTACTCACCACTATATGCAAATCATATAATTGTCTAGGAGTAGGTTTTATTTTTGTTGGATTCAACACCCATCAAATTTTGGCACCGTTGCTGGGGATTGGTGTCAAATTTATTTCTGTTCTTGTATGACTCGTTCTTCTCAGACAGGTGAACTAACTTATAATCCGGAGATTGAGAAGACTCTAAAGAGGCTGCGACGAGAAGTTAGATCATCCCCTAGACTGAACTTAGCATCGGATTTGTCTGATTCATCCCTTGATTCTGAAAAAGAAGACGATATGGCAAATCCCGAGAGAACATTAAAGGAGTTGGCTACACCGGATGTGAATCAACAACCACTTTGTATTCACTACCCTGAACTAGCTGTTGAATTCGAGTTAAAATCTGGGTTGATACATCTGCTACCTACCTTTCATGGTCTTGAGAATGAAGATCCTCACAAGTATTTGAAAGAGTTTCATATAGTGTGTTCTAGTATGAGGCTGCAAGGAATAACCGACGATCAAATCAAGCTATGTGCTTTTCCATTTTCTTTAAGTACTAAAGCTAAAGATTGGTTGTTTTATTTGCCTCCAGGTTCTATAACCACTTGGATAAATATGGTCAGACTCTTCTTGGACAAATTCTTCCCCGCATCCAGAGCCGCTGGTATAAGAAGAGAAATTTGTGGTATCAAATAGAGGGACACCGAGACTCTTCATGAGTATTGGGAGAGGTTCAAGCAACTATGTGCAAGCTGTCCACAACATGGGATATCTGAAAAACTTCTCATCCAATACTTCTACGAAGGCCTGCTTCCAATGGAAAGAAAGATGATGGATGCTGCAAGTGGAGGCGCCATAGTAAACAAAACCCCTGGTCAAGTTAGGGAATTGATCTCCATTATGGTCGCCAATTCGCAACAATTTGGGTATAGGCATGATACATCTTCAAGGAAGGTAAATGAGGTAAGTGTGTCTAACCTTGAACATCAAATTTCTAACCTAACCTCCCTTGTGCAACAAATAGCTCTTGGAAAAACACAGCAGGTGAAGGCTTGTGGAATTTGTGCTGCTCCTAATCTTCCTACCGACATGTACCCCACATTGCAAGATGACAATCATGAACACGCCAATGCTGTAGGAGGATTTCTAGGACAACCGCGAAGGAAGTATGACCCCTACTCGAATACTTACAATCCTGGATGGAGGGATCATCCTAACTTCCAATATGGCAATAACCCACAACAATTCCAACAATTCCAGCTTAAGCCATCACACCAAGTACCCCAAGCTCCTTCCACTTCAGGTATGTCTCTTGAGGACATTGTTAATTCTCTTGCTGTTAATACAAAACAATTTCAGGAGGAAACAAAGCAAAGCATTCAAAACTTGGAGAATCAGGTAAGCCAACTTGCTTCTGCTATAAACAGGTTAGAAACTCAAGGTAAGTTACCTTCTCAGACTATCATAAATCCGAAACAAAGCGTTAATGCAATTACCTTGAGAAGTGGAATAGAATTGCAGGGATCAAATAAGAAAGGACACCCATCTACTCTTAGGGAAGAGACTAAGAAAGAAATTTCATCTCCGAACCAGTAGGACAACCAGATTAGCAAGTCTCTAGTTGAGCCATCAAAGGTCACATTGATACCACCTCCTTTCCCCTCCAGATTGGCGAAATCCAAGAATGAAGTGGAAGAAAAAGAGATTCTAGAAACCTTTCGCAAAGTCGACGTAAATATTCCTTTGCTTGATGCAATTAAGCAAATACCGCGCTATGCTAGATTTCTCAAAGACCTGTGCACTAACAAAAGGAAGCTGAAAGGCAATGAAAAGATTAGTGTGAGTGAAAATGTTTAAGCTATTATTCAGAAGAAGCTTCCTCCTAAATGTAAGGATCCAGGTATGTTTACCATTCCTTGCAAAATAGGTAATCTTGGAATCGCTAAAGCAATGTGTGATCTAGGAGCTTCTATCAATGTCATGCCTTTGTCTGTTTATCAACGTTTAAATGTTGGTCCTTTGAAGGAAACAGGTGTTATTGTTCAACTTGCTGACAGGTCCAACGTTTATCCTGAGGGAGTTCTAGAGGATGTTTTAGTTCAAGTCAATGGGTTGGTTTTTCCTGCTGATTTTTATGTGCTTGACATGGAAGATAATGATTCTCATAATTCATCAATGATATTATTAGGGCGACGATTCCTTAAGACATCCAAGACGAAAATTGATGTAAATGATGGTACCCTCACTATGGAATTTGATGGTGAAGTAATTAAATTTAACATTTATGATGCCATGAAACATCCTAGCAATATCTCTCCTGTTTTTGTTGCGGATATTATTAACCCATCACAACAGGCACCAAAGCTGGAACCAAAACCCTTACCCGAACATCTAGCCAAGAATGTCTAGCCAAAGACGTTAAAGAAAGGCGCTTCATGGGAGGCAACCCATGTTAAAAAATATATATATAATAATAAAAATAAATAAATAAAAATTTCAATTTTAGTTTTGTTTTGTTTTAGTTTTGTTTGATTTTAGTGTTGTCTTAATCTCTTTGGATTAGTTGCAGCAAGGATACACATAATCAGATGACACTTTCCAGAGCTTAAGGGGAAAACTCCAATACCAGGGAAGTACCAGTATTTCCTTTCTCTTATTCTCTAATGTTCCTTGAGTTGTTAATTCCTCTTCAATTGTGCTGAATTAGAAACAGTGAGGACACTGTTCAAGCTAAGTGTGGGGGAGAGGATAATAAAATATAGAGAATAGAGAATTGATCCATACTTTGAATGTTTGTCCTTAAGCAATTTTAAGCCAATTTTGTTTTTCAAAATTATCATGAAATCTAGAGATTGTACTAAATGTTGTAATAAGCATCTACAACATGTGAAATTGACTTGTTCAAATGCTTTACTCACCCACTGCTGTGATTAGAATACTTGGTTAAAATTAAGTAGTGAAATCTTTAAGAAACAAATTTACCTTGTATTTAGCTTTAGAATTGGAATTCTAAGAGTAAGTCGAGTCCTTAAGTGAAAAATAAACAAGTTTACTTCTAGGTTATATTAGTTACTATATACTCTTTGAAGTTGTTTGTAAAGCAATCATAACACTTAAAAAAAAAGAAGAAGAAAAGAATCAAGCATAGCCATTACTCTAATGATTCAACTAATTGAGTTAAGAGTATTCAAACTTGAATGTTAGAGTGAGGAAGAGTCCGTAGGGGTATCTCAAAACCCGGTCACTTGAGTGACAAGCTCAGGATGTGCCGACTCAATGAACTCACTATAACGATAAGGGAGAAAAGGCGAAAGTTCATGAAAAGAAGCAGGCAAAAACCCGTCAAAATAGATGCTTGAATAGATCAAAAAAACATGAATGTAAACATTCATTGAATAAAACAAGATGTATAAAAGGGAGAATATCTAGCAAAGAGCTGATACCATGTGCTTTTACTTTATGCTGCAAGGATTATATGTTTGCTAATATCCAATGAAGTTTAATTGGGTGTTTTTCCTTAGTGGATTAAGTATTTACTTTTGGAATAAAAATTCTTTTGCTAAACATGAGGATTAAAGTTTGTTTTTTTTAGATTAGCTATTGAATTTTGTCCATAGTAATTTGATCACAGGAAACCAGTTGGGTTAAAGTAGTAGACATTAAAACTACAAGTCATGAATTACAAATGAATAGATGCTTGGAATGAGGAAAAGAAAGTTTGTATAATCTATGACAGATTTCTCAATTGATTTGATGCAATTGCTTGAGGACAAGCAAGAGTTTAAGTGTGGAGGAATTTGATAGAGCCATTTTATACTCAATCTTTATAGTATAAATTGTGTTAAATTATTATTGATTTTATAAAATCATAAGGAAATGGTACTTAATTCTATATGGTGATAAATCAGGTTAAATGGAGTCAAGGGTGCCAATTCAAGTAAATTAGAGAAGTCATCTACAACTTGGTTCAAAGACAAGGATTTACACCGCCGGAGGGAAGTACATGGGCGTGTAATTTAAGTACACGGCCGTGTACTTGGTTTTGAATCAATAGGAAGATACACGGTTGAAGTACACGGCCGTGCATCTACTTAGGGGGAAGCACGGTTTGAGGCATGGCCATGGTGCAAACCGTGTTACACACTGGACAAGAAGGCGAAAATGTAGACTTTCAATAGAGAGAGACACGGCTCATGATCTAGCCGTAGGAGAAACCGTGCTTGAAGCCGTGGTGGAACCCGTGGTGGAAGCTAGACGTGCCAAGGAGAAGAAATTGTGGAACTTTGATAGAGGAAGACATGACCTAGGATCTAGCCGTGGTGTAGGTCGTGGTATACACTGGACAAGGATGAAGACTTGTTGATTATGCACAGAGGAAGGCACGGTTGGAAATTTAGCCTGGTGTAGGCCGTACCAGGTAGACGAATATTCACTTCTCGAAATCTACTTGGAAAAGGAAATATATTTTCGTATCTTGCTAGCAAAAGATCATCTGCCATTCCTTTAACAGTATAAATAGAACTAACCCTAGAGGGTTAGGGGAATCTTTGGATCTTGAAGAACCTTGGATCATCTTGGAGGCAGAGCAGGCAATCAGGTTCATCATGTTTCTACTTTTTATTTTCGTTTTGTTGATGAACATGAGTAGCTAAGCTACTTTTCTAGCCAAAGGGTCATAGATGTTTAATTCTCCACGAATTGTGAGGTCTAATTGACTTGTATTTATTCTATTCTTTGTTTTTGGATATTCATATATCTTCTGATCGTTTTGTCATTATTATCTTTGTTTATTGGTATGAGTTAGAGCTCTTCTACTCAATTAGGAAGTTAATATATTGTCAACTAGCACGTCTAATCCGTAATTGTTTGATTGTTCTAGTCTTAGTGACACAATAACATGTTTGGTTATAAAAGAGATGATCGAATTCATGTTATGGAGGTGTATGATCATGTTTAAATAGGTTATCTTATAATCTACTGGCATGAATTGGTGGTCTCTCTAGTTTTTAATGCTATTGGTAGATTAAATCTTAAACGCTTGTCTAGGATTATCTAATCGATAAGAGAAATAATCAAAGAGCTTCTCTTGGTTATCGAGGAAGTACGGAGAGATAGGTTGTTAGAGCTTGTTAATAACCATAACCAGTTTATCTAGGAATAAGAATAGAAAACATTTGCATCGATGATCAATTACTTAAATTAAGCTATCTTGATTCCTTTGGCTAGGCTTTTTATTAATATTCGATTTTATTATCTTGTTTCAACATTATCTTGATTCACAAACAAAACCCCCACATTTTTCTTTTCTTCTTTATTCTCTTTGAATAGAAATATATTTAACCAATCCTTGTGGATTCGACCCTACTCACCACTATATGCAAATCATATAATTGTCTAGGAGTAGGTTTTATTTTTGTTGGATTCGACACCCATCAATAATCATAATGAATAAGTAAAAATTTTAAACTAATAATAGAATTATTATTTTTTTAATTCTAACGGGTTTAAAATGGGTTTCAGGTTACTTATTAAAATCTTGTAGGGTTTAGGATGGGTAGCGATTATTTCATAAAAAACCCTATATGGTTTGTGTCGGGTTTGGGAATCCCTATAGGATAATGGGACGGGTAATGGGATTACTGATCCTGGCCTAAACCCGCTTACATCAGCCATTCTGCTTTCTTAGGTTTTCCATATGCCCCATCAAAGTACCTATTAGATTGGATGAAATCTAGAAATATGCTCCCTTGAATCTAACCAACTCCTCCCTAGTCATATCTTTGTTAACCTTTCACATAAGATGCATGAGCAACTGGGACTAGCGGAGGTGGCGGAGGGACTAGTTGTAACGGAAGATGACCTATTGGCATTAGATGTTAGATTAGCAAGGGTTGGGTTAATTGTTGAATCGTTACTTCTAGCCTTGCCATTCGTTCCTCCCCACTTCTTCTCCATCGGAAGGGGCTTGAGACGCGCCACTTCATCTGGGCTTAGTCTCCTTTCCTGGTATCTTAAGTTGTAACTCTAGATCTTCTTATGGTATTGGGGTAGAGTTCCTACTTGAAAAGTTCCGTCAGGATCTCTATATCTAGAGAGCGTTGTCATCTTTGAAACTTGATGGTTGAGAATTCTTAATCTTCATATTTTGTGATATCTTTTCACTTTCTTTTTCGAAATTTCCATTTGTGGTCTAAAATAGAGATATAAAATTTTAAGAATTACCACACTTTAAGTAGTTTGTGGTTAGAAGAAGATTTTATAGTAAATATATATATATAACACACACACACACACACATATAGACTATTGTCTAAGTCTTTTATCATTGTATTCCTAAGATTCTATCTAGGTTCTACCCCATCTTACCATTTGGTAGGTTGGTCCTATATTTGACAACTTAGAGTTTTGATACCAATTTTATCATGCCCCAAAGGGAGGATTGGAAGTTTCCACTAAAAGTTATCACATCACGTGTGCACTCATTACATAATAACTACCTTATGAGTCAAAGATCGCAAGACTCTAATTAAATATTAAATCAATTATAACAAATCATATTATGTAAGATTATATAATAAGAATATAGCTATGAATTTTCATGTTCCATGATCGACCAAGGTCACAGAGAATCAGAATTCCTTACCAAAACATATCTAAGATTTACAAATTTTATTCCTACATTGAGTTCATAAGAATAAAATTTTTTCTAAATAATCTATTAATACACATCTCTACAATAATTTACAAAGTTAAATGTCTCTAGCATTGCAACATTTCATTCCATTTATTCCATATTCATCGAAATAGATCACAATTGACTCTCAAAGGTAAGCCTCATCGAGGTCCCACTATAATACAAATTGAAAATCTCACTGATGAGTCATTTTTCCGATTATATCAAATTATAAATTTATAAACCTAAAGAAATCTAACGACCTAGTTACCCAAGTGTACCCATCTAATCTAGTATAGATTGCAAATGGGTTTCATCCTCAAGGACCTTAAAAACACGTATTAGTATTACTGTTTTTCTACTATCTAATCTAAATCTTAATATGAGATTAATAAACTAAATCACTAATTAACTAATCTAATAACCCTAAGATTAATTATAATCATAATAATAGATGAATTCAATCATAAAAACATACTTTTCATCTTAATCCACTCTAAACCCTAGCTTTCTTATAATAATGTATTAATTAACAATTTGTTTATGCTTTGCACTATAGGAATTCTCAATTAAATTAATTATTTCATTGAGTTAATTAATTAATAACCTTATACGGAATACTGGAGACCTCTCCCTCACTATCGCCCTACAAGATTTCATTAAGTTTATAATTCTCAAATAAAGATTAAATCTTTATGTAGAAAATTGAAGTTTTCTTATCTCTAGGTAAAACATGCAATCTTTCTATTCATGAAGATCTATCCTATTAGATGAGACCTCTCTTTATCTAACAAGAATCAGATACGCAATCAATTTGCGTGCATAAATTAATCACACAGCAATTAAAATACATGAATAGATACAAAGGCATAAATTTTTCATTAATCAATAAGTAATTTAATCACATGGATTAGAGTTTCATAAGATGCGGGTCAAATAAATTTACTCCTTCATGAAATTTACAGTAATCATGAGAAATTTAGAGAAGTCATAAGAATTCATGATAAAAAAAAAAAAATCCTCGTAGACGTTTTGTGATTTCTGGTGATGCTCCAATGATTTCTCCCTCCAAATTTGTAATTTTTCTCTCTTAGGGTTTTGAGAGTGGTTGTGAGAAAAAAAAAATTTGGATCCCTATTTTCATAATAAAGTGAATATTTATAGTATAAGAAATTGAGTAGCATGCATAGCTTAGTGCACACTCGTGCTCGGGGCCATTTACTCTGGAATGACATGAAATTCTAGCATTTAGGGTTCTATATGGCCTCTTGCACAGCCGTGCTCAAGGTTGTGCACTTTAGAATTCCTGTAGTTTCTTCTCTAAGCTGATTTCTTGCTTCAGCACTACTCTCTACACAACTTGTGTAGTAGTTAAGGCATAATTTTACGATGTATTCTGATCACTTTTTGCTCTCTAGCATTAGTGTTGGCATAGTCATGCTAAAGGTTGTTTATACGTTAAAATCACCATTTTCTTATATTTTTCCAAATTTCACCTCGTTTTTGCTCAAGCCTTCTTTAAATCTTTAATTTACACTCTTTAAACCTTGAATTCAAATATTAAACACTTGAGTGTCTTTTTCTTGATAAATTCACACAAAATTCATAAAAAAAAACATATTCAACAAATACTATAAATAAGGTTCTTTCAACACTTATCAAACTTCCCCTCACTTAACTGTTTACTTGTCCTCAAGCAAACAAAATAAGGACAAGAGAAAGTCCCTATCATAAATTATACTCATCATAAACTTTAAATCACAAGGAGTATTCTTTACTTAATTAATTCTTAGTGACTCGTTAGTGCCTATTTCTCAAACCTACCATAATTGTATATGTACTTAGCATACAGTAATTAGACTTTGCAGATTAATCTAAGTAAGTTAAACTGGTATCTTTACTATTTAGCAACTACTTTTAAAGTTACGAAGGAAATAACAAATTAAACAAAGTCTAAGTTGCTCAGTTGTATTTTGCCACTTACTAAAAAATATATAAAACATTTAATTATTTTTCAAAGCATAATAATAAGAAGTGAAAGTATATAGTATCTATTATTCCCTTAAATTATTTTGCTTTTTCTTTCAAGTCACTTTAAAAGTTTTTTTTTTTTTGGTGCAATTGAATATAACCAAATAACCCATGTAGCAAGCTTTTAGCTGATAATCTTGGGCTCATAACTCAAGTTAATAGATGTTATTTCCTTAATAGAGGGCATCCCTACAGGCTTATTTACTCGAGTTACAAAACTCGCTAAACTTGCCTTTTTTATATCCCTTAAGGTTATAGTAAATTCATCAATCGGTTGATCCTAGGACATACAATCTTAGGTGATTGGGTTTTAAAGGGACCCCATCAAACTTCCCTTACCTTAACACATAGGGATTCAATAATGATATTTATTATTTTCAAAGAGGCCGTTTCAAGAAGAATTACCAAGTTAACAATTTCACATGCCCCTTTCACAAAAGGTTGAAAGAGCTTTTAAAATGATTTAATATTAAATATACTAGCTAATGAGCTTAAAAACAAAACTAATTCACTTGAAACTAATGATTTTCATTTACTTCATAACTCTAAATTCTACTATTAAATAGCAAATAGATTTACCCTACTTAGATTTCATTCTAAAACTCGAACTAAGCATACCAAGCCCAAAAATAAGTAAGTAAGGCACATAAAGTCACTACTTTTACATGTGTATACAAGAATGCAACTCTTACATTTTTTAAATACAATTTCAAGGTTTTCACTGTTCAATAATTCAAAATTAAAATAAAAACTCAATTGCAAACTTGTAAATGGAGAAAATTTTGATCAACAAGTGCATAAGGAGCTATCTTTGTATCCCTTTCCCATACTTGTTTAAGACATTGTCTCCAATGTCTTTCCAAAATAAGCACACATAGGGAAAAAAGGAAAAGAGATAAAAGAAAAATGGTACTATGGACTTCCCTGGTTTTCATCATTGGTGAGTTGTGAATCCAGCAAAGTAAAAGTTATGTAGCACCGACCTTAAAAAAAAAATGAAAACACCAAACTAAAAAAAATAAAAATAAAAGTTAGCCTATCCTAGTCCCAAGAATAAAACATTCAACAGATTCAGATAAAGAGTTTTCCCATAAGGGAGCTCAATTAGTTACAAATCATATGCAAAAATAGAACAATGGGAGAAATAAAAGAAAGAATGAGGGAGGAAGGAAAACACAAATATATATACATGGAAACTTTGCCTTGGCTTCTGCACAGCGGTGCTCCAGGCTGTGTAGGGCTCCAAAAAGTGTTCAGAAGCTCCTTTTCATATGTTCACTACTTTGAGCACTAATTGTTCTCAAGGTTATGTAGGTGCTTAAAAAGTTTACAAAAATCAAGTAACAACTTTCCAAGTTATTTGACTCATGTGTTTGTTTAGTGTGCACCTTGACATAATTGAAAGAGTAAGAAAATAACTTACCTAGTACACTTGAGAAGTAAAGCTTGAATTTTCTTACTTGTCATTGATGCTTCCCTATACTTAAGGATTAAATCTCATTCCCGTCAAGTAAGCTCATTTACTCCCTCACAAATCTACAATTTTTTTAGTAAGAAAGACTTAGGATAGTGAAATAAAAATAAAACAAAAAGAACTTAACATACCTAGACTAGTCATAGGTTACCTTCTAAGAAGCACACTTTTTTTAATATCGTTGGCTTGACATCTTTCACTTTTTTTTAGCTAAATATTTGGTAATTGGAGTATAGACTCCTCTTAATATTCATGTTCTCTTTCATCTCCTATGTACAATTTTAGTCTATGGCTATTCACCTTGAAATCATCATGCTCTTGGCATTCAAGCTCCACTACGCCATGTGAGAGGACCTTCTTGACTATAGAAGGGCCAGACCATCTTAATTTCAATTTTTCGAGAAAAAGTTTCAATCGAGAATTAAACAAAAACACTTGGTCTCCTTCTGTAAACTCCCTTAGATAGTGGATTTGCATATCATGATATTTCTTTGTCCTCTCTTTGTATATCTTCATATTCTCATATGCTTATCTTCCCCACTTATCTCTTTGAGCTATAACTTCTTCTACAGCATTAAGTTGCTCAATGAATACCTCAACCTCTAGGTTATCCATGTCTTTCTCCTCTCCTCGTGTCAATATTAGTTCTAACTCATCCTTGTATAGGATCTCTTCAACATGCCCATCTACTAAAGAATCAACAACATCGACAGAATAACATGAATCATCAACACATATAGAGTGTTCCATGGCTGCAACCATCTTAATTACTAACTCTTTGTCTCCTATTTTCAGTGTAAGCTTGCCTTCCTCCACATTAATCACTACCTCAGCAGTGACAAAGAATGGTCTTTCAAAGATTAAGGGCATATCTTTGTCCTTATCCATGTCCAAAATCACAAAATGAATAGGGTATATGAAGTTTCTTACCTTTACCAGGACATCCTCAATGATCCCTTTGGGGATTTTCATAAATCAGTTAGCAAGTTGTAAACTCATTCTAATAGGCTTTGGTTCAGCTAACCCTAATTTCTTGATGAAAGAGTATGGCATCAGATTAACACTTGCCCCAAAATTGGCTAGGGCTTCATCAACTGAAATATAACCGACCAAACATGGAATAATGAAGCTGTCTAGATCCTTTAGCTATAGAGGGAGTTTGTTCTGAATGATAGATGAGCAATTTGCTTCGACTTCTACTGTAGAAACATCCCCTAACTTTTGTTTATTATAGGAGTTCCTTTAGGAACTTGGCATATTTTGGCATTTACAAAAGTGCCTCAACAAATGGAATATTAATATGCAGCTATTTAAAATGTTCAAGAAATTTAGCGAACTACTCTTTATCTTTGTTTTGATTGAGGAGAGTTGGGTATGGAATTTTTTGCACATACTCTTTAACAACTAGTGGTGATTTATTTTCAGGTTCTTTCTTCTCAGATTCCACCTTCTTCTTCTCAAAAGACTTACTGTCTTCTTTCTTTTACTTAGGCTCCTTTTCAATTCGCAGTTCCTTCCCACTCCTCAAGGTTATGGCATTCACCTATTCCCTTGGATTATTCTCGTTGGTACTGAGGAGTGAACCCGGTTGCCTTTTAGACATCATTTTAGCCAAATGGCCAATTTGCTTATCATCTTTTAAATTGGTTTTCTTCTCTTGCTGAGGTGGCTAGACCAGTAGATGGGGCATAGGTTGGTAAGGTGGCTTTTGTTGCTTTTAGAATCTTGGTGGCAGGAAGTTAAACCTTTGGGCATTCTAATTTTCATAAGAGAGGTTGGGATAGTTTCTCATGCTAGGATTGTAGGTGTTACTATATGGGTTATACTATTGCCTATTTTGATTCCTAAGATAGTTTACTTGCTCATACTGCTCGTGAAGGTCCATATTTTTACTAGGATCTCCTACCTAGTATTGTGATCCTAGGGAATTCTTAAGGGTAGAAACCTAGTGACTAAGAGCTTCAATCTTTGCCACCAAAGTAGTCATGAGATCTACTTCATACTTGCTCATCACTTTTTGCTTGCCCCTATTGTTACCTTATTGATAATTATTTTTAGCTATATCAGCAAAACATTTCAAGGATTCTTCTAGGGTCTTGGAATTTAATGTATCGTCAGCTGTGGCGCCTATCAATTGACGGGTGGTTAGGTTAAGCTCATTTAAAAATGTTTGAACCTGCATCTATGTGGGCAATTGATGGTGTGGGCACTTTCTTAAAAACTTTATCCATCTTTGCCAAGCATTATAGATAGTCTCACTATCTTGTTGCATGAATGATGCAATGTCATTTCAGAGCTTAGCTATCTTGCACGAAGGGAAGTTGTTATCTAGAAATTGCTTCACTATGTCATCCCATGTAGTTAAAACTCCAGGATCTAATGATTGAAGCCAGTATTTAGCCTTTCCCCTTAGTGGGAAAGGGAATAATCTAGCACGCACCACTTCATCTATCACCTCGTTATTTTTGAAAGTCCCACAAATTTCTAAGAACATTTGAATGTGAGCATGGGGGTCCTCATCTGGTAATCCATCGAATTGATAGAATTGTTGTAAGAATCGAATCACCACACCCTTGATTTCAAAATTGTTAGCCCCAATGGGAGGCTTCACAATGGTTGACCTTGTTCCATTTAAGGTTGTCTTTGCATAATCTAGTCTCAGGTGGATCCTTAGTGATGGTCTCTTGTGTTTCCTCTTTAATATTCTCCAATAATCCTATCCCACTATTTAAAGATTCTACAGTCAGTTCCTCTTCCTCTATTGCTATCGCAACTTTTATAATAGATATTTTTCCCTCAATTGCCGATTGTGCAAAAGATTTAGCAACTGTATTCTTGCGAATCTTGTGAAGTGTTCTCTCAATCTCAAGGTCTAGAGAAAGAATTTTAAAAGGAAGAGTCTTTGTGATGTACTACAAAAGAAACGATCATGAGTTAGAGTATTCAAAAGATAAGGAGAGTAGAAAGAAATAAAACAAATAAAATAAATGACTAGAGTAGCAAATAATAAAGATTTTCCTAATGTTATTTTACCAAATCCACAGTAACCATGCCAAAAACTTGATAGGTCGTTTTTCCGATCGTATCCAATTATAAATGCAAAGAAATCTAATGACCTAGTTAGGTAAGTATACATATCTAATGTAGTATAGATTATAACGGGTATCGTTCTCAAGGATCTTAAAAACAAGTATTAGTATTACCTTTTTCTTACTATCTAATCTAAATCTTAATGTGAGATTAATAAATTAAATCACTAATTAACTAATCTAATAACCCTAAGATTAATTATAATCATTGTAATAAATGATTTAATTACAAAACATACCCCTCATCTTGATCCACTTCAAACCCTAACTTTCTTATAATAATGTATTGATCAACAATTTGTCAATGCTTTGCACTACAAGAATTAATTACTCCATCGAGTTAATTAATTAATAACCATATATAGAATAGTGGAGACCTCTCCCTCACTATTGCCGTACAAGATTTCATTAAGTTAATAATTCCCAAATTAATATTAAATATTTATATAGAAAATTGAAGTTTTCCTACCACTAGGTAAAACATGCAATCTTTTTATTCATGAAGATTTATCCTATTAGATGAGACTTCTCTCTATCTAATAAGAATCAGACATGCAATCAATTTGCACACATAAATTAATCACATAGTAGTTAAAATACATGAATAGATACAAAGGTATAAACTTTTCATTAATCAATAAGTAATTTAATCACATGGTTTAGAGTTTCACAAAATGCAGGGCAAATAAATTTACTCCTCTATGGAATTTACAGTAATCATGAGAAATCCAGAGAAGTAATAAGAATTCATGATGAAAATTTATCTAAGGAGAACTTTCATACTCGCTAGCTTCCTTTCATCATCCATGCTCTCATCCAGCAACTATACATGCACAATCTTGTACATGCACATATATTGCATGCTTTGCCCTCAAAATTTCTCCCTTGCACACACTTATTTCCTACACACACATGAGAATGTTGGCTACACACACACTTTGTTGTCATTTTCCTTTGCACCAACAATCACCTTTTGTTGCACACACACACTTCTCCTACTCACAAATACCATCTCCTAGATACGCATCCATTCTTCCTACTAGCATATGAATTTCTAGCATGCTGAACGCATACATGATTTGCATGCACACACACATACAATATCATACAAAACCAACACACACACAAATTATTCATATATATTTTGGCACACCTACACATGTACACGTAACCACTAACTTATACTCCCTATTCCCTACACTACAATAATGGTAGCCGCCCTAATTGATACAAACCACGCCAACCCGTTACGAAACTCAATACCAATACGTTTGGAAATTCGTTGCCTAAGACGCCCAAACACCTAAAGTGGAAACCGCGACCCGTTGTCTATAAGCAATATAAGAACCTTGGCATAATGTGAAGACGCCACAATCGGGATGGAAGACCGATTGATAAGTCGGGATGAACGCCACGGAAATCAATCCGATAAGTTCGATTTAGTTCTTGAAGAACCAAGAGAGGTGCCTCTCAAAAAGTGTTTAATGTTCAAAGATGTAAAATTCTTTATTGTTCTAAACCCTAGAGCTTTTATACTAGGGTTACAATTTGTGTAAAACAAGTCCAAAATGACGTAGTTTAGATAAGTGGCGTAAAAACACGAAACAGGAAAAAGCTGGCCGGCAGGGGATACACGGCCGTGTACTTTGGCCATGTACCTTTCTGTACAACTTCTGGCAACATACACGGCCGTGTACACGACTGTGTACTTTTCTGTGCACATTTTGGTCACATACACGACCGTGTACTTCTGGTCGTGTATCTTTCTGTAGGCTTGCTTGTCTCCATACACGCCCGTGCCTTTTAGCCGTGTATGATTCTGTGCAATCTTGGAATTCCTACACGGCCATGCCTTGAAAGTACACGCCCTCTTCAACCCGTGTCCAGTGTGACTTGTATAAAAGCAAGGGTCTTCCCATGGTTGGTCTAATCCGTTCCAACTTCATGATTGCTCCAATCCTTTCCGGCTTCATGGATAACCTTTATCAACCCGTTAAGTGCTTCCTTGAATCGTTTCGCTTGATTTCTTGTGATCGATCCAGGCGGCACTTCAAGAGGATCCACATTTCTTCTTCCAGCTTGGCTCTCATCATGGATCTCATCATTCCCCTCCTCTTGAAAATGATTTGTCCTCAAATCATTGCCTGCATCAAATGGACTCAGATCAGTAACATAAAATGTGACACTTACTGGATACTCACCTGGTAAATTTTTCTTGTAGGCATTATCATTGATTTTCTCAAGCATCGGAAATGGACCGTCTCCCCTAGGGTTCAACTTGGATCTCCTCTGCAATGGAAAACTCTCCTTGCGAAAATGCACCCAAACCCAATCTCCAAGCTGAAGAATCTTAGGTCTTCTGTCCTTGTTCACCCTTAAAGCAACCCTAGCATTTTGTTTTACAATCCTAATCTTTACCTGTGCATGCAGCTTTCTCACGAAATCTGCCTTAGAATCAGCATCAAAACTCACAGACTTGTTAAGTGGCAATGGCAATAAATAAACAGGAACCAATGGGTTAAAACCATACACAATCTCAAATGGTGAACATTGAGTAGTGCTATGTAAAGCCCTATTATATGCAAACTCTACAAATGGTATGCAATCCTCCCAAGTCCTAATGTTCTTCTCTATGGTTGCCCTCAACAATTGACTTAAACTCCTGTTAACCACCTCTGTTTGCCCATCAGTTTGTGGATGACAGATAGTCGAAAACAATAACTTAGTTCCTAACTTTTCCCACAATACTCTCCAAAAATGACTCGAAATTTTTACATCCCGATCACTAACAATGCTACTAGGTATACCATGCGGATGCACTACCTCTCTAAAGAACACATCAACAATGTGTATAGCATCATCAATTTTATGACAATGAATGAAATGAACCATTTTAGAAATCCTGTCCACAACCACAAAAATAGAATCTCGACCATGCCTAGGCCTAGATAATCCTAACACAAAATCTATGGAAATGTTTATCCATGGCTCACGAGGAATGACACTATACTCATATAACCAATCTAAGAAGTCATCTAAACAAGGAATGGGATGACGATACTTTACCATAATGTTGTTGATAGCGCGGCAGTCAACACACATTCTCCATGTCCCATCTTTCTTAGGCACCAAAATCACAGGCACTGCACATGGACTCATGCCTTCTCTCACGTATCCCTTCTCCATTAACTCATCTACCTGCCTTTGGAGTTCCTTTGTCTCCTCTGGATTGCTCCTATAAGCTGGTTTGTTTAGAATCGATGCTCCGGGTACAAGGTCAATCTGGTGCTCAATACCACGAATAGGTGGTAATCCCTTTGGAATCTCTTCAGGGAAAACATCTTCAAAGTCCTGCACAAGAAACACAACCACACTAGGCAAAGAGTTAGATAAGTCGTTACTAGTCAAACATGTTTCCTTAAAAACCAGCAACAACATAGGTTGCTTCATTACTAACGCTCTCCTCACTACACTCACTCTTGCCACACAACTCTCCTTTTGCAAGGCTGCCCTCTCCTTTTCACTCACCACTAAAGTTGATCCCCCTTTAACTTGGCCTCTCACACTCTTTCCAGCCTTCCTCTTCTTTTCCTTTTGATCTTGACTCTTATATTCCTTTTTCTTCTCATTGACATTTGCTCTCTCACTCTCACTTTGCTTTTCACTCACCTTGTATTTTGCAAACGACTGTTGTAGTTGCAACTGGTCCTCATACACTTGTTTGGGTGTTAACGGTTTAAGATTAAAGCTTTTCCCTTGGTGAACAAGCATATACTTGTTAGAAAAGCCATCATGAATAGCCTTCCTATCAAATTACCATGGCCTTCCCAACAATACATGACATGCTTGCATTGGCACTACATCGCATAACACCTCATCCTCATATCTACCAATGCGAAAACCAATCAAAGCTTGCTTACTCACCTTAGTCTCACCACTGCAATTTATATGACTAGGATGTCTAATAGTTTTGAGCCCCAGCCTCTCAACAATAAAATTGCTCACTACATTGGTGCAACTTCCCCCATCAATAATCAAACTACAAATGTGATCTCCTAGATAACATCTAGTATGAAATATATTCTCTCTTTTCCTATCTCCTCTATCTTCCCAATCCCTAGTTCCTCTATTCCGACCACTATATCTTCTATAACTCTCACCAGAAGGCTCATCAAAGTCATCATCCGACATTTCATCTTCACCTCTCGGTACTCTCCTAGAACGACTCTCCTTCTTACGCCCTTGGAATACATTTATGGATTGCCCTAGTCTTTGCTCTACCGTCTCATGAATTTGTTCCATTCCCTCTTGGAACATCCTCTTCATTTCTCCCCTCAACGTCTCAATTACTAACCTAGTATCAAACCTTCCCCTCTCACTTTCAGGAGAATGTTGTCTCGACATAGTCCCTGCAGAAAAGATTAGTACTAATACAAATATATATATAATTAAACCTCACGATACACTCCCTTACATGTTTCGCTCAAATGATGATATCACATAGTCACTCGTATATTCTCACAAATAATGATGATGTCAACTTGCCAATTTCCTCTTCTCAATTCTCTTGGAACTAACCCAAACTACACCAATTTCCTTCCGTATAATTCAAAACAACTCTAGGGTTCGTAAATTTTCTTCTATTTTTTCTATCTGATTTTTTTTTTGTCTTGGTTGTCGCTCTTGATCACGTTTTTCTTTTCTCTTCTTTTTTTTTCGTGATTTTTACTCTTTTTTTTTTTAACAATCGCCCAGTCGATATTACACTATCAAAAGACAATCAATACTACGAAATTGAATACGATAATTGATACGAACGATTGGAGTTAGGGTTTTTGATATTACCTTCCTCAACCGAACTTGATGTTTTGACAAACCTAAGCTCTGATACCAAACTGATACGAACCACGCCAACCCGTAACGAAACCCAATACCAATACGTTCAGAAATTCGTTGCTTAAGACGCCCAAACACCTAAAGTGGAAACCGCGACCCATTGTCTATAAGCGAGACAAGAACCTTGGTATAATGTGAAGACGCCACAATCGGGATAGAAGACCGATTGATAAGTCGGGATGAACGCTACAGAAATCAATCCGATAAGTTCGATTTAGTTCTTGAAGAACCAAGAGAGGTGCCTCTCAAAAAGTGTTTAATGTTCAAAGATGTAAAATTCTTTATTGTTCTAAACCCTAGGAGCTTTTATACTAGGGTTACAATTCGTGTAAAACAAGTCCAAAACGACGTAGTTTAGATAAGTGGCGTAAAAACACGAAACAGGAAAAAGCTAGCTGGCAGGGGATACACGATCGTGTACCTTTCTGTACAACTTCTGGCAACATACACGGCCGTGTATTTTGACCGTGTACTTTTCTATGCACATTCCGGTCACATACACGACCGTATACTTCTGGTCGTGTATCTTTCTGTGGATTTGCTTGTCTCCATACATGGCCGTGCCTTTTAGCCGTGTATGATTTTGTGCAATCTTGGAATTCCTACACGGCCGTGCCTTGAAAGTACACGCCCTCTTCAACCCGTGTCCAGTGTGACTTGTATAAAAGCAAGGGTCTTCCCATGGTTGTTCCAATCCGTTTCAACTTCATGATTGCTCCAATCCTTTCCAGCTTCATGGACAACCTTTATCAACCCGTTAAGTGCTTCCTTGAATCATTTCGCTTGATTTCTTGTGATCAGTCCAGGCGGCACTTCAAGAGGATCCACATTTCTTCTTCCGGCTTGGCTCTCAGCATGGATCTCATCACCAATAATTTTCATTTCACGGATACATATCGATGTGCCTTAGATCCAAATGCAAGAACACAAAGCCAATTGAGAATCAACCCAACTAAGTCCACAAAATGGCGTGATGCCAATAATCATGTTGGCCCTAATTGTGTGAATCTAGTTGCTATAATGCTAAATTATGATGAGGACCACTTGCAATTGCAAGATATACAAAGGATAACACAACAATGAACCGAATTCCAATCAAATTGGGTATGAACCAAATTTGAAAAATTGGAACCCTAATTCACGTGAACAAGAACAAAGTAAAATAACCAATTACAACTAGATATGATACACTAGAAATAATTAGAAGCAACTTAAGAAATATTGATATAACTCACAATAGCTAACTTGCCACAATTTCAATTGAAATTGATAAGAGTATAGGAGGCCTGGGGATGAACTCTCCACGGCACAAAAAGGCATATTTTCTAATGTTCAAAAAGTCCCCTCTAAAACATATTTAGCAAGTATTTATACTTGCTCTAATTAGGGTAAAAACAACAAAACCAAATTACAAATAAAACCAACAAGTGACCGGTCCTAAATCAACAAAAGACAATTATAAATAAACCCTCTAAATGGTCGATTCTTCACTTCCATGGAGCAATTGTTGGACCCATTGATGCAAGTCTATGAATGACCTATAATTGATCCATAGTGAATTTTATTCGCCATCCTATAAAAACCGATAAATTTACTTACTATAATGCAAAGACAAATTGTTATTAGATAAATAAGACAACATATGAATATCTAGGCTCATGTATCCAATTTGATTTCCTCACTGCTAGAACCATAGGTTTGATTCCTATCTCTCTCTCTCTCTCTCTCTCTCTCTCTCTCACACACACACACACACAACATATATATATATTCTCAAAACAGAGCACATAAATCCATGAGTCCACATGCTCGAAATCAATTTTACATATTCATATAAATATTAATATCATACACCAATAACAATATATCATGGATTTCCTACTCATCTAAGTCTTATTTTCGATTACTTTGAGTAATCTTTGGATAAATATATAGGATAATTTTCTTCTCTTAAAAACATAAAGAAAACTATGCTATTACATACTATTCATAACGAATATAATCAAATCTAGTATATTTTTAGTTATTATAAATTTTCTAAGTTAAATCCTATTTTTATACACTTATTAAAATTATATTTAAATCTCAAAAATAATTTTTTTTTCATGTAAAACTAGTTTAATTTTATAGAGTTTATCTCGATGATCATATAGGTGGTCCCAATTTGTGATTTGTACTTTATTCGTGCAGGTTATGGCGATTTTTCTCCGTGTTTTCATTTTCCCTTTTTTTTTTTTCCCTTTTATCTTCCTCTTTTCACGTCCTTTGAGCGAACGGCTTGACAGTGATTCCCCATGGAATACCGAAGTTCTCCTGAGCGTTGGTGTCGATCGGGAGCTGGTGAAGCGACGCGTGAATTGCGATGGAGATTTTCCATTTGATTTACTCTCTGGTGTTTTGATTTTTCATTTCCTTTTCTTGTTTCTATCCTTCTCTCCTCTCTATCGCCTTTTCTCTTTTCGTTTGGTGGATCATGGATTGTGGATGCTACTGGAGGCTAAATATATATATAGCCATAACATTTTTATTTTTTGGATCCGTTCATCTCATGGGATAATTTATATAAATTTAGAAATTTTAATATTTTAATATAAAATTTTATGATTAAGTTAATTAAATTATTCCGAACATAAGTATTTACTTAGAATTTTTATTTGATTATCCCAAACTTATATTAATTTATTTTATCATTTAGTTTAAAATTTTTTGTGATTCACTTTTTAAATGATCATTTCTTTTAATTTAAATTCATACAGGATATAGTTAAGACTTTTAATATAATCTTTTAATTATTCTAATCTTATACGTATTCAAATTTTGTGGGTTTTACGGTTATCCTTTTTATGACATTGCATATCATTAGATCAAATACATGATCGTAGTTTAGTAAAGTTTAAACATTATAAGCAATGTTTAAATGTCACTTATAATTGCTTATATGGGATGTTTAGACACTAACAAATGTCACACTAATTTAACCTTTGTATCTTTTATGATGTTTACCTTGTAAGTGCTATATATTACTTTTTGTGATATGGAGTTTAATAAACATCACCCAAATGCTTTCACGATATATATTTTAGCTTTGGTGATTTTCATTACATGTCATTAAACATCAGATTTATCAATATATATATATATATATATATTCCATGTTCTAGGCAGAAAAAAAGAGCACATAAATTAAATAGACAATGAAATATTGAATACAAGTAATGGGGAATGAGACATGGTCAAATATTTTTTTAAATAATTGACAACATCAGTTAAGTTGTCTTTGAAGTCGTAGACATCTTAATCCTTCTTTTTATCTCCTTATCCAATTCTTCTGATCCCCCTACTTCTTCCAATTCCTGCATCAGCCAAATTGAAAAAAAAAAAGAAAGAAAGAAGAAAAAAACAAAGAGAGAGAGGGGATTTAATCCTTCCGTTGTTTATTAAAAACCATTTATCACATATCAAATGATAAATACGATTTTAAGTTTGGAATATATCGAGAATATGGTTTCTTGAACTACATTCAGTCATACACATTTGAGACTTGCTCTGTGTGATTAGTGGTGACCTGCGATGCATTGATGTTACATTTTCTGTTTCTTTTGGTCAATTATGCAGAAAAATCAATGATAAAAGCAACTTATAATTTGCTTGCAAGAAAGAAGAGGTTCACCTTATGTCCCAAGAACAAGCCGAAGGGTACTCCGTTGAATTTGTCTGAGTGATGTACCTTAGCACCAGAAATTAAAAATGGTATTAATTTATTAATTTTTTCCATAAGATGATATTAATTCCAAATTTAGTATATGACGTGAAATATATATATATATATATATGAAGTGTGGAGTTGAAAATTCCCCGTCCCATAGATAGTATATAACTACACTCATATATTGTTATAATGTTAATATTAAAAATGTCATTACGCAATTTGCTAAGTAAAATGTTAATAGTGTTAGTGTTCTATTAACGCTATCGTTTATTGCAACTTAAGAAACTTCACTTACGTCCATGATGATTTTTGCAATATATAACGATGATGAAGTATAAGAATACAAATATACAAAATTAAAGTTTTGAGTTCCATATGCATCCAATGCAAATTTCAAGTCAGCGAAAAGGGGTGCAAGCTTGCCCAGATAATTAAAGTACCTGGTGAGCTGCTGCAACTCGCCGTAGGTAAGGCACATCTGCGATTGGCCCAACGGGGAACCTGCGATGTACGAGGCCATCGTGCACAAACATGTAGGCCATACCAAACATTGTAATTCCAAGACCCTGTCAATTTTTCAAAAGCTTTACATTAAGTAAGCTAAAGTTAAAAAACAAAATCAAATTGCAGGGTTGGATTCTGACAGACCACAAATAAAAGTTTTGGTGAATATAAATAATCAGGCATGTTACATGAAAATTTTAGGATTTGTCCCTTGATCTTGTCAATAAATTATGCTCTAGCTATTTTATTTTGGGAAATATATACCATCACAACAATATCCATTTACAAGCATAAACAGGAGCAATAAGGAAACTTAATATTAATTCTCTTAATTAGTGGAGCCTTCTTCCTTAGGGGAAACTCTATCGTCATCGACGTTTGTATAGGAATACTTGTCTTCATCATCGATCTTCGTTTTGCTCTCCATATCCTCTTATAGCTGCTTTAGACTCTATCCTCCAACTTTGGGCAATGGTTTCGTTTACGACCCTTACCCTTCCAATAAAATGCTGTACATTACTCAGCTCCCTTGGTCGAGATTGCAATCTTCCACATGGGCCACCACCTCTCTTTGATTGACTCCAACCTCGATTGCTATCTACCATAGCCCATACTTTGGCTTCTTCACTTATGACTACATCATTCGCTCATTCCCTCAAAGAACAGCGGTTACACCATCTTTATCGACCTTTGGCTATAGGACAGGTCGGAAGTCACACTGTCAGATGAAGCTGTAGGCGATGATTCGACCATCTGGATAGGAGTTAGCTCCTCCACCTTTTTCGGTGTACTCTTCGTCTAACTTGAGCCAACACACTTAACGGAAACTAATTTACTTTGGCAAGGGAGACTCGTCAGACGCATCGTACCCTGAGAAAATGAATTTGGCAAATCTAGTTTCTAAATTAATGGTACTTACAATTGCACATCTAAACACCTCTAAAATGTAAATACTGTGGTGAAGTACCCAACAATAACTCTTTTGAGACTCCTTTTCTCAAGTTGCCAATGCGGTGAATAACTCACAATATGACATGACATATGATGGGGTGTTCACCCGAAAATGTTACTTGAGTCCATCATTATAAAACATATATCTAACTTTCATTAACAAAGTCCTATCAATCCGCTTTGTAACTCCATTTTGCTGTGGAGTAGGAGCAACTGTCCTATGATGCCCCCACCCTAACTCGAGCCTATTATTGGTTCTAAGTCTCACAATTGACTTCCCAGTCTGTTTCTTAATAAGTGTTTGAATGTCTCATACACATTACTCATTAATTGCAAAAAGAATACCCATAATTATCATAGATAGTCATATAATGTTAAGAAGGTACCTAGCATCTCTAAGAGAAAGTGACAGGAGCGGGTGCCTAGAGGTTGAAATCGACAATTTAGGTCTATACACTCGCTCATCAGAAGTGACTAGTCTTTGCTTCACAACAACACAATGATGGCACAATTATGGTCCATCTAACTTCTTTAGTCACAAAACCATGCTGCATAGGAGATGCACAATTCTCTTACTCGTATGGGTCAAACGCATATACCGCAATTTGATTTTCTTAAGACTTCAAAGACACGGGAGATATGACCTTTGAACCCATAATTATAGAGTCCTAGAGAATGTAGAGACTGCTGGCTTCGATCCCTTTCATCAAAACGAAGGACTTGTAAGAAATCTTCAGAGTTCCTACTCAATAATATACTTGTAACCATGTTTGTTCAACGTGTCGAGGGAAACGAGATTTTTAGATTAGGTTGGAACGTGGCTAATATCAAAGAGTATTTCGACAACACCATTGTACATCTACCTGAACTATACTAATTCAAACTACCTTTACACTCTGAGTTATCACTCGTAAGGACAATGCCGTCCTCACACGGCTTGTAAGCAACGAACAAATTTCAATTGGCACATATATGACATGAGAAACTAAAATCAAGAATTTGCTCAAACTTGGACCACTAACTGTCATCATCTTCCTCTTCTACCACACCGACACTACCCCTATGGTCATTTTGCTGTCGTTCTCTTTGCTTGGTAGCTTATAACACTCTTTGACTACATCTCTCTTTCCCCTTTCCATCATAGCAAGTCTTTTCATTGTTCCTCAACTTAGAACCAAAATTTCCTTGGATAACAAAACGATCTCTAGATCGTTCTCTTCCTCTATACGCAAGAGATTTTGACACGGTGGGCTTGTTGCTACCACTAGCAGTCAACTCATTATCCAAGTTATATCCACTCTTGAGATTACTCCTCACATCATCAAACACCAAAGCATCTTGGCATAAATGATTGTCTCAATAAAGTTCTTACACGAAGAAGGTAAAGAACACAATAACAACAGAAACTGATCCTTATGGAATCGAGCTTTTTGATGCACCAATACCTATTCTGAGCCATTCTGCAGTAGAATTGCTAGCATACGCTCTTACCATAAATTGAAGCTCTTATTTCCACCAAACTTCTCAACATTAAACTTCGTTGGAACCAAAATTTAAAGCCACTGTGAACTTTTGATCACCGAAAATTCTATGATGCCAATTTGTTGTGAGGAAGCCCGATAAGCAGCAAAATAATAACAGAGACAGTAGCAATCAAATGGAAATACAGTTATTGGGGAAGGGCAAAGAGAAAGTGCACTAAAATTCACAATCCAACAATTAATGTTTTTAGAATGTATATTTAAGAGAAATTGTAATAAAGTTGTACATGCTCTTAATAAATATGGTTTAACTAATCGAACTAATTAGGAACGGTTTTGAAATACAAAGTTCTTGAGGTTGTTATGGAGTATGAGGTGCTCTCACAAGAAAAAAAAAGGAGAAAATGGGGTTTCAGATAAACTTAAGAAAGTGCTTTGACATCTGATTAATGCATACTTTGATTAAAATTCGAATCAAATGTCATATTCAAGTTGAAAAGTTATCCTTTTGATGTTAATCAACTTCACTTAACACGGATTTTATGTGACTTTTTCCTGCAGAGAAAAGACTTCTTTCATTTTGTCTCTAAATACCAAAAGTACTCTTTCATATTCGGCATGTGATTAGGAGGATTTGACATTGCGCTTGATTGCATGCTGTGCTAACACTTGGCAATTTTTACCCTATACCAAACTTGGTTAAAATTCGTAAATCTCTTTAAAGGCAGAAATCCACTCGTCCCCATCATAATATAACTCGTTTTTAGTTGTCTTTGCACCATTCCTAGAAATCACAACATCGGTTCTAATAAATTATTATTATTATTATTATCATTTTTACTTTCCGTTGATGGAAAACGAGGAATATTATCATAGTTGACTGCCTTTAATTTGCCATGTTAGTTTAAGTTGTTTATAAATTGCAAGTAATTTAGCCATTGCCTTCTTCATGTAAAAAAATAAAAAATAAAAAAGAAACCTAGAATGGTAAAGCATCTCAACATTGAATGCAATCAAACACTACGAAAGAACAGAGACCGGGCCCGATATACGCAAAATTCAAATATAGACATAGATACATATGCAGAATTTAAATATTCGAGTGTCATTTAGAAGAAGAGTAGAAGACTCACAGCTCCATAACAGAGACCAGGCACGATACCCCCGTTTAAGAAACCATAAGAAAGAAGACCTATCGCAGGAACCGCATTGATGATCGCAAACACATCGTTGAGCTCAAAAGGACCATCTCTTGGCCGATGATGAGACTGCAATAACAGATCATGCTTTCAAAAAGTATACAGTAAAGAAGTTCGATATATAAAATAAGCATAATATTAGACAGATTACTCATGTCTACAGACGACCAAAATGAAAATTATATATATATATATATTTTCTTATTCAATTCAGTTGCCGATTCAGGTTGAGATTAGGTTCATAGTTTATGATTAGTTTCCATGGCCAAAGCAAATATATACGAAATCACAAGTTTATCGTTAAAAGTTGGTATAGCATGAACAAGATCCTATAATGAATTGGAAAAAAGAAAAATAAAAAAAACATTATTTTAGGCAATAACTGTCTTGATTCATACTGTATTTCGGGATTTGCTGAGGTTGTTTGAATAGATTCAACTGAATGCAATCCAACCATGTATAACTTATTAAAAACATGGGTTGCTAAAAAAAAAAAGAAGAAGTTCCGGATATAAAACTATTTTCTTATGTATGAGAAAACTAATATAGAGTATTATTAAAAATAAGTATTCCAAAATCGAAGCCTTCGTATTTATATGGTATATTTATAGATGCGAACCATGTAAGTCAGCATATTGTTAGCCGTATTTCCTGACATGCATCACAGAGTTTGTCAACTTACTTTTAACTTCGAAAATCGAAGGGTGAGTGTTATATCTTTTCAACTTTCATTTTTATTGCAATCGTCAAAGATCCCTTTCACTCTCCGACGCATGTTTTGCTTGTGATC
This sequence comes from Laguncularia racemosa, assembly GCA_037954665.1. Classification (NCBI taxonomy): domain Eukaryota; kingdom Viridiplantae; phylum Streptophyta; class Magnoliopsida; order Myrtales; family Combretaceae; genus Laguncularia; species Laguncularia racemosa. Next base: position 71,183 of record JBBMOL010000501.1, on the reverse strand, counting down.
TCAAGCTATGCTTACTCCTCCAAGTTCCAAATTCCTAAGTTTTTCGGAATATTCATAATTAAATCATAAAACCTTTAATTGTAATAATAAAGTTTGGAGACTTTTAAATGTTGCACAATCAATTGTTGAACTACCGTTTCTGAAACATAGTCCCCACATGTTAGTATTTTCTCTATAATGCCACGTGTTGCTAAAATGGCATGCTACATCAGCCAAATTATTATTTCTTAAACTTCAAAATTACAAAATATTCTAAAACAAAATAAAAAAAGAGTGACAGCTTTAGCTCATATGGAGGAGGTCATTCAACCACTCTAAGGAGGTAGCACCACGGGCTATCTCGAGATAGGCAACCAAGCTAAAGATAGACAACAATTCTACTCCTATGGAGAGCCTTTCAAGCAATCAAGGTAGTTGGGTGGATATAGACATGGCTCTTTTAACTTTCATATATACATAAAACAGAAATTCGATTTTATTTCAAAATGAGATTACTTTCTATTAAAATCTTACATTTTCTTTCTTTTTTTATTTTTATTAAATAATTCATAGTGGTCCTCGGATGGCAATGCCACCGACCGAAGTTGTGGGTCACTCAACATTCGAGTAGTAAGGGAGACAACTTTTGCGTGTTGCGTATGGCATTACGACTCAGTCCCAAAGTTTTCTCTTTGGGTTTTTATTTCCTGAATTTTTTTTTTTTTTGTTTTTTGAAAAGGAAAATTTTAATGTAAAAGTGAATACGCCGATGAAAAATGTGCCAGAACATCAGAATGCATATCCCAAGGCCCACACAATTACTTGGAAGTTGGGACTTGGATGCGCAATATTTCAAACTCTAGGACACAGATTGCAGTAGTTAAAATATCTTCAGGAATTAATTGCAGATTTTCCAGAAGTATCAACACTTCCGAAAATATTGTATTTTTTTTTTAATTTGTAAATATTATATTAAAAATAATTAATTTAAAAATAAATTTTTTAAATATAAACACGGTTTAAATTTCGATTTTATGAAAATTTACAAATCGACAAATGTTATACTAAAGGCTAAACTTATATATGCTTTCAATTTTGAGAATTTTCTTAACATTAAAATTGAAAATTATATCTGAAAATGCCTATCCTAATTGAATCATCATCGATCACAATCAAACAGTCATTCTAGGAATGTAATCATTGGGTCCACTTAATTTGTGAAAACGTCTTAAAGAGTATATATATGTAGCTTAGAATTTTGAGTTCAGAAAGGAGAGTTGGGCCTTTTACTGAATCCCTATCATCAAACCGTTTAAACTCTCTGTCATAATAAATGTTGAATGGATTTGGCTGCCATATTATCACTATGTTTGGCAATTTTTTTTTCTAGAGAACAAATCGGCAAAAATGAATAGAGAAAAAAAGAATAAAATGAAATATAATTCTCATTTTATGTTTTAAAATATATGAAAAACGAAAAGAAATGATATGTCATATTTTTTTTTACCTATTTTTTACTTTTCTCTCAATTGTTAAACATATCATTTCTTTCGGATTGGGTTTCTTTGCGAGTATTGTTCAATCCCTATCATCTATCTCCATACGAAACACAGCAAATAAAGCAACTCTTTGGCTAACTATTGGCAGTTGAAAGGTAATTTGGTAACCGACCTCGTGCATATGCCAAAGAGAGGCGTGCCACAATGCTCTGTGAGCCCACCTTGCCCAAAATTCCATTCCAACCTGAAATTCATCCAAATCCTATTTCAGTAACATGAATGGGATTATAACAAATATATAAAATAATTTAAAAAATGTTTAAAGCCAAATTAGCACAACTTTTCACTTAAAATTTTTCTAAATTTATCATTTTACGATGCCATTATGTATAACCAATTACTCAAATTTTAATAAAAAGGATAATATTAAAATGATATTATAGAATATTTTTAAAAAGTAGATAACTTAAAGAGATTTTTTTTCTTTTCCTTCCCTGCACAAGTAAACAAGATATAGCAAGCAAACTTGATTACCGCGGCACCAAATGAGAGAGCAAATGTACACAACATTTCAAGCGACGGAATTTCACCACCCTGCTGTAAAATTATGATTTACAAATTAATAACTTTGTGTAGGGGAAACCAGAAACGAATATATATATACAATGAAATTTATAATTTTCAATCACCTCCAATTGCCATGAAAATCTGTAATAAACAGAAACAATCGCCATTGAAGTTATGCCAAGACTAGACATGATTGCAGCAACTAGATACGTGTACCTTTCCGATTGCTTTCGCTTTCGCTTCTTCCTCAAACGCGAAACTTTAATCCCATTATCATCTTCATTTTTACCTGGAAAACGTTGCTTGTCCTTACTAAGGTTTATGTTTTTATCCACCGCATTGCAGAGTCTCCTGATTTTGTTATTGGTAGAGAACGTATGAGTTTTCAAGGTACGCGGAGAAAGGTTTGATGCGGAGTTATGTTTTGGATGAATAGAAGTTTTAGGCAAACAACACTGTGGTAAAGAGGAGGAAGATACTGATATCGTAGTTGCCGCCATTGGCTCAAAGTTTGAGTGAAAAAAATGAATGTATAAACATGTGTGTGTGAGAGAGAGAGAACCAGTTGCTTAAGGAAGGAAATGAAGATTTCGATCGCACGCAAATGCTAAGTTGATGGGCCCAATGGGCAATGGCTTCTCTAAATAGTTAATGGAGCCGTGGAAACAAACGTAGTTGAGTTGAACGGTACTAACTCAAGCTCAATCTTCTTTTGACCATAAAGCTTTGGTTTAGCTTAAGCTTAATTAATCTCAATTTTTTTTTCCCTTTAAATCCACCTAAAGGGTTTTTCTTTTCTTTTCTTTTTCTTTTTTTCTTTTGTTTTTAAGATAGCATATAGTTTATATAGTTTTAAGGGACTAAACTAAAAACAAAATCTATTTAGCGGTTTAATTTGTAATATAAATATAGTTTTTGATAAAAGACCTATCAAAGGATAGGACAAAATTTAAAAAATTTTGTACATCCAACAAATGATGCAAGAGTCTTGTCACTAACTGAAAAAAAAAATAGAATACTCTTAAAATAATTCTTTAATTCTTAAAAAATATTTACACACAAAAACAAGAAATTGTGTTATGTTGTAATTTTTATATAGCACTATATTTCTTATACTATAAGGGTCGGTAATGCGGACCAAATGGGCCGGCTTGCCCTGACCCGCACCAGCTCGCGGGTCGTCGCGGGCTGACCCGTAGTGGCCCACAAGTCTCGTGGGTCAGCAAAATCAGCTCGCCCCGCCTCGCGGGCCAATGCGGGCTAGCCCGCAACAACCTGCACCGTCGTCCACTATGGATGGGGTCCTGATTCAGAACTGCATTCCTTTTTTCGACTTCTCCGTCAGTCCTCAGTCGTCCTCGCCTCGTCAGTCGTCACCATCAGTCCTTAGTCATCCTTACCTCGACTGCTCCGAAATCCGTCCTCAGTCCTCGTCAGTCGTCACCGATGGTTCAAGAAAAATAGGAAACAGTGGAATGAAAAATAGGAAAAGCAGTGTGAATCATCTCCTTCATCTGAGATAAAGCATTCTCAAGAGACTTCGTGTGAGTCACACAGTTGGTGGAAATTTGCAATTGCATGTCCACAAGGGAAGAACAAAATTCATCTGTAAGTTTAGTTAGGGTTTTTTTCCAAGGAATCCATGCATGATTCAAGTCGTTTCATGATGAAATCCATAAATGGTGCCAAATTGATAAGCTGAGGATTGTTCCAGAAGAAGATGACGCACATCAGAGACAGAGAGCAGACAGGAGACAGCACAGCAAATTTTTATTTTTTTTTGGGTCCGTGGGCCAACCCGCTGGTCACACAGGCGTGGGTTAAAATGGCCCGCAGCTTTAGCGAGCCAAAATTTTTTGCCTGCCCCGCATTTTGTTGCAGGCGGGGCGGGTCAGCCCGCGGACTCACCCCGCAATTACCAACCCTATATACTATACTATCCCATTTTCCTTATATTATCCAGTTATAGTAACGAAACTCTATCTAAACTCCTATATTTGGAGAGCACTATAATATTTCATAACTAAATTTGTCTTGTAAAACAAACTCAACTCCCATTTTTTTTAAAGAAAAAAAAAACCAATATAATTAAATTACTCAAATTGAAGCTCAATTCTACTAAGATTGAATTTGAGTCAAACAAATATCAAGGCATATATTTAAATAATTACTTGCAAAATCGTTTGGTTCACTTATAATTATTGAGCATTCTAATAGTCAATAAATACGTATCATATATACTTTTCAATAGAAAAAGTTCAATATAGACGTAATTGTGGTGGAACATTTACACAAAGTATTTGTGGAGAGCTAAATTTGGTTCGGGGGGCTTTTTGCCTAATATTTTGATGGATTTGAATCTTTGGGTCAAGGTAATAGTTCGAAAAGTTAAGTCTATGATTTGGGATAATTAAGGGAAATTTTGCATAGTGGGCTTAGAATAAGATCCATTAGATTTGTCGGTCCGGTTTAACCTTTTTCAATAAGGTTCACACATTAGAGGCTATTAATAAGCCTAGACCCATTAAAAGTCTATATAGAGGCTTATTCACTTAGAACCATTGATTGCTGTTACTATTTGATGAACAAAATTTATAGTTAGATCCTATAAATACCCAAGGTATCTTCATTCGAAGGGGACTCTTATTGGAAAAAATGTCATTATTTGCCGGATTTTCTTTAGGAGATCAAAGCTATAGTATTTCCAAGAATATTTACCTATTACCATAGTGTTAAGCCTTATTAGAAATCACCTACTCCTCTTGTCCATCTCATTTATCTATTGTTAAGCTATTTGTAGTGTGTTCTCACGCTGCATGCATATAACCCCTGTACTCAAACTTAATACACCCACAATATTAATACTTTATTTTGTAATACCTTACCTTGATATAATATGGTTGGTAAAGACCAGTTGCATAGAGGGTTAATTTCCTATTCATATGGTGGAAGCTAATAAGTAGATTTTTATTATTATTATTATTTCAATGATTATAACAGAAGACATAGAAATCAAACTTAATCAATCTTATTGAGAGATCCGCATTTATACTATAAAGTTATAAAAGTATTGATTCTTTCTTTTTTTATTTTTCTTTTTTCTTTTTAATATTCTCATTAGGGTGGGGAAATAAATATGCAAGACGCCAGATGAAGGATTGAAGGTGGGCATGAAAATGAGGTTAGGTTTTTGGCTTTTTTGTTCCTTTATATCAAAGTGAAGTAATGAAGTTGTCTTTTTTATGAGAAGTCCCTGAGCTTGAAGAGATACAATTATAGTTAATGTCATGTGTGGTGTATTCTGTTTCAGGACCAACAATAAGGAATCGGTTTTGTTTAGATATATTCCAGAAATAAAAATTTGTAAATAAAAGAAACTTCGTAATGTACTTTGCATTGAGCATGCTGGAATCTTTTCGTGTACATTATTAAATGAATTCACATAAATCATATATAAAATTTATAGAAAATTTGTTTTTGACGTGATCGGTTTAGCTTTTAATTTTATAATTAATTTATATATTAATGGTAGAGATTTAACAATAATCAAGGTAAAGATTTAATACATATAATTAAATAGTAAGATCAGAAGTTAAACTTTGAATCTATTAAAATAGTGGATAAAACCGAAAAGAAAAATCCCAAAATTTATACAGTAATAAAAAATTTCAAAAAGAGAAGAAGTGTGAAAGGAATTAGGTGCATAGTAGGACATTATCTAGGTAATGTAAAACTACATATGAACTGAAGAAGAAAAGTTTGAAGTAAAGACAAAAATACTAACTAGTGGCTACGGAGTGCGCAGATTTGATGGTTATGCGGACTGACTTCACCTTCCAACCAATTGTTGATGGGTAAATTATAAGATCTCCGAACTTTCGAAAATTATAAGATGATTTCTCAAATTTTTAAAAATTTTATAATCCACTAATTTCTTCTCTTTTTTTTTTCATAAACAAAAGTCAATATTTAGTCCTTACATAGGGCTGAATTTGATTTGTGAAAATTTAACACAATATTTTAATGAACTTAATTCTTTGGACCAATGTGATAGGACTCAGAGAGTCAAAACCATCTATATTGAGATGATTATGGGAGAATTGGCATGGCGTGATTGAAGTAGGATGATAGGAATCAAAATCTTACATGACCTATCATTAGGGCAAGAGCTAAAGGATTTCAAATCTTGGCGATGAGGGTCCTCTTTGAACAAACCGACCTCAGAATTATTTGTATACTGTAAACTCCCCATTTTTTCCCTAGGAATCAATAATAATAAAAATAATCAATTTTCAATAATTTCCAATTTTTTCCAATTTTTTTCTAATTTTTCTCTAATTTACCATAAATAATAAAATATTCAAAAAATAAAAATAAATAGGAAAACACATCAATTTTGAAAAATGATTTCAGAAATGGCAATAATAAATAATAATAATTTTTAAAAATTTTTGAAATTTGAAAAAAATACAAAAAAATGAAAAAATCGTATTGCATATATGCAATTTGCGATACAAAGAAAATCAGGAAAATGGGCCAGCTCAGCTGGCTTATGCGTGCATGTTGGGACCGTGTGAAGGCTAAAGATCGCGAGTTCGAATCCCCCCGCGTGCGCTTGGCAAAATTTTTTCCTTCTTTTCCCTAGAGCCGCCACGTGCAGTGTGTGATTGGCCGAGAGAAAACGCATGCATCACGCATGATCGTCTTCCTCACCCGGACAGACGCGAGGAGAAGCCGGAGCAAGTCCGACGAAGGTGGAATCGATCATTTTTTTTCAAATCTTCTAGATTATTGTCAAGACAAAGCCGAATCCATAAGATAAATCGAAGAAAAACAATAGATCAACATCAAATCGACGGAATGAAATCAAATCTAAAAACGGAAGAAATTCGGATTTATCCTAATCAGCCGATCCGAGCTTATCCAAGAGGGTTTCCGGATGCCTATAAATAGAGAAGGACAGGAGGAAGCCAAAGCACCAAGAAAAAGTGAGAGAAAGAGAGAGAAAGGAGCGAATCGGAGTACGCCGGAGAAGCTTGAAGCCGAGACCACCGACCGGAGTTAGAGCCACCGCAAGGAGACGTTCTGGGAGTGAACCGCCATTATTGTTGGAATCAACACCCTCAAGAAGCTAGGATTCGACACCTCACCCGCTGCAAAAGGCTACCGGAACGCCGTGATCGAGCAACCTCCGTCGTCGTGTCAGACCGACCCGACCCGACTCAATTCAACCAGACCCGACTCGCGCACCGACCCGGATCCAGGTAAGTTGGATTTTTCGAAATTTTTTTATTATTTTATTTAATCTACTTATTTTGTTTATTTATTTGTTCTGAATTAATTTATTATTTATTGGTTTTTGTTATTTGCTTAGTTATTTATTTATTGGTTTTTGTTATTTGTTTAGTTATTAGTTATTTGTTTCCATTTTCAATAAATAGAAAAATGTAGAAATTAGGTTTTTTTTAGGATTTAATGATGTAAAATAAAAAAATAAAAAAGAATAAAACAAGAAAAATATTAGGAAAATAATAATAAAATTTTAGATGTCAAAATAGGATAGATAATAAACGTAGGACACAAAAATCAACAAAAATTCCCAAAAATCAACAAAATTCCCAGAAATCACAAAAATAATAAAAAAATCATAAAAATCATAAAAAATCATAAAAGTTAATAAAAAATTCAAAAATTATGAAAAAATCATAAAAATAAGTTTTAGCACTTAGAAAAATCATTTTCTTCAAATAAATCCAAAAATTGATATTTTTCCCTAAAAATCATTTTCAAAATTAGATTAAAGCTTAGGCTTAGAATTTTTTAGAAAAAATCCCAAAAATGGTAAGAACATAAAGAAAAAGAGATTTCAAAATTGAAATTCACAAACAAACTTAAAGTTTTCTGAAAAGCGAACTACGGCTTGTTTGATCCTGAATAGCAAGTATGTAGGCACCCATTCGGGTCAACCCATAAAAATTAATGAAAAATCATTTTCTTGAAATAATTCAAAAACATAATAAAAAGTAACAGAAACACAATGAAGCACATTTCTAAATAAGATCAATTTCAGGAGATTAGGTGGTAATCGTAAAGGTTTCAATAGGTTAGCCTCCGGACTTAGAAACTCTAGTTTTCCCTTTTCCTCTTTTCACAAAAACGAGAAGAGAAAAATAACGACGACTAGTGGTCTAAATTAAGACTAATCCGCTCCTTTAGTCTTAATTCAATATTTCCCAACAATAGTTGGGTGGCGACTCCAAAAATCAAACGAAATTCCTAATTCAAGTCAAGGATCTATATTAGATGAGCATAGGGTCTAGTATAGATCGGATTAGGAATGAGAATTCAAAAATTAGACTCGATAGGATGGCGACTCCGCTGGGGATGTCCATGCCAGCAGGCTAGCCACCTGATTCTCTTCGAATTGTTATCTTTAAGGAATGTGTTCCATTTTGCTCTGTTGCTAACCTTTCAGGGTTTATTTAGATTTTCAGTTTTTCTTTATTGTGGGGGTCTGCATGCATATGTGTGTGTGAGTAGATGCGGTCGAACCCGGGCGTCTTAGAAACCTAAGAGGGGGAAGTGAGTTGATTCACCGTTCGGGACCGATTAGGCTACTCCACCCTATGCTTCGATATGGCCTGAGATCCATTTCTTCGAGAATGCGGGAGGCCATAGAGCTCGGGAACCAATTAGAACCAACCTACTTGCATACATAACATCATAAGGGGTTGGCAATTGAATGACAATAGATTGGTTTCTCTAAGTTTATGGTTTGCATTTTATCTTATTACTTCATGTTATTTTCATATTTTCCTTCAAGACTTTAATTTCTAGAATTTTCCCAAGGTTATTCCCTCATATTTAAGTTGTGAAAATGCTAAAAATCATATGTAAAAATTAGTTTGGTCATTGGCTTAGGGCTTGAGAATTGATCTTGCAATTTTTCCACTTTTTCCTACTACTAAAGTGCCATGATCATTACCAATGATTTTCTATGATTTAGAATACATTAAATACATCAGAAAAACACTCATTTGGCTTCCTAAAGTTGACATCTAGAAGCTACTAAATTTGCACAAATCTGATTTACATGAGTGATGGGAATCAAATATCTTGACCTAGCATTATGAAGCTTTCTAGAACAAGGGGAGCCAAGACATGCACATACTGTCTTTATTTATTTTATGTAATTGTTTTGCATTTTTTTTATCAAGTACATTTTTTCGGAATTATAGGGTAGCGAACCAACATACTTGGTGTATGAGCTATGTTTGGACCTACAAAAGACAAAAGAAACTGGCCATAGTTCACTTCATTTCACTTTGATGAACCGGCTACTAAATGCTTCCATAGGACCGGTTCTAGCATCATTTTACATTGTTGAATTTTCCTTATTTAGAATAGGTATAAATACTTGTTATTTAGGGTTTTGGAGACACTTTTTTTTAGAACATAAGTTGTTGTATTTCACGTAGAGAAGGCTGCCCCCTTTTACCAAAAACATAATCTTATTAATTTCCATTGAGATTGTGGCGAGTGGGACTTCAATTTTTGTGAGTAGTATTAACAATTGCAAGTTGTTTCCAATTATTGCTAGTGTGTAATATCAAGTATGTAATTGGATTTATCTTTTCCTCTTTTCATTTCACGCAATTTGGGGTTCCTATTCTAGCTAGGGTTCATACCATTGGTTGGAAATTGGAATCAATTGTTCTTCCTTCTTTGATTTGTATTGAATTACCTTTTAAAGCACATCATAATTTGGTATCAGAACTTAGTTTTTGAGAAGGGAATTACACATGGAAGTGGAGATCTTGATTTAAGAATTTAGGGTTTATGTCATGCTTTTGTTCAATTGTTGATTTCACGTTGGAATAGTGTATGTTACTTGAATTGTACCGTGTTTCCATTTTTTTTTTGTGTGTTGAATTTGAAGGAGGGATTGAATTAGGGTTCCTTATCGTGGATGAATTAGACGAATCATTGTAATTGGTTCCAACAGAAGGTTTTATATTGATTGTACTGTGTTAGTCTTTGTTGGTTGTGGAATTGGAAGTGTGAAATTCAGATTTACCATTGTGATTGTTCATCTTACCATGAGGTCATCATTTGGGAAGAATCGGGAAGTCATTTCAAATTGATTCCATATTTTCTTTGTGGTGTAATTATGCATTAATTTCTTTGAATGCACATTGACTAAGCTTAGAATCATTTACTTTGTTGCTGTGATATTTATCGTGTGTGTGTTATGGTGTGAAGTGAAGTGAATCGTAGGAGTATGTGTGTTGCATGGTTGTATATTGAAGCATGGGAGTAAATGTGTGAAGTCGTTGAGGTTGTGTGTTGCATTAGTTATTTGTTGCATCGTAGGTGTGAGTGAGTGTGTGTTGTGGTTTGAGGGTGTGTGTATACTTAAATCGTAAAGGTGAGTGTGTAGTTATGTTATGGTTGGTGCCATAAAGGTTTTGTTGTTGGCATGAAAGTGTGTGATTGTTGTGAAGGGGTGATTGCGAGTATATGATGTGCCTAAATCCACTTAGAAGCACAATTAAAAGACTCAAGAAAAAGCAAACTGAAGTCAATAACAAACCGGCTCCAAAAGGGCAAAAATTGCGTAAACCCTAGTGAAGATGCAATGAAATCCAAATGCTCAATGTTGCAATTGTGATACCATAATGATAATCTCTTCTAACATCACACTAATCATATATAATCCCACGAGAATAATCCACAAATTCAAAAGAAAACTTCAATTCTAAGAACTCCTTTCCACAAGTGATAATCATGTTTCAAGAGGAATTCTTCAATGATGAATCGAATTCAAATGCAAAGGATCTTAATTAAACACAAGAATTCGAAAATAATAAGAAGTAAATCTGTCCAAGAACTATCTCAATTCACTCCTAGATATGACACACTAGAGAAGAAAAGAAATCACAACAAAATGAAATTGATACTACTCAAAATTTCAAGGTGTTGCACTCGTCACAATTTCAACTCTTGGGATTGAAATTGATAAGAGTCTAATGACAATTAGGAACCCTAATTCTCACGTGAATATCAACTCTCAATTCTGCAAAATATGGCCTCCCCAAACCTTCTCTTAAGCAAGTATTTATACTTGCTACTCCTAGGGTTAGAAAGTGATCAAAATTACAAGTTTGCCACTTTTAAGGTTGGCTAGTCCTAAATGAAAATTACAAGGAAATAAAAGTGTCCCAAAACCAAATACAACCAAAATAGTTCATAAAAAAGAAATATATAAAAGAAATGGTCTTCAAGATGCCAGTCTTCTATAAGATCCATCGACCCAGCTCATTGCCGTTTCAGGTCGGCCTATAGATAACCCACAAGCTGAGTCTGAGGGAGTTTATCCATTACCTTATAAAATATGATAAGTGTGCCTGTTGGAAAACACAATACAAGAATAATAGAAAAGAGGTTAATATATAAATAATTCCGAGGTCGATCTGCTCAAAATGGGCCTTCGTCGCCAAGATTTGAAATTCTTTAGTTCTTGCCCTAAAGATAGGTCTTGTCGGATTTTTATTCCTATCATCTCCTCGAGCCTCAAAAAGATTTATCCTCAAATCTAGCAGATTAAATGCAATGGAGACTTTGTTTTCTCTTAACAATCCATTTGAAGAAGTATCTCTATAGAATCCCAATATTTGAAACACTACAGGTGGTGATTGTTTTCTCTCCTCCATTTCTAGGATGTATCTCATCTGTAACATAAATAATGATCCATTGTCCAATAAAGTCGCCCCTGTATCAACCTGTTCCACTGAAACTGTTTCCTCCTTTTTCTAACCCATCTGTATGTTGCTAATCCTCATGGTCTTCTAATGGTTGGCCCAACTGCTCATTACCCTCTAAAACCTTTGAAGGTGAACATAACTGTCTCTGAATAGTCTGGTTCTCTGGTGGTCTGCTCATTTGACTATGATCATCAGGATCCTCTGAAGGTTGGCGCATCAATGTCTGAAAAATTTTATGCTCTAAGGGTTGGCTCGTGTCACTAGAGCCCTCAAGAACCTTTGAAAGTTGGCATACCTACGTCTGCACTGTTTGGTCCTCTGAAGGTTTGATCATGTGGCTATGATCTTCAAGATTCTGTGATGGTTGTTTTATCTGTCTTTACATCTCCTGGACCTCTGATGGCGACATAGGGTTCAATACTATATGTTTTCCATCTTTTTTGAACATATAAGTATTTCTATACCCATCATGTAATACCATCCTATCATACAAACATGGTCTACCAAGTAATATATGAGATGCACAAAGAGGAAGAATATCACATTCAAGCTCATCATAGTACTTGTCCCCCATACTGAAGGGTGCCCTAGCCCTTTGGGTTACATAAAGACCATCCTGATCATTCAACCAATGTAATATATAGGGTTTGGGATGTAGGATAGTTTCAAGTTTCAACTTTGATACTAATGATGTAGCTACAACATTAGTACAACTACCACCATCAATAATAATTGCGCATAAGTTTTCTTGTACCCTACAAGAAGTATGGAACGAGTTTTCTCTTTATCCTTCATCAATGTTTTGAAAGGAAGTCAAGTCCCGATGCAATATGTTAGTAGACAAATACAACTCACTTGACATTTTGCTTACTAATTTCAACAACCTCAATACACTTCACCACACCACGGCAACACACCCTTACATGCCCCTACACACCCACGGTGCTCACAATCAATCAATACAAGAAATGCTTATTGTTACTTCAAGTAAAGTCAAGTGAAATAATTGAAGCACAATGAAATAATTCTTGGTACCTCAAGTAAAGTTAAATAAATGAAGTACACACAATTATTTCTAGGTAGTTAAGAATTAAATTCAACTAGCAAGTGTTTAAGTAATGGGTTTCAATTACTTTCACACTTTAATGCTTGTTTTTGAATTCAAACTTCACCACTCAACTTTCCTTTCTTGCTAAAGTTTTACACCCATAATGAGTCTTAATGTGCAGCACCTTACACTACACACAACTCCACAAATTTACACCACCACACACACCTCAATCACGGTGCACTCACTTCACCAATAACTCCCACGGCAACAACAACAAATTGCACTCTACTTCCACGGCATTGATAACAAATGGCTACAATAACAAATACACTCCACTTCCACGGCAAATAATGACAACAAAGGACAAATATGTTACTTTCTACAAATGTATTTCGAATTCCACAATAGGCAGCAACTTTCAATTTGAAATTCAAACCACTTCACTAATTGCAAGCCTTCTTCAATTGGTAAACAATGAATTCAAATTCAAATAGCACTCATTAACTCCCACAACTTAATTGCATGTGTTTGAATTCAAATAAATTCCTTACTCATCAAAACTCAATGCAAATCTATAAATTGCAATTCTCCAATTCAGAATTACACAATGGAAATCAAAACATCAAGCTACACATCCTCCTTCACGCCACAATAAGCCACGACAAGGATTGGTAAGTTTTTTTTGCAAGTTCCAAAAATTGTTGAATTAAACAACACTCTATGCTTCTGCCCTTCCACGAAAATTATTGATCATAAAATGATACAACAGCCTTCCCAATCCAACTCCAACAAACAAAAATTAAATTCCAAGTCAAGGTAATTTCACAAGCTCAAAACCACAACAACAACACAATTTGCGGTTTTCACTATATCAACCTTAATTGATGATTAATTCCACAAAATCAAATAAAACCAATCCCTTCCCTCAACATGTGCTCTGATACCAAAAAGATGATGTGCCTAAATCCACTTAAAAGAACAATTAAAAGACTTAAGAAAAAGCAAACTCAAGTCAACAACAAACCGGCTCCAAAAGGGCAAAAATTACGTGAACCCTAGTGAAGATGCAATGAAATCCAAATGCTCAATGTTGCAATTGTGATACCACAATGATAACCTCTTCTAACATCACACTAATCACATATAATCCCACGAGAATAATCCACAAATTCAAAAGAAAACTTCAATTCTAAGAACTCCTTTCCACAAGTGATAATTACGTTTCAAGAGGAATTCTTCAATGATGAATCGAATTCAAATGCAAAGGATCTTAATTAAACACAAGAATTCGAAAATGATAAGAAGTAAATCTGTCCAAGAACTATCTCAATTCACTCCTAGATATGACACACTAGAGAAGAAAAGAAATCACAACAAAATGAAATTGATACTACTCACAATTTCAAGGTGTTGCACTCGCCACAATTTCAACTCTTAGGATTGAAATTGATAAGAGTCTAATGAAAATTAGGAACCCTAATTCTCACGTGAATATCAACTCTCAATTCTGCAAAATATGGCCTCCCCAAACCCTCTCTTAAGCAAGTATTTATACTTGCTACTCCTAGGGTTAGAACGTGGTCAAAATTACAAGTTTGCCACTTTTAAGGTTGGCTAGTCCTAAATGAAAATTGCAAGGAAATAAAAGTGTCCCTAAACCAAATACAACCAAAATAGTTCATAAAAAAAGAAATATATAAAAGAAATGGTCTTCAAGATGCCGGTCTTCTATAAGATCCATTGGCCCAGCTCATTGCCGTTTCAGGTCGGTCTATGGATAACCCACAAGCTGAGTTTGAGGGAGTTTGTCCATTGCCTTATAAAATATGATATGTGTGCCTGTTGGAAAACACAATACAAGAATAATAGAAAAGAGGTTAATATATAAATAATTCCGAGGTCGATCTGCTCAAAATGGGCCCTCATCGCCAAGATTTGAAATCCTTTAGTTTTTGCCCTAAAGATAGGTCTTGTCGGATTTTTATTCCTATCAATATATATATATATATATAAATTATTCAAAATCATGTCAAATGATAGTGTGAATGGTGGAAATGGCAATGAGGCCAATAGTCAGGTTGGAGGAGGTTAGGGTCGTCGTGTTGTAGGTAGAAGATCACTAGAAGAACAATTGCAGGATCTTACCACTATTGTTGCTAAATTAGTAACACGGGTAGATCAAATGACAATGCCATAACCACTAGTGGCAAACCCTTAAGCACCCTCACCTTGGGTAGCCCATTAGAATGCTCATCGGGAAGGAGTTATTGGAGGCAACAGGGATAGGAGGATGGAAGGTGATTATCATGATTTTAGGGAGAAAAGGAATGATAATTTTGAAAATGACCCTTACCTTAATCGTAAGTTCAGACCACCTCAGGGCTTAGAATATGTGAAATTGCATATGCCTTCATTTGCTGGAAGGGGTTTTGCAGAAGACTACTTGGATTGGGAGGAAAAGGTAGAGGGCCTATTTGAATGTTATGAGATTAACGATCACACTTGGGTTCGCTTAGCTGCTGTTGAGTTTACTGGTTATGCCGCCTTATGGTGGAAGAATCTAGTAGCTAGTAGGCAAAGGGATGGTGAGGAAGAGATACATACATGGGAGGGAAAACGGGTAATGAGAAAAAGGTTTATACCTAAGCACTATAGGCAAGAGTTGTTTATGCATCTCCAAACACTAAGGCAAGGAGACAAAACAATGGATGAGTATGTATAGGAGTTTGAGACACTGATGATTAGATGTGGGTCAGTTGAACCTCTTGAACAAACCTTAGCACGATTTGTGTTGGGCTTAAAGTATGAAATTGCCTACTTTATGGAGCTCCAGAGATATGACACCCTTGATGAGGCCATCTAGCTAGCTCTGAAAGGGGAGAGATAGAGGCGATCCAATCCATTTAGAGCAGTAAACAACAGGTATAGAACTTCTATAAAACCTCATGGGTCAAATAGGTAGTAGATTGAATAAAAGGGAATAGGGGGAATTGGTAAAGTTGTGGACACAAATACAACTATTACAATTAGGGAGAGGGAAATTTCTGGAAAAGGAAAAGAGTTTGTGATGTGCCTAACCAAAATTAGATGGCAAACACATCAATCACAAGGCGTGAACAACCAATTCCCTCAACAAAATGGCGTGTCAATACTTCAAAATGGAAGTCCAATTCACAAGCTTGAACACTAAATGGAAGTAAGAACAAACGAGTGTATAAACTTTAATGGAACTATACGCAAATGAACTAGAATTCAATCTCAATTTGAAATGATCAAATATGAAAATATATAACCTTAATTCACGTGATAAGAACAAGTAACCAACAAATTGTACCTAGATATTACTCACTAAACACAATTTGTAAAACAATAAGAGTTAGATCGATATGACTCAGAATTTACTCTAGTTAATGATCACCACAATTTCACAAAGAAATCGATAAGAGATCTATTGTATAATGACAACAAGTGTATAATTTTCTCGAAAATATCAAAAGCTACTCAAAAACCCTAGTAAGCAAGTATTTATACTTGCCCCAATTAGGGTAAAAATACCACAAAATTACAAGGATGCCACTTAAGTGGCCGGTTTCAAAATCACAAAATACAAGTACAAAATAAAATGGCTAGTTCCCATAAGCAACAATTACAAATACAAATGGTCTTCAAGTGGCTAGTTCTTCACTTCAAATGAACATATTGTTGGACTGATTCTTCTTTGGTTTATGTAAGTCCATAAATAACCCACAAACTAAGCTTTAGCGAGTTTATCCACAGTCTTGTAAAAACTGATAATTGTACCTATTGGAATGCACAACAAATATGTAATAGAAAAGAAATTACTAAACAAATGTTCTTTGGGTAGGATTATTCAAAGAAGACCCTCATCGCTAAAATTTGTAACCCTTTGCCTCTTACCCTAGTGATAGGTCCTGTAGAATTTTGATTCCTATTAGGTTATTAAGGCTAATATCTAAGAAACATTGCCAAGGTCAACAAGTGGAAAGATGCATCAAATTAAATGCTTCCAATGCATGGGTTTTGGACACACGACTGCTTAGTGTCCTAAGAAATGGGTGATGACTGCTATAGAGGTGGAAAATTCAAAGGGAAAGGAAGAAATACTTGAGCCTAATGATTTGTCAATAGTGCTATAAGAGTATTATGATGATCCTAATGCTAAAGCACGGGAAGATAAGGGAAATGATAAATATTTGTCTATTAATGTGTTACGTAGGGTAATGATTACATCTCCAAATGTTGGGGATAGAAAAAGGGAAAACTTATTCCATACTCCCTATCGGGTTCTAGGTAATTTGTGTATTCTTTTTATTGATGGTGGTAGTTGCATAAATGTAATAGTTGTTGCAATAGTAAATAGATTGCAACTAGTCACTAGTCCACATCCTCATCCCTATAAATTGCATTGGTTGAGTGTACAAAACAGTCTGTATGTCACTTAGAGGGCTAAGGTTCTAATCAACATCGGAAAAAAAAATACTATGATGAAATTGTTTGATGTTCTTCCTATGTGTGCATTTCATATACTACAGGGTAGACCTTGGTTGTTTGATAGGAGAGTAATACATGATGGGTTTAGAAACACCAATGTGTTTTAGCAGGATGGTGAATGGGTTATCTTGACTCTTATGTCACCAATTGAGGTACATGAGTTCCAATAATAGATCAACAAAACTATCGAGCAATGAAGATTTCAGGACAACAAGCATTTGCAAACCAAAGTTTTCAGTCTAAGTAGTTTTCAGGAATTCTCATCTACAACAAAGGACCCATTAGAATTGAGGGCAAATCTTCTATAGGCTCAAGGAGATGATGGGAATCAAACCTCTTGACCTAGCATTATGAAGCCTTCTGGAACAAGGGGAACCCAGACATTCACATACTGCATTTATTTATTTTATGTAATTGTTATGCATTTTTTTTATCATGTACATTTTTTCTGAATCATAGGGTGGTGAACCAAAACACTAATACTTGGTGTGTGAGATATGCTTAGACCTATAAAAGACAAAAGAAACTGACCATACTTCACTTCATTTCACTTTGATGAACTGGCTGCTAATTGCTTCCATAGGATCGATTCTAGCATCATTTTACATTGTTGAATTTTCCTTATTTAGAATAGGTATAAATACTTGTTATTTAGGGTTTTGGAGACACTTTTTTCAAAACATAAGTTGTTGTATTTCATGTGCAAAGGGCTGCCCCCTTTCACTAAAAACATACTCTTATCAATTTCCATTAAGATTGTTGTAAGTAATATTAACAATTGCAAGTTGTTTCCAATTATTGCTAGTGTGTAATATCTGGTACGTAATTGAGTTTATCTTTTCCTCTTTTCATTTCACGCAATTTAGGGTTCCTATTCTAGTTCGAGTTCACACCATTGTTTGGAAATTGGAATCAATTGTTCTTCATTCTTTGATTTGTATTAAATTACCATTTGGGGCACATCAATAAGATTCTTCATGGATCAAACATATTCTACTCAATACATGGTGATTTTTCACCATGTTCATCATCTTAATCTAGTGTTTACACCCAAACTTATATCTTAAGCTAGATAACACAAAAATATGCATATGGAACTTACAAAATTAGATTAATATCTCCTATTCTAATACGATGTACATGAAAATGGAGAAAAAAATAAAATAAAAAGATCATAAACTGAAGTGAAGATCCTACATTTCGTTGCTAGTTATGGAAGCTCCAATTATCACCTTCTTGCTTTCTCTTGGAGTGGCTTTTGTTTTTAATCTTCCTATTGATTTTTCCTCCTTAATTGAACTCCTAAATGGTGTAGAAAATATCATAAATTGAGCTTGAATGGTTGTTGTTTGGAAAGTGGTTTTCCTTATTGAAACAATGGTATTAGGCATAGTAGAAAAAGGTTGCAGTTTATGTGTGTGTGTTGGTTTGAATTTTAGAGTGTTTTTCAAAGTTTTTTAGGTAATTTTTGGGGAGTTTTCTAATAGGATTCTTCAGAAGGAAGGGACTCTCCATGTGTAGAAAAGGATAAGAAAAATAAAAGTCTAGGTAGCTTGGTTGATAAGTTAATCCATTGGTCAAAGGCTTTAGTGTTTGGGTAATGTTATTACACATTAGGTAATAGGTCTAATCACCTTAGGAAAGATCTGAAATTAAGGGGATAGATAGTAGATTTTGCTTACCTTATTGTCACATGCCTAATCCCAATTGTCCTTACAATTAGTTAGTTTAATTCTAGTTGGCTTTCCTAGTTGTGTTCCATGTCCCATGTTGGCCAGTTAGGGAAAGGTTGGTTTAACTAATTGATTTCTTTCATTTTCTTACAAATTAATGGGAGTTAAATAGGGCTTAGTTAGGGGAATTTGCATATTTAATTTAGGCTTCTACTTTGGTCATTTGGTAGGTGAAATGTGGTCACATTCACTCTCAGTTCCAACGCCACAAGTGAAGGGTATTTGAGGTTCATTATTCTAATTTTTGTTTTGCTCAATTTAACCATTTAGTAGAGTTAGTCTTAAATAAATATTGAGTATTCTCACACTAATTATAGTTTAATTTATCATCATCTAAGTTTTAGTTTTGTTCCAATCGAATCTTGGGTTTTCCAAGCTCAAAGTTGGTTTTCCTAATTCCGAAGGTAATTCTAATGTCATCAATTGATTCTAAGATTCTAGCAATCGAATTTAGGCTTTTCATATATCTTAGCTCGAGTTTGGTTTTCCTAATGAGATGTTCTGTAGTTGGGGTATGCTTAGGTTTCAAATCCCTTAGGTTTTGGATATGTTAGTTAGTTCATGCATCGCAAGGTGATTCCTAATTGACAACGGGGTTTTTGTTATCATTTTTTGACGTATTTTTTAATGTTTTCCTTCATACTAATTTTTTAATTTTAAAATTTTTAGGGTTCAAATTTTATTTTTGAATATAATGACTACAATTGCCATTATGAATGGCTAGAAAGGGTGAAGTAAGCTTATCTTTCAAGGATGGAGGAGACATAACAACAACAAAATGAAGGAACTAAATCTTGAATAAGAAAATTCATAACACATTTAATAAATATAAAGCAATATGCTTGTGAACTCACATACTCCTACATCTTCTTCAATTTCCACGTTTGAGTTACTTATTACCTACTCCGTTACCAAAAGGTCTAAAAATGAGGAATTTTTTTTAGTTTTAATAATGTATTGCCATTATATCAAACCAATGAATGTGAATTATCTGCCACATACTTATATAGGGAAATGTGTATGCAACACATAAAACTAATTAAAATTCAACAATTTGTGCAATAACATGTCACAACCCGATAAATATCCATGGAAAAAAATGTAAACCACAAAAAAATTTCCAATTTAATAGTAAGCCATGTAGGAGTATTTCGAAACTTATTTAAAAGAGAATATGATGTGTTACTATAAACTTAGGATTGCTCAAGTGTTGTCAATGTGATTGCTATAACTAAGGCCTAACAAACTGAAACCCCTAGCAAATTTTGATCACGGTCCCTTGTACTAAGAATCCTAAACCATATACAAGATTGACCTAAAATGCTAATTCACAAACCAATCAGGAAACTTTAAGTCCACGATGGAAAACATCGAAATAAATCTTAAGTCTGGAAAATATAAATTGAAGCCAAATTGAAACCAAATCCTTAAAAGAGGATATTTACCTTAAAAAATTTTAAAAATCACGTGATTTAATGAGAATTAATCTTACTAATTAAACAAACAATTTAACGTGATTGGGTGAAATTAAATTTACCTATAGTATCTCTACTAAGAGTAGAATGTAATAGGGTAAAAATGCCAGTTGACACACCCAATCAACTTAAGTAAACACCACATTAAAGAAATTGAAAATACCTTAATTATACCTCAATTACCTCTCACTAATTGACTAATGGACAAAGAAATTAAGGATAAAAGACAACCCCATAACACTATCGGCCATAACCAATGTGGGAAAGATTGACAATATAGTTGATCTAAGGGTTCTTAAGCCGACAACTATATCTTAGGGCTATAGAAATGACGCTAAATATAATTAAAATTCAAATGGAATGGAAAATTACCACAAATAAATATAACAAACTCACTTGATTAACTAATGTGTTTAAGCCATAACTTAAGCTACCTAAATTCCTTTTTTCCTACCTCATTTGTACGTGTAGCTCTTACTTCCTTACCCTTCTAATTTTTCTCTCAAAATGAGTGACAATATGTTCTCAAAAAAAGTCAAGAAAAACCGCGAAAAACCAACCACAATCCTAACGGTAAACACACCAAAAATTGAAGTTATGATTACATACCTAGGTTTAAAATTAGCATTGGTGTATCAAAGAAATTTGAGATCCTTAGATTGCTTCTACATAGTTTAGTTTATTCGTTACTTGGTTTCTTGTATTTAAGGAGATGTAAATTAGTAAAAACAATTTTTATTACAAGAATTTAGAGTACACAATTTTTATGTCATTGTAGATATTTAGTTGGTAGAAGTTGTAGCAAACTTATGCTATCATATGAATAAGTGGTGGAATCGACACATTCCTTAGTTTGAAGATGTAAATAGGACATAATACGCATATGATAGTGGGTTTTTTGATACAATTATCACTATGCTTGGATGCAAGGAAACTAATGGATATCAAAGGAAAGTAGTGGAATTTGAAGGAAATTGTCTATTACATAATTTAATGGGGAGTGGAATTGGGATGAAATGAGCAGAAAAGGGTGGAAACATTTCCAATCTTGTGTCATTTTTGCTTCTTTGCAAATCCATAGACAAAATAAAGGAAACGACTAAAAATTGTGACATATGACAAAAGTACCCTTAAAAATGAAGGGATTAGGATAGGATTAAGGGCAATTTAGGCAAGTTATCATTTTAAAATCACTTTTTTTCACCTATGTATTAATGAAACGTGGTAAAATCAAGCATTCCATGAATTTGCTTCCATTGCCACACTTCACATCCAAATAAAGGTACAATTTGTGTTTTGTTTGATCTTCTTTGCTTTCTCTTTTCCTTTCCACAACTTTCCTTCCATCTCCATTTCTCTTAAAAATTGCTAAAGATGGCATATTATATATATTATTTCCAAATTCATTTTCTATTAATCCAATTTAGATTAGTGTAAAAAGTCTTTCAATGCAATTATATACATGAGACAACATCTATCTAATAATGTATATTGGAAAGGAACTATATAGCATTTGACATTAAGCAAATTTCTCTAGAATTTTGAATTTGCTAGAAAATAAGCAATGTAGAAAAATTGTCCCATATTTGTTTTTAGGATGGTTATATTGTTTCTCTTGTGCTGTGAGTGCCCATTCTTCTCATCTATGTATTGCATTCATTATATCATAAAAAATCACTCATAATATTTTACACTCATTTGTGGATTTGTGGGAATGTAAGTATTGAATCTAGAATAATGACCATTAAAAGAATATAAACTTGATATGTGAGTGTATCTTTATGTGTCTTTACTATTTCAATGCAACTAAGGTGAATTTTCTCTTCAACATTGTAGGTAGCATTCTATCCCAGCTGAAACAAACAACTTGTTACCTTGATGTGCCATGTTCCTCCAATGCAGACTGTAACTCCATAAAATGCTTGTTTGGGAAGGCCAAATGATGCGTAAAACCCTAGGTATGTTAAACCTAGAACCTAGTGATTGTAATTGAAATCGAAATTCCCACGAATCGACTTAAACAAGTTGTAATTCGTAACTAGACCCCAACCACACTTGTTGATTGAAACCTAAGCTATCAATGATTTCCCCAAACGTTTGTGTTGAAGAAAACCGTAGAGTTCTATCTTAAAGAATAAGAGAGAGATTTTCCATGAAAAGATATGTTTTCAATAATATGATAATTGTGTTTTTCTCCTTCTATTGCCGTGATATATGTATTGTTATCACATGACAAAAGAATAACCTAAGTTTCCAAACATAGCAAAACCGACCACTTAACTTCTATAAGGCCGAAATCTTATAACTAAATATACTAAACACAAACCAAACAAATAAAGCAAGTCATAACAAATAAAACCGAGAGTGCTTCTCCCTTTTTGGTTCAATTTTCCTTTCACAAAATAGTTTATTCTAAGACTTCTATATCCTTGCATCCCTCTATGGAAACGTGAATCAAGTTGATAAAGGTTGGTTCTCCTTTAGTGTAACTTGGTTCCTTTGCTTGTAGGTCCATGACTAGTCCTTGCAAAGCTTCACTCATCCGCTTAGCTCTTGCTCGGGTTAATGGGCCTCCAATACCATGTAATGGATCTTGGGACTTTGGTTCATTCCTCTTTGATGCTAGTTGATCCTCATCACCAAATGTATATTCAAGAGATGTACATTCGTTGGTGCTATAGCACATAAAAGATACACTAGGTAAAAAACATGTGATGACCATGACATGTATGCTAACTAGTGTTAGTTGCTCATCTTGTAATAGCATAAACATGATACACCAACTACGATAGGTGTGTCTAATGAAAAAAATAATATAGATTACTCAAATAAAATTAGTAATGATTACTTTCTTGTGGTGAATGTCATTGATTAAGTGATCGCTTTCTCATCCCTTGAGCTATTGATCACTAACAATTTTATGCATGCTATTTTGGTATAATAAACGATTATCTAAAATGCATGTAAAAGTTTTTTCTATTAGTAATGGAAAATCAACTTGCATACATGCTCTCTAGGATTAGTAGTCACATTAATTCTCTTATATGTATTTTTCATATCTATACTTATGATTCAAATAATACCTTCATAATGCATCCCATGCTATAGAATTTATCGTTTATTTTATTCTTCCATTTATCGTCTTATATAAGTAATGAGGATGTAAATGACACTGTATACCAAATTGTGCCTCTTTCCAAAGACTTTTTGCTTAATCAAATTATACTATTAAAGCTTACATCTTTACTCATTCTCTTAAACTTCCATCTCTAATTCCCTAATTGTTGATATTGCTTAATTTTGGTATAATTTACATTTGCATCATCAAAATATATTATAGCTTTTATCATTTCCTACACAATAATGATTCTACTATAATGAGGAATGTGGAATAATCTAAAAAGTAGATCTTTATTATTGTTTGCTATTGTTTTTCTTCTATTTCCAACATTAAGCTTTGAGCTTTTATTTTAGAATAAAATGACTACAATTGCCATAATGAATGTTTGGAAAGTGTGAAGTAAGCTTAACTTTCAAGGTTGGAGGAGATATGACAACAACAAATTGAAGGAATTAAATTTTTAATAAGAAAATTCATAACATACTTAAAAAATATAAAGTGATATGCTTGCGAACTAATGGGAATCAAACCATTTCAATAACAAGACCCATTAACTGAGCTAGAACCAAAGAACTATAGATTCTTACATTGAGAGTTCTACTTGACCAAATGGAACCCGAAGAAACTCTCATATTATCTTTATTCTTTTTACATGATTGTTTTACTTTTAATCAAATAAATTTGTCAATACTTAGGGACAATTAATAAGGCAGTGCACATATTTAGGCCAACGTCTTATCATAGGCAACATACACATTATTGCCGGTTTGCTTTGTGTTTCTTTTATATTTTAGTCTACGTTTGTTTATTATAGAGGGTTGCTATAAATACTTTGTAATGGAACACAAAAAGATAGCTTTTTAAACATTTTTCTTCCTTATACATGAGTGAGTCTTCTCCTCATTCTCACAACTTTTATCAATCCTTGATTGTGGTGAGTTGAGGCTAGGAATTGTTGTGTGTTATGTCAACAAAACAAAGCTCAATCCATCATCTACTAGTGCATTACATCTGGTAAGGAATTGGGTGTTCTTTATGTGGTGTCTAGGTAATTTAATTTGGGTTTGTTATAGTTGTCTTTAGAATTATGCTTGTTTGATTCCTTATTGAATTTGGCATATCATAATTTGGTATCAAAGCAAGGTTAAGAGAAGAGCATGTAACATGTGTTGTTTAATTGGGAAATGAAAATTAAGGTTTATGCCTTGAGTACCATGAATTGCTTGATTGTGAATTGGAAATAGGTTATTGTGTGATTTGTGCCATGGGATAATTAATTATTGTGAATTGGAATTAAACAATGGTTAAAATTAGGGTTTATGCTGTGGATTGTGTCATAGGTGTGCCATGATTGTGTAATTGTGGAGTGAGATTAAGTAAGTGTCGTGGGTTGCTTATTGTGAATTGAAATTGATTAAGATTGAACTTAGAGTGTGTGTGTCATGGTTGTGTAATTGTGGATTAGGATTAAGCAAAGGTTGAGATTTGGGTTTGTATTGTAATTCATGAGATTATGGAATTGGGAATTGAATAAGGGTTGATATTAGGGTATGTTGTGGTGTACATGATTGTGATTTGGAATATTTTTGTTAAGACTTTAATTCAACAATTATGTGAAATGATAGTGTAAATGGAGGAATTGGGAATGAAGCTAATAGTCAGGTTAGAGGAGGAGGTCAGGGACGCCATGTTATAGGTGGTAGGAGAAACTTACAAGAGCAATTACAAGAGCTAACCACCATTGTTGCTAACCTAGCTAAATGGGTTGATCATATAACACTTCCACAATAGCTAGTAGCAAATCGACCAGCACCCCCACCTTAGGTAGCCATTAATAATGCTCATAGGGAAAGAGCATTGGGAGGTAATAGGGGAAGGCGAATTGGAGGAAATTACCATGCCTACCTAAAAGGAAGAGATCATAATTTTGAAGATGAATTCTATCATAACCGTGAGTTTAGGCCACCTAGGGGTTTAAAGTATGTGAAATTACAAATGCCTTCATTTGCTAGAAGAGGGTCTGTGAGGGAATTGTTGGTATAGGAGGCTCATGCTGGAGGATTATCAAGACACTTTAGTGTGAAGTGGGCCTTAGAATTGTTAAAAGAACACTTTTACTGGAGGGGTATGTTGAAAGATTGATACGCTCAGAACGTATATATAAATTGGGAGCGTAAATTGCAGCAAGTGCACTGGTCGTATCAAGTAATAAAGTGGTGAAAAGTAAGGTTGTCGATCCCTCGAGGAACCAATAGAGTACTAGATCTATTGCAATTCTTACCAATATCTAGGTGATTAAAAATGGGTTTTGAAATGTCTAATCTAAAAATTTAACTTAAAGCAACAAGGAAAATTTTATGAAGAATCTATCAATTATGAACAAGGGAAATTAGAATTCACCCTAGATATGTTAATCAAATTGCTACCATGTTATATCAACTTGTGGTTATAAGTTTATTCAAGTGAGTTTAGAAAATCCTTTTTAGGGATGTTGACCTCAAATTAATTAGTCGGCTTCCGCGTCTCCAATTAACCAAGGAATCAAAATTATGTTCATACACCTCCCGATGCTACAAACAACTAATGCCCTAAATCAATTAACCCTAATCCATTAGTGATTAATTAACAAGAAACATTGCATTGCGCCCTCCATAGACTCTAATTAAACCAATTATCGCAACTCCCGTATTGACAATCAATCTAATTAAGAATTCCTAACAAATCCTCATCAACTCCCGTATCAAAAGGATTTCTAACAATTATAATGAAAGACCAATTATAATTGAAATCAAAGGAATTGCAATCATGAATAATCCTAATAATTCCTAATCATATAACATGGCTACAATTATCCTTTTAACATTCTAGGGTTTCATCCAATTTCCCACAAGGATGATTTAGAACATTATAATATGAATTGCATAAAAACAATTGAAATAAATAGGTGCAATGGAATTCATATTAAACAACAAGATTAAACTAATAAATGGCATAAAAGAAAATAAAGTAAATGGAACAATTGCTATAATCTTCAAGAGCTTCAATCTTCCAAAATGACTCCTTGAATTCTTCAATTGAAAGCAAACTTCAACAAAACGACTTTCTTTCTTCAAACTAAACTTTGGAAAAATCTAAAGTACCTAAGGAAATTCTAATGATGCTAAAACAAAGAAGAAGAAAAAGGATTCTAAACAAAAGAAAGGATGGATTCTCAAAAACAAAAAGGGATGCTCCCAAGGTTCACACAAGGGGTCTATTTATAGATCCAAAGAGGAGGGGATGAGGTGGATCTGATGAGGATGTGAGTCAGCAAATTAATTAAGATATGATTTTGGAGAGATTCTCGCAATGGATATCCGGGGAGTAATGAAGGCCGACGGCTTTACTTCTTTTTGAGGCCAGTTTAATATAGGCCGGCTCAAGGCCGGCGGCTTTGAATGTAGGCCGGCCCAAGGCCGGCGGCCTTTGTGAAAAACTCCTCCAATTAACTTGTAATTTACTTTTGGGTCCTCAAAACCTGTATTTTCACAAAAAACACCATTAAGTATCATTTCTTTATATTTTCTTATAATATTGAAATAAATTTAATATAAGTCTAAAAGAAAATATAAGTATAATGTGATCTTATCAAAGATGTACATAAGGTTTTGGAGAGATGTGGGGTTTGTAAGAGGGCGAAGGGAAAGAAGGAAGCTTGAGGTGAATATATGTCTTTACCTCTACCTATATAGCCATGGATTGATATCAGTATGGATTTTGTCTTGGGTCTTCCCAAGACATAGAGAGGTAAAGACTCCATTATGGTGGTCGTCGACCGCTTCAGTAAAATGTCCCACTTCATATCTTGCCATAAAACAGTTGATGCACTTTTTATTGCTAACCTTTTTGTGTAAGAAATTGTAAGATTGTATGGTATTCCCCACCACATAGTGTTTGATAGAGACACTAAGTTTCTCAACTTCTTCTGGAGGGCACTTTGGAAGTGACTTAGTACTAAGCTCATGTATAGTACATCTTGTCACCCTCAGACAGACGGTCAGACAAAGGTTGTCAATCGTACTCTTGGTGCCTTATTGAGAGCAATAGATGGCAAGAATGTTACTGATTGGGACTTGTGTCTCCCTATCGTTGAGTTTGCTTACAATAGGTCAACTCATAGTTCAACCGGTAAGTCCCCCTTTGAAGTCGTGTATGGCTATAATCCTACACTTCCATTAGATTTAATAGCTAAACCAATAACAAAGGTAGAAAGTTTGAGTGGAGTGGAGCGTTCCTAGGAGATTTAGAAGCTTCATCAAATGGCAACTAAAAACCTTAAGAAAACTCAAGAGCAGCAATAACTGCAAAGTAACAAACACTAGAAAGCCAAGATTTTCAATCCAGGTGACTTGGTTCGGATTCATCTTAGTAAAAATAGGTTTCCTCACAAGAAATCATTGAAACTTTCAACTAGAAAAATGGGCCATTCAAAATTTTGAACCGTATCAACAACAATGCTCATAGGTTGGAATTACTAGGAGAATATGATGTTTTTATTACATTTAATGTTGCAAATTTGTCACCTTACCTACTAGACATGATGACCCATCAGATTTGAGGGCAAACCTTCCACAAGCTCGAGGAGATGATGGGAATCAAACCATTTCAATAACAGGACCCATTACCTAAGGTAGAACTAAAGGACTATAGAGTCTTACACCAAGAGTTCTACTTGACTAGATGGAATGCGAAGAAACTCACATATTATCTTCATTCTTTTTACGTGATTGTTTTACTTTTAATTAAATAAATTTGTCAGTACTTAGGGACAATTAATAAGGTAGTGCACATACATAAGTCGGTGGCTTGTCATAGACGGCTTACACATTATTAGCTGGTTTACTTTATGTTTCTTTTATAATTTAGTCCACATTTGTTTATTATGGAGGGCTACTATACATACTTTGTAATGGAACAAAAAAATACAACTTTTTAGACATTTTTCTTCATTACACACGAGTGAGTCCTCTCCTCATTCTTACAACTCTTATCAATCCTTGATTGTAGCGGGTTGAAGTTAACAATTGTTGTGCGTTATATCAACAAAACTAAGCTTGATCTATCCTCTACTAGTACATTACATTTGGTAAGGAATTAGGTGTTCTTTGTGTGGCATCTAAGTAATTCAATTTGGTTTGTTACAATTGTCTTTACAATTTTTATGTTTGTTTGATTCCTTATTGAATTTGTCATATCATGAACTTACATACTCCAATGTCTTCTTCGATTTCCACATTTAAGTTTACTTATTCCTTACTCCCTTATGAAAGTGTCTAAAAAGGTGGAATTTTTTGGAGTTGTAACTATGTATCGCCATTGCATGAAACTAATAGATGTGAACTGCTTGCAGTGTGCTCTTAACAGGGAATGTGCATGTAAGGCTTAAAACTAATCAAAATTCAACAATTAGTGCAATAATATGTCACACCTGTTGATTACCCTTGGAGAAAAATGTAAGCCCTAAAAATTTTCAATTTTAAATGTTAGGCCATGTAGGAGTATTAGAAAATACATCAAAAAGGGAATATGAGGTGTTACTTGATAGGAATAAAAATCCGACAAGACCTATCGTTAGCGCAAGAACTAAAGGAATTCGAATTTTGGCTATGAGGGCCCATTTTGAGTAGATCGACCCCGGAATTATTTATAAATTAACCTCTTTTCTATTATTCTTGTATTGTGTTTTCCAACAGGCACACTTATCATATTTTATAGGGCAATGGACAAACTCCCTCAGACTCAGCTTGTGGGTTATCCATGGACCGACTTGAACCGGCGATGACCTGGGCCGATGGATCCTATAGAAGATCGGCATCTTAAAGACCAATTTCTTTTATATATTTTTCATTTGCATGGACTATTTATGTTGTAATCATTTTGGGACACTTTTATTTCCTTGTAATTTTTATTTAGGGCTAGCCACCTTAAAAGTGGCAAACTTGTAATTTTGACCACTTTTTAACCCTAGGAGTAGCAAGTATAAATACTTGCTTAAGAGAGGGTTTGAGGAGGCCATATTTTTCAGAATTGAGACACTTTCACATGTGGAATTAGGGTTCTTTCCTTAGTTCAAAATTCTTATCAATTTCAACCCAAGAATTGGAATTGTGGCGAGTGCGACGAAGGGGAATTATGAGTCATATCGATTGCATCTTTGTTGTAAGTTCATTTCTTCTCTAGTGAGTCATATCTAAGGTAGATTTGAATCTTTCTTGGACATATTTGTGTTTGTTTTTCGTGAATAATCATCTTTTAAGATTGATTGTTCATTGAGCACTTGAATTATATAAATCATTTTAGCTTGTGGCGAGAATTTGTGATTGAAAGGGGGAAGTGGATTTCACGGTTTTATTGTTTTCTTTGATCAAATTTCCATGTGCTTTTCAATACTTATTGTGGTTACTTGGTGAATGTTACAAATAGAGATTATAATTACATCATTTGATCAACATTTTCCATCAAAATCTCCATGGTGTTCACGTGGATTGTCTCATTAGTGGACCGGTTTGTGATTGACTTGAGACTTGTTTTCTTTGAGTCAATTGATTGTGTTTCAAAGTGGTTTTGAGCACATCATCTTGTGGTATCAGAGCATAATTTTAGAGAAGGGATTGATTGTTGTTTGATTTCGTGATATTCATCTTCAATTAGGGTATTCAATTTGAACCACAAATTGTGTTGTTGTGTAATTTGTGAGTTGCGAAATTACCTTGATTGGAATCTTAATTTGCTACTTGTTGGAGTTGGATTTGGAAGGTTATTGTATCCTCTTGTGATTAATAATTTTCGTGGAAGGGAAGAAGCATAGAAGTGTTATTTAGTTTAACAATTTTTGAACTTGAAAACTCACCTTGTTCTTGCTGTAGCTAGTTGTGGCGTGGAGGAGGTTGTGTAGTTTGTTGTTGTGATTTCCATTGTGTATTTCTGAATTGGAGAAGTGTGATGAGATCCATGATGGGAGTCAAGCCGGAAGAAGGAATGTGGATCCTCTTGAAGTGCCGCCTGAATCGATCTCAAGAAGTCGAGCGAAATGACTCAAGGAAGCACATAACGGGTTGATAAAGGATGTCCATGAAGCCGGAAAGGATTGGAGCAATCATGAAGTTGGAATGGATTGGAACAACCATGAGAAGACCCTTGCTCTTATACAAGTCACACCGGACATGGGTTGAAGAGGGCGTGTACTTTCAAGGCACAACCGTGTAGGAATTCCAAGATTACACAGAATCATACACGGCTAGATACACGGATAAAAGGCACGGTCGTGTATCGAGTCAAGCAAATCCACAGAAAGATACACATCTAGAAGTACATGGCCGTGTATCTCTTCAAGGCCGGCTCAAGGCCGCCGGCCTTCATGGCTACACCGCCGGCCTTTATTGTTCTGTCTTATGTTTTTTACGCAACTTATCTAAGCTACGTCGTTTTGGGCTTGTGATAAGATCACATTATACTTATATTTTCTTTTGGACTTATATTAAATTTATTTCAATATTATAAGAAAATATAAAGAAATGATACTTAATGGTGTTTATTGTGAAAATACAGGTTTTGAGGACCCAAAAGTAAATTGCAATTAAATTGGAGGAGTTTTTCACACAATTGAAGAAGCAAGCGGAGAATTGCAATAAAGGCCGCCGGCCTTGGGTCGGCCTACATTCAAGGCCACCGGCTTTGAGCCGGCCTTGAGCCGCCTATATTAAACTGGCCTTAAAAAGCATTAAAGCCGCCGGCCTTGAGCTGGCTACATTCAAGCCGCCGGCCTTAAACCGGCCTTCATTACTCCCCGGAATCCATTGCGAAAATCTCTCCAAAATCGTATCTTATTTAATTTGTGACTCAAATCCTTATCAGATCAACCTTATCCCCTCCTCTTTGGATCTATAAATAGGCCCTTGTGTGAAACCTTGGGAGCATCCCCTTTTGTTTAGAATCCCCTTTGTTTAGAATTCTTTTGTTTTGATTCTTTGTTAGCATCATTTTTCTTTCTTTGAAATTATTAGAATTCCCTTAGAAACTTTAGGATTTTATATTTTCTTTAATTCCTTTACATTTCATGTTATTCCAATTTTTAGTTTGAAGAAAGAAAGTTATTTGCTAAAGTTTGCTTTGAATTGAAGAATTCGAGAAATCATTTTGGAAGATTGAAGTTCTTGAAGATTATACTATTGTTTCATTTACTTTATTTTCTTTTATCCATTTATTAGTTTATTCTTGTTGTTCAATATGAATTCCATTACATCTATTTATTTCAATTGTTTTTATATTCATACTATAATGTTCTAAATCATCCTTATGGGAAACATGATGAAGCCATAATTCAAACTAAAACGATCATTGTATTCATGTTATAGGAAATGTAGATATGTGGAATTTTCATATAAGAAGTCCTGCTATGAATTGTATTTTGTAATTGAAATCAATGCATAGAAATGTAAATGACTCGAAAGGAAATTTAGGTTTTATCAGAATTCTTAAGTAAGATTTAATAATCATGTGGAAGCAGCGTTATTGAATTTTATTAGAAATTGACCTAAGTGTTTCATGCAATATTTTATTAAATTTTTCACTAAGGGATTAGGAGAAATTATTTTAAAGATATTAGGCAATCATATAATTGGGAAATTTATGATTGTGAATTAGAATCCTCATTGATTTGAATTAGCAGGACTATTAAATTAAATTGAGGTAACATTACTTTAACACTTGATAAAGGATTAAGGTTTTGTTAATTTCTTGTGAAAATCCATATAGCTATGAGTTATTATAACATGAAGGCAATATGATTAGTAGAATTAGGGTGGATTCTATTTCCCACCATCAATTTATCAATTTTTAAACATAATCCTCTTTTGAGCATTTAGCATAATTCATTCAATTCTCATCAAACATCATTGCCTAAATAATAGTAGAAATGATAAAAGGTCTATTACTTAATCAATCTTTGTGGTTCGACACTCTTCTCTCACTATATTACTTGATCCGATCCGGTACACTTGCCGTATTTATCACGCTCATTTTATATCTCTTTTGCGTGATCAAGTTTGGCGCGTTGCCGGGGATTGATTAATATTAGACCATCTTCAGATTCTATTGTTAATTTAGGCACAATTATTTGTTATTTATTTATTTATTTTCTTATCATTATGTGATCATTCAGTTCTCTTTGAAGGTTTTTATTGCGCAAGAGTAGAAGTGCTGAATTCTACCAATTACTCTTGAGATAGAATGCACCTTGCGACAACTTAGAAGAGAGCAAAGAAGAAGGAAAGAAGTTGACATGACAGAAGACAACCGACTTTCAAAGTAAACGGTTATCTTCTCAAACATTACTATGAAGGGGAAAATGTAGATAGAGATGCCACAATTGTGGATTTAGGAGATGTGAGAACTTGAACTGGAAAAGTCGGGCTAGCGACTATAAACTAAGCGCTTCATGGAGGCAGCCCATGCTCAATAAGTATATACACTAGTGTTTTAATTTCGTTACAAAAAAAAAAAAAACTAATTCAAGGCTGGAAGAAGCCGCCGGTGCATTCAAGACACTCAAGGATGACAGACATTTTGGAGGAATTTCTTCCTGATGAACAATTTTACACCAGGGAAGTACCAGTATTTCAATTTCTGCATTGACATTCTTTTCCTTAAATTTTGTAACATATTGGAACAATGAGGACATTGCCCAATTTAAGTATGGGGAAGGATTATAAATGTAGAAGTATAATGATTGCACACATCATGAGCTTACAAATCCCATGCTTATTTATGTCCTTAAATTGAAATCCTGAAATTGACTTAGATTGGTGCCCTACTCGCCAACTATTGTGACTAGTTTACATAGTTAAAATTTATAGTAAAATCTCTAGAGAACGGGGTTTACCCTATGTTTAGCCTTTGAACTTGAGATTGAGTCCTTAAGTTGAAAAAACAAGCAAGTTTACTTCAAGGAAAAATTGTTGGATAAATCTCTCTTGAAATTTCTTTGAGAATACCTTAACACCTAGTGAAAGAGGTAAATGAAATATTTACTTAGTGATCCTTAAAAAAAAAAAAAGAGCTTTACTCCAATAACTCAGGAAAGTGAGTTAAGAGTATCTAATCTTAAATGTTAGTGTGAGGAAGAGTTCGTAGGGGTCCCTTTAAAACCCAGTCACTTAGGCGATGAGCCCAGGATGTGCCGACTCAATGAACTCACAATAACGAGAAGGGCGGAAAGGCAAAAATTTAGTACCTTAATGAAAACCAGGTTGACATGGGCAAGCTTTAGTTCCTCAGAAGAGTGAAGTCTCACTCCGCTGTCAATTAAGGAAAAAAAAAAGGGAGAAATTCTAGAAAAAAAATGGATACCATATGCTTTCACTCCTTGTTATCTTGTTTAGAGAAGTAAAATTGAGGGAGATGATACTTGCTAATAACCAATGAAGTTTAAATGAATGTTTTTCCTTATGGACTAAGTATTGTTTTCTATTGTTAAACACTGGGATTAAAAATCTGTTGTATTTAGATTAACTACTAAATTTCAACTAGATATACTAATTACAAATTTCAGTATGGTCAGAACAATGGGCACCAGAAGTTCAATGATGGATTTTTCTTGTTTAAATCAATTATTTTGCTTGAGGCAAGCAAAAGTTCAAGTGTGGGGATGTTGATAAGATCACATTATACTTATATTTTCTTTTGGACTTATATTAAATTTATTTCAATATTATAAGAAAATATAAAGAAATGATACTTAATGGTGTTTATTGTGAAAATACAGGTTTTGAGGACCCAAAAGTAAATTACAATTTAATTGGAGGGGTTTTTCACAAAATTGAAGAAGCGAGCGGAGGATTGCAATAAAGGCCGCCGGCCTTGGGCCGGCCTACATTCAAGGCTGCCGGCCTATATTAAACCGGCCTTAAAAAGCATTAAAGCCGCTAGCCTTGAGCCGACCTACATTCAAGGCCGCCGGCCTTCATTACTCCCCGGATATCCATTGCGAAAATCTCTCCAAAATCATATCTTATTTAATTTGCTGACTCAAATCCTCATCAGATCAACCTTATCCCCCTCCTCTTTGGATCTATAAATAGGCCCCTTGTGTGAACCTTAGGAGCATCCCCTTTTGTTTAGAATCCCCTTTTGTTTTAGAATTCTTTTGTTTTGATTCTTTGTTTAGCATCATTTGTCTTTCTTTGAAATTATTAGAATTCCCTTAGAAACTTTAGGATTTTATATTTTCTTTAATTCCTTTACATTTCATGTTATTCCAATTTTTAGTTTGAAGAAAGAAAGTTATTTTGCTGAAGTTTGCTTTGAATTGAAGAATTCGAGAAATCATTTTGGAAGATTGAAGTTCTTGAAGATTATAGCTATTGTTTCATTTACTTTATTTTCTTTTATGCCATTTATTAGTTTATTCTTGTTGTTCAATATGAATTCCATTACATCTATTTATTTCAATTGTTTTTATATTCATACTATAATGTTCTAAATCATCCTTATGGGAAACATGATGAAGCCATAATTCAAACTAAAATGATCATTGTATTCATGTTATAGGAAATGTAGATATGCGGAATTTTCATATAAGAGGTCTTGCTATGAATTGTATTTTGTAATTGAAATCAATGCATAGAAATGTAAATGACTCGAAAGAGAAATTTAGGTTTTATCAGGAATTCCTAAGTAAGATTTAATAATTCATGTGGAAGCAGCGTTATTGAATTTTATTAGAAATTGACCTAAGTGTTTCATGCAATATTTTTATTAAATTTTTCACTAAGGGATTAGGATAAATTATTTTAAAGATATTAGGCAATCATATAATTGGGAAATTTATGATTGTGAATTAGAATCCTCATTTGATTTGAAGTAGCGGGAGCTATTAAATTAAATTGAGGTAACATTACTTTAACACTTGATAAAGGATTAAGGTTTTGTTAATTTCTTGTGAAAATCCATATAGCTATGAGTTATTATAACATGAAGGCAATATGATTAGTAGAATTAGGGTGGATTCTATTTCCCACCATCAATTTATCAATTTTTAAACATAATCCTCTTTTTGAGCATTTAGCATAATTCATTCAATTCTCATCAAACATCATTGCCTAAATAATAGTAGAAATTGATAAAGGTCTATTACTTAATCAATCTTCGTGGTTCGACACTCTTCTCTCACTATATTACTTGATCCGATCCGGTACACTTGCCGGTATTTATTCACGCTAATTTTATATCTCTTTTTGCGTGGATCAGCTTGTATTTTCACGAATTGTAACCCTAGTATAAAAGCTCCTAGTGTTTAGAATAGAGATAACATAGAATTTACATCTTTGAACATTAAACACTTTTGAGAGGCACCTCTCTTGGTTCTTCAAGAACTAAATCGAACTTATCGGATTAATTTCCGTGGCGTTCATCCCGACTTATCAATCGATCTTTCATCCCCGATTGTGGCGTCTTCACATTATACCAAGGTTCTTGTCTCGCTTATAGACAACAGGTTGCGGTTTCCACTTTAGGTGTTTGGGCGTCTTAGGCAATGAATTCTGAACGTATTGGTATTGGGTTTCGTCACGATTTGGCGTGGTTCATATCAGTTTAGTATCAGAGCTTAGGTTTGTCAAAACATCAAGTTCGATTGAGGAAGGTAATATCAAAAACCCTAACTCCAATCGTTTATATCAATTATCGTATTCAATTTCATAGTATTGATTATCGTTTGATAGTGTAATATTGACCAGGTGATTGTTAAAAAAAAAAGAATAAAAATCACGACGAAAAAAAAAGAAGAGAAAAGAAAAGAAAAGAAAAACGTGATCAAGAGCAACAACCAAGACAAAAAAAAAAAAAATTCGGATAGAAAAATAGAGGAAAATTTACGAACCCTAGAGTTGTTTTGAATTCTACGGAAGGAAATTGGTGTAGTTCGGGTTAGTTCCAAGAGAATTGAGAAGAGGAAATTGGCGAGTTGATATCATCGTTGTTTGTGAGAATACATGAGTGACTGTGTGATATCATCATTTGAGCGAAGCACGTAAGGGAGTGTATCGTGAGGTTTAATCATATATATATATATTTGTGTTAGTACTAATCTTTTCTGCAGGAACTATGTCGAGGCAACATTCTCCAGAAGGTGAGAAGGGAAGGTTTGATGCTAGGTTAGTAATAGAGGCGTTGAGGGGTGAGATGAAGAGGATGTTCCAAGAGGGAATGGAACAAATTCATGAGATAGTAGAGCAAAGACTAGAGCAATCCACAAACGTATTCCAAGGGCATAAGAGGGAGAGTCGCTCTAGGAGAGTACCGAGGGGTGGAGATAAAATGACGGATGATGACTTTGATGATGTTGATGTTAGGGGGAGAATGTTAAGTTCTCTAATTTAGTTTTGATGTTAACAAAAGAGGAATGAGTGTAATGAATGTTTAAGATAGCACATAATTTTTTCTAAAGTTGAACAAGGAGACAGAAGCTTGTTCAAAACCTTCAAAAGTGTTATAAAGACTATTTTTGTTTTGATAGAAGGTGTTTCAGAAGTTGTGTAGTGTATCCGTAGTTATCGTGGTAACCGTTTCAGAAGTACTTTCAGAACCTTCATAACAGCAGAACAGTTGATAGGTTTGTTTCAGAAGCACTTTCAGAACCTTCAGGACAATTAACAGGTTTGCTTCAGAAGCACTTTCAGAACCTTTCATGTCTGTTACGAATTTTTCCAGATTACATTCTAAATTTTATATCGATAGTTTTAATAAATTTCAAGGCCTAGCTCTACGTGTCAAGTATTTTTGGGTAACATACTTGATGTGTTTTACTAAATTTGGATTTTATATCAAAGGTTTTTTAATTTACATAAAGTTTTACAAGATTTTATTCAAAGATTTCATTTTATGATAAAGTGAGATCATATAGGATTTACAAGTTTTATCCAGATTTAAAATTGGATATTTGTACTATATTTTGGGAGATCCAGCAGTTACAAAGATAAGGATAAGAGATATGGTTGTTATATCAAGATATGGTTCCACAATGTGAGGGATATCTTCAACAAACATGATCCAAGAGATATATCCAAAGAAGATCTCGGTCAAACTAATTATCTAAGCTTATCCTCATCAAGAATATCACGAATGCAGATCTTCCTCAACAAATCCAACTTATTTTTGAATTGAAGATTCAAAAACAAATTCAAGATTATCACGTGGAAAATAGCCGTTATATCTCCTCCATATATAAAGTGTTTAATTCAAATGAAAAAGAGGAGTGAAGAATGTTGAAAAAAACAGAAAAAGGAACGTTGTTGAAAGAAAAAATTACACACGAGAAGAAAAGACTCATACATCTTCAAGGAAATATCTTTACATATATATGTGATCTAGAGGAAATTGGTTATTCCTCATTGTTGTTGTTATTGAGATTCCTTTCGTGGAAAGGGAATTGTTTGTTGTTTCATCACTGTAGTTGAGTGATTAGCTTAGTGAAGAAGCTAGAAAGACTCAACAGTGAGACTTTGCCTTAAAGAGGCTTGTGTTGTATATCTTCGATTTGTTGATAGAGTGAAACCCAACCGGGACCCCGGCATGGAGCTGGAAGAGAGGACTGACGCTCGAGGCGGAACCTCTATAAATATTTGAGCATTCTACTCTTCTATACTTTTATTTATTGCACATTATTGTTCTTCATTATTGTTATTCACGTGATTTTATTAGTCAAGAGTTTTAGTTGATTAGCGAAAAAGTGAAATTTTAAGTAGTTAATCAATTCACCCCCCTCTTGATTAATCTAATTGAGACCAACAGATGAACCTTCTGTTGGGAGTTATAGAGGATATAGTGGTCGGAATAGAGGAACTAGAGATTGGGAAGATAGAGGATAGGAATAGAGAGGATGATCAATTGAGCAACATAAAGATGAAGATTCCTCCTTTCCAAGGGAAGAATGATCCCGAGGCGTACTTAGAATGAGAGAAAAAGGTGGAGATGGTATTTGATTGTCACAACTATAGTGGGAGAAAGAAGGTAAAACTTGCTGTCATTGAATTTTCGGATTATGCTATAGTGTGGTGGGATCAACTAATGTTGAATAGGAGAAGGAGTGGCGAGCCACCTATTGAGTCTTGGGAAGAGATGAAAAGAGTGATGAAGAAGCGGTTTGTGCCTGCGTATTAATATTGTAAATTGCACAACAAGTTGCAAACTTTGAGGCAGGGAAGCCGAAGTGTAGATGAGTATTTCAAGGAGATGGAAGTCATTATGATTAGGGCGAATGTAGAGGAGGATAGAGAGGCTACAATGGCTAGGTTTCTTGCTGGGTTGAATAGAGAAATCCAAAATGTGGTTGAATTGCAGCATTATGTAGAATTGGAGGATATGGTTCACATGGCTATAAAGGTTGAGAACTAACATAAGCGGAAGGGTAGTAGTAATGTACGGTTTCAACAGGGTAATGGGTCATCCACTTAGAAGACTAATCAATGGAAGAAGGAAGAAAAGCCTTTACCCACTAAACCAAAAGGGGAGCTATGGCAAGCGAGTTCTACTCCTGGTAATCAAGGTAACCCAGAATCTTCTACTTCTAGAAATCGTGACATTAAATACTTTAAATGCCAAGGTAGAGGCCATATTGCTAGTCAATGTCCAAATAGGCGTGTGATGATTTTGCATGATGATGGAGAGTATGAGACTGAGGGGGATAGTGAAGAAGATGATATGCCTCCATTAGAGGATGCTAGTGATGATGAGGAGCCTGCAATGGGAAGGCTAGTGGCAGTAGTGAAGCGAGCGTTGAATGTGCAGGTGAAGGAAGAAGAGGAGGTACAAAGAGAGAATATATTTCATACTAGATGTTATCTAGGAGATCACATTTGCTGCTTGATCATTGATGGAGGGAGTTGCACCAATGTAGTGAGTAATTTTATTGTTGAGAGGCTGGGGCTCAAAACTATTAGACACCCTAGTCCATATAAATTGCAGTGGTTGAATGATAATGGAGAGACTAAGGTGAGTAAGCAAGCATTAATTGGTTTCCGCATTGGTAGGTATGAGGATGAGGTGTTATGTGATGTAGTGCCAATGCAAGCATGTCATGTGTTATTGGGGAGGCCATGGCAATTTGATAGGAAGGTTGTTCATGATAGCTTTTCTAACAAGTATACGTTTGTTCACCAAGGGAAAAGCTTTAATCTTAAACCGTTAACACCCAAACAAGTGTATGAGGACCAGTTGCAGCTACAACAGTCTTTTGCAAAACATAAGGTGAGTGAAAAGCAGAGGGAGAGTGAGAGAGCAAAAGACAATGAGAAAGAAAAGGAATATAAAAGTCAAGATCAAAATGAAAAAGAGAGGAAGGCTGGAAAGAGTGTGAGAGGCCAAGTTGAAGGGGGATCAACTTTGCTGGTGAGTGAAAAGGAGAGGGAAGCCTTGCAAAAGGAGAGTTGTGTGGCAAGAGCGAGTGTAGTGAGGAGAGCGTTAGTCATGAAGCAACCTATGTTGTTGCTGGTTTTTAAGGAAACATGTTTGACTACTAACAACTTATCTAACTCTTTGCCTAGTATGGTTGTGTCTCTTGTGTAGGACTTTGAAGATGTTTTCCCTGAAGAGATTCTAAAGGGATTACCACCTATTCGTAGTATTGAGCACCGGATTGACCTTGTACTCGGAGCATCGATTCCAAACAAACCAGCTTATAGGAGCAATCTAGAGGAGACAAAGGAACTCCAAAAGCAGGTCAATGAACTAATGGAGAAGGGGTATGTGAGAGAGAGCATGAGTCCATGTGCAGTGCCTGCGATTTTGGTGCCTAAGAAGGATGGGACATGGAGAATGTGTGTTGACTGCCGCGCCATCAACAACATTACGGTAAAGTATCGTCATCCCATTCCTCGCTTAGATGACATGTTAGATGAGTTACATGGGTCTAGTGTCTTTTCCAAAATTGATTTGAAAAGTGGATATCACCAAATTAGAATGAAAGAAGGTGGTGAATGGAAAACTGTATTTAAGACAAAATATGGATTGTATGAGTGGTTAGTAATGCCTTTCGGTTTAACTAATGCACCTAGTACTTTTATGAGACTTATGAACCATGTTTTGAGGACTTTTATTGGAAAATTTGTGGTTGTCTATTTTGATGATATTCTTATTTACAGCAAGAGTTTGGAAGATCATATGTCTCACTTGAGGGATGTTTTAGAAGTGCTTCGAAAGGAACAATTATATGCTAACCTCAAGAAGTGCACTTTTTGCACAGACAAACTTGTGTTTCTTGGTTTTGTTGTTAGTGCACAGGGAATACAGGTTGACGAAGAAAAGGTTCGTGTGATCCAAGAATGGCCTAGTCCAACCAATGTAAGTAATGTGCGGAGTTTCCATGGACTAGCGAGTTTTTACAGGAGATTTATGAAGGATTTCAGCACCATTTCAGCACCACTTACTAAGGTAATTAAGAAGAGCGTGGGGTTCAGCTAGGGAGAGCAACAAGAGAAGGCCTTTTAGATGCTTAAACATAAGCTGACTCAGGCGCCGTTACTTGCTTTACCTAACTTTGCTAAAACGTTTGAAATTGAGTGTGATGCCTCAGGATTAGGTATTGGAGCAGTGCTTATGCAGGAGCGAAGACCGATTGCATTCTTTAGCGAGATGCTAAGTGGGGCAACCTTGAACTACCCTACTTACGACAAGGAGTTATATGCATTGGTTCGAGCCCTAGAGATGTGGCAACATTACCTTTGGCCGAAAGAGATCATGATCCACACTGATCATGAATCCTTGAAGTATTTGAAGGGGCAACACAAGCTGAATAAAAGGCATGCTCATTGGGTGGAGTTCATCGAAACATTTGCATATGTTATCCACTATAAGCAAGGTAAAGAGAATATCTTTGCTGATGCACTATCTAGAAGGTATACTCTTATCTCTACTCTTAATTCTAGACTACTTGGTTTTTAGCACATTAAGGAGTTATATGCTGCAGATCGAGATTTTTGTGAGGAGTATGTGTATTGTGAGAAGAGTGGGCATGGAAATTTTATAAACATGAAGGATTCATGTTTAGGGAGAGTAAACTGTGCATTCCAATTTGTTCCTTAAGAGAATTACTAGAGAGGGAGTCTCATGGAGGAGGGTTAATGGGACACATTGGCGTAGCTAAAACATTAGGGGTATTGTAGGAACACTTCTATTGAC
This sequence comes from Laguncularia racemosa, assembly GCA_037954665.1. Lineage (NCBI taxonomy): Eukaryota > Viridiplantae > Streptophyta > Magnoliopsida > Myrtales > Combretaceae > Laguncularia > Laguncularia racemosa. The sequence goes on along the minus strand of JBBMOL010000501.1, from coordinate 29,272 downwards.
CTCACATGAAACGAGATGTTGAGAGGATTTGTGAGTGATGTATCACGTGTAGGCAAGCGAAATCTAGAGTCCAACCTCAAGGGCTTTACACCCCACTTCCCATTCCTCATGAGCCGTGGGTAGATATTTCTATGGACTTTGAGTTAGGATTACCCAAGTCTAGACATGGTCGGGATTCTATTTTTGTAGTTGTTGATAGATTCTCTAAAATGGCACATTTCATTCCTTGTCACAAAATGGATGATGCTTGTAATATTGCTAATTTATTCTTTAGGGAAGTTGTGCGATTGCATGGTATGCCTAGAACAATTGTACCAGATAGGGATGCTAAGTTCTTAAGCTACTTTTGGAAGAACTTGTGGGCTAAGTTAGGAACTAAGTTATTGTTTTATACTACTTGTCATTCACAGAATGACGGTCAAACTGAGGTAGTGAATCGAACTTTATCTACTTTGTTGAGGGCTGTAGTTAAAAAGAATATTAAGAGTTGGGAGGATTGTTTGTCGCATGTTGAATTTTCTTATAACCGTACAGTACATTCTACTACTAAATTTACTCCTTTTGAGATTATGTATGGTTTTAATCCACTAACTCCTTTGGATTTATCACCTTTGCCTGTTTTTTAGTATGTTAATTTAGATGGCAAGAAGAAGACCGAATTTGTTAAACAGATCCATGAGAAGGCAACACTAAACATTGAGCGAAGAATAGAGCAGTATGTGAAACAAGCTAATAAGGGTCGTCGACAAGCTGTCTTTGAACCTGGAGATTGGGTTTGGGTTCACATGCGCAAAGAGCGGTTTCCCGTGCAGCGTCGATCTAAAATACTTCCTAGAGGCGATGGACCATTTCAAGTTCTTGAGCGCATCAACGACAATGCATACAAGATAGATTTGCCTGGTGAGTATCAAGTAAGTGCCACATTTAATGTTACTGATTTGAGTCCTTTTGATGTAGGTGACAATTTGAGGACAAATCCTTTTCAAGAGGAGGGGAATGATGAGAGTCAAGCCGGAAGAAGGATTGTGGATCCTCTTGAAGTGCCTCCTGGACCGATCACAAGAAGTCGAGCGAAACGACTCAAGGAAGCACTTAACGGGTTGATAAAGGATGTCCATGAAGTCAGAAAGGATTGGAGCAATCATGAAGTTGGAACGGATTGGAACAACCATGGGAAAACCCTTGCTCGTATGCAAGTCACACCGGACATGGGTTGAAGAGGGCATGTACTTTCAAGGCACGACCGTGTAGGAATTCCAAGATTGCACAGAATCATACACGGCTAGATACACGGTTAAAAGGCACGGCCGTATATGGAGTCAAACAAATCCGTAGAAAGATACACGTCTAGAAGTACACGGCCGTGTATCTCTTCAAGGCCAGCTCAAGGCCACCAGCCTTCATGGCTACACTGCTGGCCTTTATTGTTCTGTCTTGTGTTTTTTACACAACTTATCTAAGCTACGTCGTTTTAGGCTTGTATTTTCACGAATTGTAACCCTAGTATAAAAGCTCCTAGGGTTTAGAATAGAGATAACATAGAATTTACATCTTTGAACATTAAACACTTTTGAGAGGCACCTTCTTGGTTCTTCAAGAACTAAATTGAACTTATTGGATTAATTTTCGTGGCGTTCATCCCGACTTATCAATCGGTCTTCCATCCCCGATTGTGGCGTCTTCACATTATACCAAGGTTCTTGTCTCACTTATAGACAACGGGTCGCGGTTTCCACTTTAGGTGTTTAGGCGTCTTAGGCAACAAATTCCGAACGTATTGGTATTGGGTTTTGTCACGGGTTGGCATGGTTTGTATCAAAGTGCAATTTCCAGATTTGAGGTGTGAGTTAAGGAAGCAATTTGAATTTCAAAAAACACATTAAGTCATTGCTTAATTGTGTGTTCATTTGAATTTGAAAGTGGCTCCTTACCATTTGTGGAATATTGCAATTAATGATCTCATTTTGAATTTGAACTTAAGTTGCCTTTTGTTGTGAGTTATGGTTTGAAACTTGTATAGAAGTGGAGAAATACAAGTGTGCAAGAGTGTGTATGTGTGTGCTGCAACGTGTATAAAAGGTATATGTGTGTGGAGTTGTATTTTTGTAAAATTAGTGAAGGGTATGTATGTGTGGCGTTATGTGTGTATGTTGATTGAAGGTGTTGCAACGTAGTGAATTGGTGTTGGGGTAAAGTGAGTGCATCGTGATTAGGTGTGTGTGTGGTGGTGTAAATTTGTGGAGTTGTGTGTAGTATAAGGTGCTGCACATTAAGATTCATTATGGGTATAAAAATTTAGCGAGAAAGGAAGGTTGAGTAGTAGAATTTAAAATTCAAACAAATCATTAAAGTGTAAAAGTAATTGAACTGGTTACTTAAACACTTCTTGTTGAATTTAATTCTATCTACTTGAAAGTAGTTGAGTGTACTTCATTTGTGGTTTAGTTGTGTACTTGAACCTTGGAAGTGTGAAGATAATTATTGTATTGTTGGATTTGAGTACAATCATGTTTAGTGAAATGTTTCATTATGCTAACATATTGCATCGGGACATGACTTCTTTTCAAACCATTAATGAGGGACAAAGAGAAAACTTGTTCTATACTTCTTGTAGGGTACAAGGAAACTTGTGCACAATTATTATTGATGGTGGTAGTTGTATTAATGTTGTAGCTACATCATTAGTATCGAAGTTGAAACTTGAAATTATCCCACATCCCAAACCCTATACATTACATTGGTTTAATGATCAGGATGGTCTTTATGTGACCTAAAGGGCTAGGGTACCCTTCAATATAGGGAACAAGTACTATGATGAGCTTGAATGTGATGTTCTTCCTCTTTGTGCATCCCATATATTACTTGGTAGACCATGGTTGTATGACAGGATGGTATTACATGATGGGTATAGAAATACTTATATGTTAAAAAAAGATGGAAAACGTATAATATTGAACCCTATGTTGCCATCAGAGGTCCAAGAGATGCAAAGATAGATAAAACAACCATCACAGAATCTTGAGGATCATAACCACATGATCAAACCATCAGAGGACCAAACCGTGCAGACGTAGGTATGCCAACCTTCAAAGGTTCTTGAGGGCTCTAGTGACACGAGCTAACCCTTAGAGCATAAAATTTGTCAGACACCGATGTGCCAACCTTCAGAGGATCCTGATGATTATAGTTAGACAAGCAGACCACTAGAGAGCCAGATTTTTTAGAGACAATTATGTTCACCTTCAAAGGTTTTAGAAGGTAATGAGTAATTGGGCCAACCATTAGAAGACCATGAGGATCAGTAACATACAGATGAGTTAGAAAAGGAGGAAACAGTTTTAGTGGAACAAGTTGATACATGGGCGACTTTATTGGATAATGGAGCATTACTTGTGTTGCAGATGAGATACATCCTAGAAATGAAGGAGAGAAAACAATCACCACCTGTAGTATTTCAGATATTGGGATTCTGTAGAGATACTTCTTCAGATGGATTGCTAGGAGAAAACAAAGTCTCTATTGCATTTGACCTGCCAGATTTGAGGACAAATCTTTTTCAGGCCCGAGGAAATGATAGGAATAAAAATCCGACAAGACCTATAATTAAGGCAAGAACTAAAGGAATTCGAATTTTGGCAATGAGGGCCCATTTAAAGCAGATCGACCTCGGAATTATTTATAAATTAACCACTTTTCTATTATTCTTGTATTGTGTTTTCCAACAGGCACAGTTATCATATTTTACAGGGCAATGGTCAAACTCCCTCAAACTCAGCTTGTGGGTTATCCATAGACCGACCCGAACCGGCGATGAGCTGGGCCGATGGATCCTATAGAAGACTGACATCTTGAAGACCAATTTCTTTTATATATTATTCATTTGCATGGACTATTTATGTTGTAATCATTTTGGGACACTTTTATTTCCTTGTAATTTTTATTTAGGGCTAGCCAACTTAAAAGTGGCAAACTTATAATTTTAACTACTTTTTAACCCTAAGAGTAGCAAGTATAAATACTTTCTTAAGAGAGGGTTTGAGGAGGCCATATTTTGCAGAATTGAGAGATACTTTCACGTGTGGAATTAGGGTTCTTTCCTTAGTTCAAAACTCTTATCAATTTCAACCCAAGAATTGGAATTGTAGCGAGTGCGACAAAGGGGAATTGTGAGTCATATCGGTTCCATCTTTGTTGTATGTTTATTTCTTCTCTAGTGAGTCATATCTAGGGTAGAGATGAATCTTTCTTGTGCATATTTGTGTTTTTTTTTCGTGAATAATCATCTTTTAAGATTGATTGTTCATTGAGCACTTGAATTATATATATCATTTTAGCTTGTGGTGAGAATTTGTGATTGAAAGGGGGAAGTGGATTTCATGGTTTTACTGTTTTCTTTGATCAGATTTCCATCGGCTTTTCAATACATATTGTGGTTACTCGGTGAATGTTACAAATAAAGATTATAATTACATCATTTGATCAACATTTTCTATCAAAATCTCCAAGGTGTTCACGTAGATTGTCTCATTAGTGGATCGGTTTGTGATTGACTTGAGACTTGTATTCTTTGAGTCAATTGATTATGTTTCAAAGTGATTTTGATCACATCATTACTATAGACATAGGATTGCCCATGTGCTGTCAATGCGATTACTATAACTAAAGCTTAACAAATTGAAACCCTAGGAAAATTTAGATTAGACCCTTGTACTAGGAATCCCAAACCTTATACAAGATTAACCCAAAATGCAAGTTCAAAAATCGTAATGCCAAACCAATTTGGAAACTTTAAGTCCATAATGGAAAAAGTCTAAACCAATCTTAAGTCTAGAAAACATAAATTGAAACCTAAATGAATCTAAATCTTTAAAAGAGGAAATTTACTTTAAAAACATTTTAAAAATCACGTGATTTAATGACAATTAATCTTACCAATTAAATAATCAAAATAATGTAATTGGTGGAAATTAAATTTGCCTATAGTATCTCAACTAGGTGTGAAAGTAAGAGGATGAAAATGCTAATTGACACATCCAATTAGCTTAAGTAAACAACACATTAAAGCAATTGAAAAATACCTTAATTATACCTCAATTTCCTCCCATTTTTTAACTAATGGACAAAGAAATTATAGGCATAAGATACCCTTATTACACTACCGGTCACATCTAGGCCAACAACTACATCATCAAGGTATAGATATGATGCTACATATGATGAAAATTGAAATGGACAAAGCAAATACCATAAATAGCAAATGATTTAACATAAAATATTCCCATAACCAACAAATAAAAACAATAACCAACTAACTCAATTAACCAATGTGTTTAAGCCACAACTTAAGCTACCTAAATCCCTTTTTTCTTACCTCATTTGCATGTGTTGCTCTTACTTCCTTACGCTTCTAATTTTTCTCTCAAAACAAACGAAAATACACTCTCAAAAATGTCAAGAAAAACCACCAAAAGCTAGCCATAATCCCAACTGTCTTGTTATGACCACTAACACAAAAACTGCACCACTAATCACCAACAACAATCGAAGTTATGATTACATACCTAGGTTCACAATTAGCATTAGTGTATGAAAGAAATTTGATATCCTTAGATTGTTTCTATATAGTTCCATTTATTCATGACTTGGTTGCTTGTAGCTATAGAGATGTAAATTAGTATAAATAATTGTTATTATAAGAATTTAAGGTATACAATTTTTACGTCATTGTAGATATTTAGTGGTTCAAACCTATAGCATACCCATGATATGATATGAATAAGTGGTGGAATGGACACATCCCTTAGTTTGAAGACATGACAACCATCATGTTTTCTTTACCTATGTGGACATTTTATGCAAATGTCTAAATGCCTTCATAATGGCTGAAACTGCTGGGGATTAAGAATGTAAATAAAACATAATATGCATATGATAGTCAATTTTTTAGTATGATTACCATAGTGCTTAGATGCGAGAAAACCAATGGATATTAAAGGAAAGAAATGGGATTAGGAGGAAATTGTCTATTACATTATTTTAATGGGAAATGGAATTAGGATGAATTAAGTAGAAAAGAGTGGAAATGTTTCCAATCTTGTGCCATTTTTGCTTCTCTACAAATCTTTCAACAAAACAAAGGAAATGACTAAAAATTGTGACACGCTATAAAAGTACCCCTAAAAATGTAGGGATTAAGATAGGATTAAGGTTAATTTAGGCAAGTTATAATCTTAACCACTTTTTCTCACCTATGTATTAATGAACTGTGGTAAAATCCAACATTCCACCTATTTCCTTCCATTTCCACACTTCACATCCAAATAAACATACAAATTTTGTTTTGTCTGATTTTCTTTCCTTTCTCTTTTCCTTTGCATAACTTTCCTTCTATCTCCATTTTTCTTAAAAATTACTAAAGATGTTGTATCATGTATATTATTTCCAAATTTGTTGTATTGATCTAATCCAGATCAACATAAAAAGTCCTTCAATGAATTTATATACATGAGATAGCATCTATATATGAATGTACAATAGAAAGGAATGGTATAACTTTTGACGTTAGGTAAATTTCTCAAAAATTTTGAATTTGCTAGAAAATAAGCAATGCAGAAAAATAGTCCCATATTTGTTTTTAGCATAGTTGTTTCACTTCTCTTATGCTGTAAGTGCTCATTCTTCTCATCTTCATATTCCATTCATTATATCATAACAAATTAGTCATAATATCTTACACTCATTTGTGGATTTGAGGGAACATGAGTGATGAATCTAAAATAATAATCCATTTAGAAGAATATAAAGTTGATATGTGTGTGCATCTGTATGTATGTTTACTATTTCAACGTCACTAACATGAATTTTCTCTCAAACATTGCAGGTAGCACTCCATCCCAAGCTGAAACAAACAACCTGCTACCTAATGATGTGCCATGTTCCTCTAATGCAGATTGTAGCTCCTTAAAATGCTTGTTTGGGAAGGCCAACTGTATATTAAAGCGATGTACATGCATTGGTGTTGCACCACTTAAAAGATACACTAGCTAGAAAAAGTGTGATGACCATGATGAGTGTGCTAACTATTGCCAGTTGTTCATGTTGTAAAAGGATAGACAAGATACACCAACCATGATAGGTGTGTCTAATAATAAAATAATTTAAATTACTTCAATAAAATTACCAACTGTTACTTTCTTATGGTGAATGTCATTGATTAAGTGATCACTTTTTCATCCCTTTAGCTATTGATGTCCAGCAATTTTTCGCATGCTATTATGGTACAATAGACAATCATCTCAATTGCATGTAAATTTTTTTCTATTGGTATTAGAAACTTAGCTTGTAGACATGCTCTCTTGGATATGTAGTCACATTAATTCTCTTATAAGCACTTTCCATATCTACACTTATAATGCAAATAATGCCATCATAATGCGTCCCATGCTATAGCATTTATCCTTTATTTTATTCTTCCACTTACCATCTTATATGAGCAATGAGGACATAAATGACAAGATATACCAAATTATTCCTCTTTCCAAAGACTATTTGCTTAATCTCTTTGTACTATTAAAGCTTACATCTCTACTCATTTTGTTAAACTTCCATCTCCAATTCCTTAATTGTTGATATTGCTTAATTTTGGTATAATTTACATTTGCATTATCAAAATATATATTCTAGCTTCTATCATTTCCTATCGAATATTGATTTTGCCAAAATAAGGAAATGGAATAATCTAAAAGGCACATCTTTATTATTGTTTCCTATCGCTCTTCTTTTGTTACCTTCATTATGCTTCGGGCTTTTGTTTTTGATAAAATGACTACAATTGCCATAATGAATGGCTAGAAAGGGTGAAGTAAGCTTAGCTTTCAAGGATGGAGGAGACATAATAACAACAAAATGAAGGTATTTAATTTTGAATAAGAGAATTCATAACATATTTAATAAATATGAAGTGATATGCTTGTGAACTTACATATTCTTATGTCTTCATCGATTTCCAAATTTGAGTTTACATATTCCTTACTCCTTTATGAAAGGGTCTAAAAAGGTGGAATTTTTCTGAGTTTTAAAAATGTAACACCATTCCTTGAAACCAATGAGTGTGAATGCATACCCAAATAGGGGAATGTGTATGTAAGGCTCAAAACTAATTAAAATTCAACAATTTGTGCAATAATATGTCGCACCTGATGAAAACCCTTAGAAGAAAATGAAAACCCGAAATATTTTTTAATTGAAAAGTTAGGCCTTGTAGGAGTATTAGGAAACATATCTAAAAGAGAATGTATTGTGCCATTATAAACTCAGGATTGCTCATGTGGTATCGATGCGATTACTATAATTAATGCCTAACAAGCTAAAACCTCGAGGAAATTTCAATCACGAACCCATGTACTAGGAATCCCAAACCATATAAAATCAACCCAAAACCCTAATTAAAAAATTTAATCCCCAAACCAATTTAGAAACTTTAAGTCTACAATGGAAAAAGTCTAAACAAATCTTAAGTCTAGAAAACATAAATTGAAACCTAATCAAATCTAAATCCCTAAAAGAGGAAAGTTACTTTAACAACAATTTATGATGGGAATCAAACTTCTGGATCTAACATTGGGAAGCCTACCTGAAACAAATGGAACCAAGACATTCACATATTGTCTTTATTTATTTTCTAATCATTGTTTTTGCATTTTATCAAGTACATTTTGTCGGTTTTTATAAGAAGACGACTAAGCACAATGGAAATTGGTTTGTGAATGGGTCACGGTCTATAATGAACCGGATTGAACCATGGGGGAATTGGTCTTGTGTTCCTCCTTGTGACCGTGATTGAAGCTTGAAGTGACCTGCCATGTGTACTAGTTACTTAGGTTATTTTTCCATAATTGTAGTAGGGTATAAATACTTTTTATTTAGGTTTTGTAAAGGGACTTTTTGTTTTGAGAAATAATTGACATGTTATTGCCGTGAGGAGGCTCTCCTTTCATGCATAAACTCTTATCAATTTTTCAAAAATTGTGGCAAGTTGGATTTGATTTTTGTTGTACATAATATCAAAAATATCAAATCAATCCTAATTCCCACTAGTGCATAACATTTGGTAAGGAATTAGCTCTTCTTTTCTAATATGCCTAAAAGGAGATCAAAACATATGCAAATAATCCAATTGAAATAACTCCTAATCATAAGATCAAGACTGAATCAACTTAGAACAAATTGGCGTGAACCTTAAAATTTGAATTTGATCCGAATTACAAAATCAAGGAGGATTAAAACCACAATGATGATGTTGCTCAAATGAATCAAGAACTCAATTCAATATCCAATGAAATCCCAATCAATAACATAAGCAAATAAGGCCGTGAACCCCTCTTCAACAAAGGAATCCCACACAAAGCAATACAAGACAAATTGAGGGCAATATAAAGATATAAAACCAATCAATTTGATAACAATATATGAATGGATTTTTTATCACAAGTGACGCTAAAATTAGAACAATAAGAACCCACCTAATCAACCCTAGATATAACACACTAGTGATGAAAAGGAAATTAACTTAGGGAATCGATATAACTCACAATTCATTAGGTTGCAAACTCGCTACAATTCTAATTGGATTGAAATTGATAAGAGTCCTATGAAATCTTAGGAAACCCTAATCTCTCACGAAATAATTTGCAGCAAAATGTTAAGTGCATTCTCCTCCCAAAACCTTACTTAAGCAAGTATTTATACTTACTCCCTTTAGGGTTAAAATGACTAGAAAATTACAACTATGCCACTAAAGGTGGCCGGTCTTAAAACAAAAAATTAAAACTAAATAAAATGTCTTAAAAGCTTACAAAATAAATAGTTCAAAAATAAATTACAAGTACAAAAAAAATCTTCAACAAGCTAGCTCTTCAATAGGATTCGTTGTTCCAGCTCATTGTTGGTTTAGGTCGGTTTATGAATAACCCACAAGCTGAGTCTTTATGAGTTTATCCATCACCTTGTAAAGCCTGATAATTGTGCCTATTGGAATACACAATATAAGAGTAATAGAAAAAAGATTAGTAAACAAATAATTCTAGGGTCGAGTTGTTAAAAAAGGACCCTCATTGCCAAGATTTGAAATCCTTTGGTTTTTACTCTAATGATAGGTCTTGTAAAATTTTGATTCCTATCATCTCCTCGGGCCTTAAAAAGATTTGTCTTCAAATCTGATAGATCAAATGCAGTAAAGACTTTGTATCCTCCTAGCAAGTCATTTGAAGAAGTATCATGCAGAATCCCAATATTTGAAATAACATAGGGGATGATTGTTTTCTCTCCTCCATTTTTAGGATATATCTCATCTGCAACACATGTAATGGTCTATTATCTACTAAGGCCTCTCCTATTTCAACCATTCCACTAATATTGTGGCCTCTTTTCTTAATTCACCTATATTTTTTTTTACCATCGTGGCCTTCTAATGGTTTGCTCAACTAATCATGGCCCTTTGAAACCTCTGAAGGTGGATACAATTGTCTCTGAACAGTCTGGACCTCTGGTGATGGGCTCATTTGACTCTGACCCTTAAGATCCTCTAATGGTTTGCTCAACTGCTCATGAGCCTTTGGAACCGCTAAAGGTGAACACAACTACCTCTGTACAGTTTGGTCCTCTAGTGGTCGGCTCATCTGACTCTAACCCTCAAGATCCTTTGAAGGTTGGCACATATGTGTCTAACAAGTTTTGTGCTCTATAGGTTGGCTCGTGTAACTAGGAACTTCAGGAACCTTTGAAGGTTGGCATATCTGCTTCTACATAGTTTGGCCCTCTGAAGGTTTGATCATGTGGCTATGATCCTTAGGAATCTTTGATGGTTTTCTTATCTGTCTTTGCATCTTCTAGATCTCTGATGGCAACATAGGGTTCAATACTATACGTTTACCATCTTGTTAGAACATATAAGTATTTCTATACCCATCACGTAATACCATCCTGTCATATAACCATGCCCTACCAAGCAACATATAGGATGTACACATAGAAGGAATATCACATTCAAGCTCATCATAGTATTTATCCCCTATATTGAAGGGTACCCTAGCCCTTTAGGTCACACAAAGATTCTCCTGATTATTGAACTAATGTATTGTATAAGGCTTGGGATGTGGGATAGGTACAAGTTTCAACTTCGATACTAATGATACAACTACAACATTAATACAACTACCACCATCAACAATAATTACGCACAAGTTTCCTTGTACCCTATAAGAAGTATGGAACAGATTTTCTCTTTATCTATCATTAATGGTTAGAGAAGAAGTCAATACTTGGTGTACTAAAGTAGTAGAAGTATACACATCATTTGACATGATTGCTAACTAACTTCAACAAGTTAACAACACACTTCACTACGCGCACCTATCTTGTGTGGAAGATAGGGAAGCCATTTGAATTTGAATTCCATAATTGTAAAGGGGTATAGTAATTGCTCATTGATTTGCTTTGATTACAATGTTAACTTGAGTAATTGAGGAAAGTGATTATTGCAACATTACCATATGTGGGGACCATGATTACTTGTGTGTGTTATGCTATTGAGGGTGTGTAATCTTGTGGGAGTGTGTATGTTTGTTGTCATATAGGTGTGGTGTGAGGTAGTGTGTTTACCGTGAGGTGTGTGTTGTTGTTGAGACGTGTTTTTATGACGTGGTGTGTAAGTGTGTATGTCATGAAGTGCGTTGAGTCTTGCTGGAGTGTATATTGCATCTTAAAGTGTGTTGAGCCTTGAAGGTGCGTGTGGTACCGTAGGGTGTATGATGTGCTTAGCAAAAGATGATGTGCCTAAATGATCAAATTCAAGCACATGAAACCAAGTGAAGAACCACTTCAACAAATCCCAAAAATGGCATGAAGAACAATTTCCAAAATGAACCTTAATTGTATGAAGAAATTTCTCTGATCCCAAAAGATGATGTGCTTAATTAGCTAAAGCACATTTAAACAACAAATTGAATAAATTCAATTACCAAAATCAAAAAATGGCGTGAAACCCCTAAGTATCAAATGACTTCCACGCAAATGACAATTCAATAGCAAGTTGAATAAGCTCAATTGACAACACACTTTAGGATATAATTCCATTGAAAGGTGTAAATCCAGTAATAGAATTGGAACCCTAAAATGGTGTGTAAACAAGAACACAAACAAGAACAAACCAATTCATACTAGATATGACACACTAATATGAAATTGGAATAAACTTAAGCGATTTAATATTTCTCACAAATCCTTAAGCCTTCACTCACCACAGGCCTTGAAGGAGTTGATAAGAGCCTTATGAAATTAGAGAATGAGCCCTAGCTTTCACGTGAAATGGGCAGAAAATACCATGATCAAAAACCTTCCTACAAACCCTACTTTAGCAAGTATCTATACTTGCTCCACTTATGGTTAAAATGGCAAAACAATTAGGTCTATGCCACTAGTGTGGTCGATCCTAAATCCAATAAGTACTACCAAATAAAATGTCCTAAAAATGATTACAAAGTAACCAGTTCAAAGATAAAAATAACAAGTACAAAAATAGTCTTCAATGAGCCGGTTCTTCAATTAAAATCGTTGGACCAACTCATCTCCGGTTTAGGTCGGTCCATGAAGAACCCATAAGCTAAGTCTTAATGAGTTTGTCCATCGCCCTGTAAAACTTGACAAGTATGCCTGCTAGAATACACAACACATAAGTAATAGAAAAGAGGTTCGTACAAATAATTTTAGGGTCGATTTGTTGAAAGAGGACCCTCATCGCCAATATTTGAAATCCTTTGGCTCTTGCCCTAATGATAGGTCTTGTAAGATTTTGATTCCCATCATCTCCTCGAGCCTCAAAAAGATTTGTCCTCAAATCTGACAGATCAAATGCAGTAGAGACTTTATATCCTCTTAACAACTTATCTGAAGAAGTATCATTGCAGAATCCCAGTATTTGAAATACTATAGGGGGTGATTGCTTTCTCTCCTCAATTTCTAGGATATACCTCATCTACAACATATATAATGGTCCATTATCCACCAAGACCTCTCTTGTCTTAACCAGTTCTACTAATATTGTTGCCTCCTTTCCTTATTCACCCATATGTCTTTAACCCTCATGGCCCTCTAATGGTTTACTCAACTAGCTCATGAACCTCTGGAACCTTTGAAGGTGGACACAACTACCTCTGGACAGTTTGGTCCTCTAGAGGTTGGCTCATCTAACTATAACCCTTAGGAACCTTTAAAGGTTGGCACATCTGTATCTGACTAGTTTTGTCCTCTATAGGTTGGCTTATGTAACTAAGAACCTTAGGAACCTCTGAAGGTTGGTATACCTGCTTCTGCACAGTTTGGTTCTCTAAAGGTTGGTTCATGTGGCTATGATCCTCAGGAATCTTTGATAGCTTACTAATCTGTTGCTGAACCTTTTGGACCTCTGAAGGTGACATTGGATTCAGAATGATGCATTTACCCTCTCTCTAGAATACATATGTATTCTTGAATCCATCATGTAAGACCCTTCTGTCATATAACCATGGCCTGCCAAGCAATATATGGGATGCACACATAGGAAGAATATCACATTTAATCTCATCACAGTATTTACCCCCTATACTAAAAGGTACCTTAGCCCTTTAGGTCACATAAAGACTCCCCTAATCATTTAACCAATGTAATGTGTAGGGTTTAGGATGCGAGGTAGTTACAAGTTTCAATTTCGATACTAATGATGCAGCTACAACATTAGTACAACTATCATCGTCAATAATAATGACACACAAGTTTCCTTGTACTCTACAAGGAGTATGAAACTAATTTTCTCTTTGTCCATCATCAATAGTTAGAGAAGAAGTCAATACTTAATGTACTAAATTAGTAGAAGTATACACATCATTTGACATGGTTGATCACTAACTTCAATATGCCACAACACACTTTAACACCTATGGTTCAATTAAGTAACTAAGACAATAAATACTTCTTATCACTTCAAGTATAGTAAAATAAATGATGCACAAATAAATACTTCCAAGTAGTTAAGATATTAAATTCAACTAGCAAGTGTTTAAGTAATGAGTCTCATTAACCTTCTCACTTAAATGCTTGTTTTTGAATTCAAACTTCACTACTTTAACCTTCCTTTCTTGCCATGGTTTCACACCCACAATTAGCCACAATGTGCAGCACCTTTGACTACACACAAATTCACAATTCACACCACTACTTACACATCTCGCACACAGTGCAATCAACTCACCACCACTACATACACCACGTTGCAATTTCTTCACTCAACACACATACACCCTTCACTTATGGTGCAACACACACACACTTCTACATGTTGCACTTCTCCACTTCAAAACACAATTGCACACTGTAACTCTGATAAGTAAAAATTATCACTTGTATTTCTGATGAATTCTAGTGGTATATGTAATAAATTGATGTTATTTTAAAGAGTTTTGATACTTAAAAGAAAAAAATATTTCAGTTTCAGGACTGAGGACCACTATTTGGAGAGAAGATATCAACTTGGATTGAGATCGAATAAGAAAACACGAAGAAAAATGCTTTTTAGAAGGAACAGGGGAAGAGCATGACCGTGTAATTAAATTGCACAGCCATGTGTGAAGGAAACACACCCACAGAAGCACATACAGTTGAGGGCACGACCGTGTGTTGAGCTTGGAAAATCCACAAAAGCACACACGGTTGAGTACACGGTTTGAGACACAGCCGTGTGTTATTTACGTAGGTTTTACTGACACTATTCAAAGGCACAGTCGTGTATAAGTCGTATGTCGAGACCGTGTGCTTGAAAAAAGTCAGCCGTTTTAGGAGATTTTTAGGCTTCCATGCATATATATATTCTCATTTTTCCAAAGGGGCGGGAGGACACCGGAGGGAGATAGAAAAAAAATATGAAGGAAGACAAAACGCTTGGGAAGAATTCCGAACGAAAGCAACATCAACGGATTCATCTTCATCTTCCGAAGGGTTCATGCACATGGGTTATTTTTCTTTTTTTTCAATGAGTTGTAACTTGAAAACCAAGTGGCTAGTTTATTTCATACCCAAACCGTACGAACTCTAATTGTCACGTAACGTTGGATTGATTTTATAGTTAATGAATAGTGGAAATCTCTAAGTTTATTCATGTTATTCGTTATGTTTTGTTAATTTGATGTATGGCCAACATTGAATTTGCATTGATTTCTTAGAAGATGATTGGAAAATCTCTTATTTGAATAGATCTTACATGAATAAAGGAATTCATATGTAATGTAGGGATAGAGAACATGAATTTTCCGTATTAGATTAAATTAGATAATTCATCCTAATTGAGGGTTCAAGAGTGTTAATGCAATTCTAATCGATTTTTGATAAAAGAGGAATCTTTATCAATGCGATTAGGGTTAGGAGCTAATGAATCTGGGAAGAACATTGGCTTAGTGTTAGATACTCCGCAGTTCAGATAACCATTGTTTGTTAATTGATTTATAAAAAGGGTAAAGTTACATGATAATTAGAGGAGTAGTAAAGGTAGGGTACGTTCTTAAGTATTAAATTTAGTGATCTTAATTTATCGTGTTAGTTTTAAGTGCTTTAGATTTGTTAAGTGTTTTTAATTTAAGCTGAATCTCTTGAATTTATGCGGTTAGAAGTCGGTTTAGAGTTATTATTAGTACTTGCTGATCCCTGAGGAAACGATACCTGAACACAATTCTATACTATTACAATTGATAGGTGCACTTGCCTTATTGATCGTAACAGAGAGTCGTAGAAAAGGATTTTTGAATTTGTGTGATTACAGTCAACACCAAGTTTTTTGGCGCCATTGCCGGGGATCGGCAATATTAAGAAAGCTCAACACTGACTACTTTAACCATTTATTCTTTAGTATTTGTTGTGTTACATTCACTCTTTTGGAGGTAACTAATTTTCCCGTAATTTTCTTTGTAATTTATGACAAGGAGCTCTTTGTCCAAACTTCTTGCTTTTGACCTAGAGATTGAGCGGACATCTAGAAGAAGGTTGAGGAGTGCCTTTGAACAAGCTGCAGGAAATCCAGTTTTTGAAAATCAACAATTAAGCGAAGTGGAATTGCAGTTTAGTGAGGGTGAGAATTCAGTTGCAGCGATGGCAGATCAATGTCAAACGATGGTTGATTATGTCAGACCTACATTGGATAGCATGAGATCTTGTATAGTCAAACCTACAATAGATGCCAACAATTTTGAAGTTAAAGCCTCTACAATGAACATGATCCATAATCAATGCCAGTTCAATGGTTTAGCTGATGAGGATCCCTATGCTCACATCTAGATGATTCTAGACATCAGTGAAACAGTTAAATAAAATGGAGTGACAGATGAAGCTTTGAAGTTGCATCTTTTTCCTTTCACATTGAGGGGAAAAGTAAGGCAGTGGTTCAATTCTTTAGATCGGAATTCCATCACAACCTAGGCCTAGTTGGTGGAAACATTTTTGGACTACTACTTCCCGCCTTCTAAAATTTGTTCCATACTTCTTGTAGGGCACAAGGAAACTCGTGCATAATTATTATTGATGGTGGTAGTTGTATTAATGTTATAGCTACATCATTAGTATCGAAGTTGAAACTTGTAACTACCCCGCATCCTAAACCCTATACATTACATTGGTTGAATGATCAAGAGGCTCTTTGTGTGATCCAAAGGGCTAGGTTATCGTTCAGTGTAAAGGATAAATATTATGATGAAATTGAGTGTGATATTCTACCTATGTATGTATCCTATATATTGCTTGGCAGGCCTTGGTTATATAACAGAAGGGTCTTACATGATGGCTTCAGGAATACTTATGTATTCCAGAAGGAGGGAAAATGTATTATTCAAAATCTGATGTCGCCTTCAGAGGTCCAAAAAGCCTAGCAACAGATCCGTAGACCATAAGAGATTCTTAAGAATCACAACTACATGAACCAACCCTTAGAGCACAGAATTTGTCAGAAGCAAACATGCTAACCTTTAGAGGTACTAGAGGCTCATGAGTAGTTGAGTAAACTATTGGAGAATTCTGAGGGTCAGAGTCAGATGAGCCCATCATTAGAGAGCCAGACTGTTTAGAGATAGTTGTGTTCACCTTTAGAGGTTTCAAAGGGCTGTGAGCAGTCAGACCAACAATTAGAGGGCCATGAGGGTTAGCGCTATATAGATGAGCTAGAGAAAGAGAAAACAATTTCAATGGAACGGGTTGAGACATGGGAGACCTCAATGGATAATGGGTCATTATTTGTGTTGCAGATGAGATACGTCCTAGAAATAGAGGAGAGAAAACAATCACCTCCTATGGAATTTCAGATATTTAGATTCTGTAGTGATACTTCTTCAAGTGGCCTGCTAGGAGGAAATAGAGTCTTTACTACATTTGATTTGTCAAATTTGAGGACAAATCTTTTTGAGGCGCGAGGAGATGATAGGAATCAAAATATGACAAAACTTATCATTAGGGCAAGAACCAAAGGATTTCAAATCTTAGCAATGAGGGCCCATTTTGAGCAAATTGACCTAGGAATTATTTTTCTACTAACCTCTTTTCTCTTATTCTTGTATTGCATATTCTAATAGGAACACTTATCATGCTTTACAGGGTGATGGACAAACTCACTCAGACTTAGCTTGTGGGTTATCCATGGATCGACGTAAATTGGCGATGAGTTGGGCCGACAAATCTTATTGAAGAATTAGCATGTTGAAGTCAATTTTTACTTGTAATTAATTTTCTTTGGACTATTTATGTTGTAAGTTTTTAAGACACTTTTCATTTACTTATAATTATGTTTTTAGGATCGGCCACCCTAAAAGTGGCATAGTTGTAATTTTGTGAAATTTTTAACCCTAAAGGGAGCAAGTATAAATACTTGCTTAAGTAGGGTTTTTGGGGAGAATTTTTTCAGAATACACTTCCCCTTTACGTGAGAGAATTAAGGTTTATTCCTTAGTTTAATTGCTCTCATCAATTTCAATCCTAAGAATTGAAATTGTAGCCAGTGCAATAAGGAGAAATTGTGAGTAATATCAATTCCTTTTTTTTTATGTTTCCTTTTCATCACTAGTGAGTTATATCTAGGGTTGGATTCAATGTTTCTTGGTCAGATTTGATTGCATTTGTAATCAAAGTATTATTGCTTAATTGAATGGTTTTTAGCCTTGGCTTTAAACCTTTAATTTTAGCTTCATTTGAACCGTAGATCAATTTGTTTGGGAAGTGGATCATGGAATTGGATCTTGTTGTTTTGTGTGTTAATCACGTGGGATTTAAAGTGTATTTAGTGTTGCAATTGAGGATTTCATCTTTGTAAAATTGTTCCCTTGAAAACTATAACATTCGACTCATCTTACATCATAAGGGTTCATGCAATTTGGTTATCCTTTGAACCGATTTTTGATCTTATCATTTTGGAGTTGTTTAATTGGTTTATTTGCATGTGATTAAACTCCCTTTTAGGTACATCAATATGTTAGGGCAAAACACAAATGGAGGTGAGAATAGGGTGATGTTTGAGCAGTTTATGGGAGAGATGAAAAGGATTTTGACTGGTGAGCTTGAACAGATCTATGAAAGAATGGATAAGATAGAGAGGAGTAGAGAACCATCCAGCAGTACTGCTATTAGGCAAAGCATAGGTAGACTGATTAGAGGGGGAGTTAGGATAGAAGAAGGTGAGAATTCTAACTCTGGTGAATATCACAACGTAAGGGAGAGAGGAAATGATGGGAATTTTTTCGGCACTCTAGATGTTTTCAAAACTCAATTTTGATGATAATCAAAATCACTCATATTTCACCTTATTTCTTTTATGTTATAAATGTTTGAGTAATAATCTTATAGGTACAATAATATTTCTCCACGGGATGCTAAATGACTTACATTAGTTGATCGTCACGAGACATCATCAGATTATCATCCAATGGCCTGCTGACATTGATATCGCTTTGATGCATTGGCTCTTTGAGGATTTATATTATTATCATCTAATAGACCTCTAATGGCAACAAAGGGTTCAATACTATACGTTTACCATCTTGTTGGAGCATATAAGTATTTCTATACCCATCATGTGATACCATCCTGTCATATAACCATGGCCTACTAAGCAATATATGAGATGCAAACATAGGAAGAATATCGCATTTAAGCTCATTACAGCACTTATCCCCTATACTGAAAGGCACCCTAGCTCTTTAGGTCACATGCAAGCTTCCTTGGTCACTAAGCCAATGTAATTTATAAGGTTTAAGATGTGGAGTAGTGGCAAGTTTTAGTTTCGATACTAACGATGCTGCTGCTACATTGGTACAACTACCACCATCAACCATAAGGACACATAGGTTTCCTTGTACCCTATAAGAAGTATGGAATAAATTTTCCCTTTGTTCATCATCCTTAATAGTAAAAGTAGTCAATGTCCAGCGCAATACATTAGTAGAAAGAAACATTTCACTAGACATGATTGTGCTTAAATCTAACAACAATAATATCCTTACACTTCCACAGTTCAAGTATACAACTAAGTCACAAATGAAGTACACTCAACTACTTTCAAGTAGATAGAATTAAATTCAACTACAAGTGTTTAAGTAATTAGTTTAATTACATTCATACTTTAATGACTTGTTTGAATTTCAAATTCTACTACTCACTTTCCTTTTTCTTGCCTTGGCTTCTCACCACTTAAATACACAATCAGCTGCAATTAAACACATACACAACACATAATATACCACTACACAACTTCCTTTCTTACTAACGGTTCACAATGTTTCACGCCACTAGCAACAATAATCTCGACAACACATACAATAACCAACACCAAATGTACACACCCTTCACTAAGTCTATAAAAATACACCACTGCATATAATCCTCCTTAAGCTACGGTTCACTTCCCACTTCCACAAAACTATAACAAACTGCAACTTCAATACAAAAAGCAGCTCACTTTCAAATTCGAAAAGGAGTTCAATAAGTGCAAAATTCTACAAATGGTAAGAAGCTATTTCAAATTCAAATGACCCTTGTACTAGGAATCCCAAACCTTATTCAAGATTAACCCAAAATGCTAGTTCAAAAATCTAAATGCCAAACCAATTTGCAAACTTTAAGTCCATAATGGAAAAAGTCTAAACCAATCTTAAGTCTAGAAAACATAAATTGAAACCTAATTGAATCTAAATCTTTAAAAGAGGAAATTTACTTTAAAAATATTTTAAAAATCACGTGATTTAATGACAATTAATCTTACCAATTAAATAATCAAAATAATGTAATTGATGGAAATTAAATTCGCCTATAGTATCTCAACTAGGTGTGAAAGTAAGAGGATAAAAATGCTAATTGACACATAAAATTAGCTTAAGTAAACAACACATTAAAGCAATTGAAAAATACCTTAATTATACCTCAATTGCCTCCCATTCATTGACTAATGGACAAAGAAATTATAGGCATAAGACACCCTTATTACACTACCGGTCACATCTAACGGAGGAGAGATTGACAACACAATTAAGCAAAGCATTCTTAGGCCAACAACTACATCATCAAGGTATACATATGATGCTACATATGATGAAAATTGAAATGGACCAGGCAATTACCATAAATAGCAAATGATTTAACATAAAATATTCCCATAACCAACAAATAAAAACAATAACCAACTAACTCCATTAACCAATGTGTTTAAGCCATAACTTAAGCTACCTAAATCCCTTTTTTCTTAACTCATTTGCATGTGTTGCTCTTACTTCCTTACGCTTCTAATTTTTCTCTCAAAACAAACGAAAATACCCTCTAAAAAATGTCAAGAAAAACCACCAAAAGCTAGCCCTAATCCCAACTCTCTCGCTATGACCACTAACACAGAAACTGCACCACTAATCTCCAACAACAATCAAAGTTATGATTACATACCTAGGTTCACAATTAGCATTAGTGTATGAAAGCAATTTGATATGCTTACATTGTTTCTATATAGTTCAATTTATTCATTACTTGGTTGCTTGTAGCTATAGAGATGTAAATTAGTATAAACAATTGTTATTATAAGAATTTAAGGTATACAATTTTTATGTCATTGTAGATATTTAGTAGTTCAAAGCTATAGCATACTCATGCTACGATATGAATAAGTGGTGGAATAGACACATCCCTTACTTTGAAGACATGACAACCATCATGTTTTCTTTACCTATGTGGACATTTTATGCAAATGTCCCATTGCCTTCATAATGGCTGAAACTGCTAGGGATTAAGAATGTAAATAAAACATAATATGCATATGATAGTCAATTTTTTAGTATGATTACCATAGTGCTTAGATGCGAGAAAACCAATGGATATTAAAGGAAAGTAATGGGATTGGGAGGAAATTGTCTATTACATTATTTTAATGGGAAATGGAATTAGGATGAATTAAGTAGAAAATAGTGGCAATGTTTCCAATCTTGTGCCATTTTCGCTTCTCTACAAATCTTTCAGCAAAACAAAGGAAATGACTAAAAATTGTGATACGCTATAAAAGTACCCCTAAAAATGTAGGGATTAGGATAGGATTAAGGTTAATTTGGGCAAGTTATAATCTTAACCACTTTTTCTCACCTATGTATTAATGAACTGTGGTAAAATCCAACATTCCACCTATTTCCTTCCATTTCCACACTTCACATCCAAATAAGCGTACAAATTTTGTTTCGTTTGATTTTCTTTCCTTTCTCTTTTCCTTTGCATAACTTTCCTTCTATCTCCATTTTTCTTAAAAATTACTAAAGATGTTGTATCATGTATATTATTTCCAAATTTTTTCTATTAACCTAATCTAGATCAACATAAAAAGTCCTTCAATGAATTTCTATACATGAGATAGCATCTATATATGAGTGTACAATAGAAAGCAATTGTATAGCTTTTGACGTTAAGTAAATTTCTCAAAAATTTTGAATTTGCTAGAAAATAAGCAATGCAGAAAAATAGTCCCATATTTGTTTTTAGCATAGTTGTTTTGCTTCTCTTATGCTGTAAGTGCACATTCTTCTCATCTTCATATTCCATTCATTAGATCATAACAAATTAGTCATAATATCTTACACACTTTTGTGGATTTGAGGGAACATGAGTGATGAATCTAAAATAATAATCCATTTAGAAGAATATAAAGTTGATATGTGTGTGCATCTGTATGTATGTTTACTATTTCAATGTCACTAACATGAATTTTCTCTCAAACATTGCAGGTAGCACTCCATCACAAGCTGAAACAAACAACCTGCTACCTAATGATGTGCCATGTTCCTCTAGTGCAGATTGTAGCTCCTTAAAATGCTTGTTTGGGAAGGCCAAATGTATATTAAAGCGATGCACATGCATTGGTGTTGCACCACATAAAAGATACACTACCTAGAAAACGTGTGATGACCATGATGAGTGTGCTAACTATTGCCAGTTGTTCATGTTATAAAAGGATGGACAAGATACACCAACCATGATAGGTGTGTCTAATAATAAAATAATTTAAAATACTTAAATAAAATTACCAATTGTTACTTTCTTATGGTGAATGTCATTGATTAAGTGATCACTTTCTTATCCCTTTAGCTATTGATCTCCAACAATTTTTTGCATGCTATTATGGTACAGTAGACAATCATCTCAATTGCATGTAATTTTTTTTCTATTGGTATTAGAAACTTAGCTTGTAGACATGCTCTCTTGGATATGTAGTCGCATTAATTCTCTTATAAGCACTTTCAATATCTACACTTATAATGCAAATAATGCCATCATAATGCGTTCCATGCTATAGCATTTATCCTTTATTTTATTCTTCCATTTACCATCTTATATGATCAATGAGGACATAAATGACAATATATACCAAATTATTCCTCTTTCCAAAGACTATTTGCTTAATCTCTTTGTACTATTAAAGCTTACATCTCTACTCATTTTGTTAAACTTCCATCTCCAATTCCTTAATTGTTGATATTGGTTAATTTTGGTATAATTTACATTTGCATTATCAAAATATATATTCTAGCTTCTATCATTTCCTGTCGAATATTGATTTTGCCAAAATAAGGAAATGGAATAATCTAAAAGGCACATCGTTATTATTATTTCCTATCGCTCTTCTTTTCTTAGCTTCATTAAGCTTCGAGCTTTTGTTTTTGATAAAATGACTACAATTGCCATAATGAATGGCTAGAAAGGGTGAAGTAAGCTTAGGTTTCAAGGATGGAGGAGACATAATAACAACAAAATGAAGGTATTTAATTTTGAATAAGGAATTCATAACATATTTAATAAATATGAAGTGATATGCTTGTGAACTTACATACTCTTATGTCTTCTTCGATTTCCAAATTTGAGTTTACATATTCCTTACTCCTTTATGAAAGGGTCTAAAAAGGTGGAATTTTTCCGAGTTTTAAAAATGTAACACCATTCCTTGAAACCAATGGGTGCGAACGCATACCCATATAGGGGATGTGTATGTAAGGCTCACAACTAATTAAAATTCAACAATTTGTGCAATAATATGTCACACTTGATGAAAACCCTTAGAAGAAAATGTAAACCCTAAATATTTTTTAATTGAAAAGTTAGGCCTTGTAGGAGTATTAGGAAACATATCTAAAAGAGAATGTATTGTGCCATTATAAACTCAGGATTGCTCATGTGCTATCGATGTGATTACTATAATTATGGCCTAACAAGCTAAAACCTTGAGGAAATTTCAATCACGAACCCATGTACTAGGAATCCCAAACCCTAAAAAATCAACCCAAAACCCTAATTAAAAAATTTAATCCCCAAACCAATTTGGAAACTTTAAGTCTACAATGGAAAAAGTGTAAACAAATCTTAAGTCATGAAAACATAAATTGAAACCTAATCAAATCTAAATCCCTAAAAGAGGAAAGTGACTTTAACAACAATTTATGATGGGAATCAAACTTCTGGATCCAACATTGGGAAGCTTACCTGAAACAAATGGAACCAAGACATTCACATATTGTCTTTATTTATTTTATAATCATTGTTTTTGCATTTTATCAAGTACATTTTGTCGGTTTTTATAAGAAGACGACTAAGCACAATAGCAATTGGTTTGTGAATGGGTTACGGTCTATAATGAACCGGATTGAACCAAGGAGAACTGGTCTTGTGTTCCTCCTTGTGACTGTGATTGAAGCTTGAAGTGACCGGCTATGTGTACTTGTTACTTAGGTTATTTTTCCATAATTGTAGTAGGGTATAAATACTTGTTATTTAGGTTTTTTAAAGGGACTTTTTGTTTTGAGAAATAATTCACATGTTATTGCCATGAGGAGGCTCTCCTTTCATGCATAAACTCTTATCAATTTTTCAAAAATTGTGGCAAGTTGGATTTGATTTTTGTTGTACGTAATATCAAAAATATCATATCAATCCTAATTCCCACTAGTGCATAACATTTGGTAAGGAATTAGCTCTTCTTTTCTAATATGCTTAAAAGGGGATCAAAGCATATGCAAATAATCCAATTGAAGCAACTCCTAATCATAAGATGAAAACCGAATCAACTTAGAACAAATTGGCGTGAACCTTAAAATTTGAATGATATCCGAATTACAAAATCAATGAGGATTATGATGAGATCCATGATGAGAGTCAAGCTGGAAGAAGGAATGTGGATCCTCTTGAAGTGCCGCTTGGACTGATCACAAGAAGTCGAGCGAAACGACTCAAGGAAGCACTTAACGGGTTGATAAAGGATGTCAATGAAGCCGGGAAGGATTGGGGCAATCATGAAGTTGGAACGGATTATAACAACCATGGGAAGACCCTTGCTCTTATACAAGTCACACCGGACACGGGTTGAAGAGGGCATGTACTTTCAAGGCACGGCCGTGTATGGAGTCAAGCAAATCCACAGAAAGATACACGGCTAAAGTACACGAGCGTGTATGTTGCCAGAAGTCGCACAGAAAGATACACGGCCAAAGTACACGGGCGTGTATGTTGCCAGAAGTTGCACAGAAAGGTATACGGCCAAAGTATACGGGCGTGTACACGGCCATGTATCCCCTTGTCGACCAGCTTGTTCTGTTTCGCATTTTTATGTCACTTAACTAAACTACGTCGTTTTGGACTTGTTTTTACACGAATTGTAACCTTAGTATAAAAGCTCCTAGGGTTTACAACAACTTAGAATAGAAATCTTTGAACATTAAATACTTTTGAGAGGCACCACTCTTGGTTCTTCAAGAACTAATTCGAACTTATCGGATTGATTTCTGTAGCGTTCATCCGGACTTATCAATCGGTCTTTCATCCCGATTGTGGCGTCTTCATTTTTATACCAAGGTTCTTGTCTCGCTTATAGACAACGGGTCGCGGTTTCCACTTTAGGTGTTTGGGCGTCTTAGGCAACGAATTTTCCGAACGTATTGGTATTGGGTTTCATCACGGGTTGGCAGCGTTCGTATCAGTTTGGTATCAGAGCTTAGGTTTGTCAAAACATCAAGTTCAGTTGAGGAAGGTAATATCAAAAACCCTAACTCCAATCGTTCATATCCATTGTTAGCATTCAATTCCACAATATTAATTGTCTTTTGATAGTGTAGTATTTACTAGTCGATTGTAAAAAAAAAAAAAAGAGTAAAAATCACGACCAAAAAAAAAAAGAAGGGAAAAGAAAGGAAAAGAAAAGAGAAACGTGATCAAAAGCCAAAAAAAAGAGACAAAAAAATTGGATAGAAAAATAGAGGAAAATTTTACAAACCCTAGAGTTGGTTTTGAATTTTACGGAAAGAAATTGGTGTAGTTCGGGTTAGTTCCAAGAGAATTGAGAAGAGGAAATTGGTGAGTGATATCATCGTTGTTTGTGAGAATACACGAGTGACTATGTGATATCATCATTTGAGCGAAACACGTAAGGGAGTGTATCGTGAGGTTTAATTATATATATATTTTTGTCAGTACTAATCTTTTCTACAGGAACTATGTCGAGACAACATTCTCCGGAAGGTGAGAGGGGAAGGTTTGATGCTAGGTTAGTAATTGAGGTGTTGAGGGGAGAAATGAAGAGGATGTTCCAAGAGGGAATGGAACAAATTCATGAGATGGTAGAGCAAAGACTAGAGCAATCCACAAACGTATTCCAAGGGCGTAAGAGGGAGAGTCGTTCTGGGAGAGTACCGAGGGGTGGAGATGAAATGTCGGATGATGACTTTGATGCACCTTCTATCGGAAGTTATAGAGGATATAGTGGTCGGAATAGAGGAACTAGAGATTAGGAAGATAGAAGAGATAGGAATAGAGAGGATGATCAATTGAGTAGCATAAAGATGAAGATTCCTCCTTTCCAAGGGAAGAATGATCCCGAGGCATACTTAGAATGGGAGAAAAAGGTGGAGATGGTATTTGATTGTCACAACTATAGTGGGAGAAAGAAAGTAAAACTTGCTGCCATTGAGTTTTCGGATTATGCTATAGTGTCGTGGGATCAATTAATGTTGAATAGAAGAAGGAGTGGTGAGCCACCTACTAAGTCTTGGGAAGAGATGAAAAGAGTGATGAGGAAGCGGTTTGTGCCTGCGTATTACTATCGTGAATTGCACAACAAGTTGCAAACTCTTAGGCAAGGAAGCCGAAGTGTAAATGAGTATTTCAAGGAGATGGAAGTCACTATCATTAGGGCGAATGTAGAGGAGGATAGAGAGGCTACAATGGCTAGATTTCTTGCTGGGTTGAATAGAGAAATCCAAAATGTGGTTGAATTGCAGCATTATGTAGAATTAGAGGATATGGTTCACATGGCTATAAGGGTTGAGAACCAGCACAAGAGGAGAGGAAGTAGTAATGCACGGTTACAACAGGGTAATGGTTCATCCACTTGGAAAACTAATCAATGGAAGAAGGAAGAAAAGCCTTTACCCACCAAACCAAAAGGGGAGCTGAGGTAAGCGGGTTCTACTCCTGGTAATCGAGGTAACCCTGAATCTTCTACTTCTAGAAATCGTGACATTAGATGTTTAAAATGTCAAGGTAGAGGCCATATTGCTAGTCAATGTCCAAATAGGCGTGTGATGATTTTGCGTGATGATGGAGAGTATGAGACTGAGGGGGATAGTGAAGAAGATGATATGCCTCCATTAGAGGATTCTAGTGATGATGAGGAGCCTGCAATGGGAAGGCTAGTGGCAGTAGTGAAGAGAGCTTTGAATGTGCAGGTAAAGGAAGAAGAAGAGGTGCAAAGGGAGAATATATTTCATACTAGATGTTATCTAGGAGATCACATTTGTAGTTTGATTATTGATGGGGGAAGTTGCACCAATGTAGTGAGTAATTTTATTGTTGAGAGGTTGGGGCTCAAAACTATTAGATACCCTAGTCCGTATAAATTGCAGTGGTATGATAGTGGTGAGATTAAGGTGAGTAAGCAAGCCTTGATTGGGTTTCGCATTAGTAGGTATGAGGATGAGGTGTTATGTGATGTAGTGCCAATGCAAGCATGTCATGTGTTGTTAGGGAGGCCATGGCAATTTGATAGGAAGGTTGTGTATGATGGCTTTTCTAACAAGTATACGCTTGTTCACCAAGGAAAGAGCTTTAATCTTAAACCGTTAACACCTAAGCAGGTGTATGAGGACCAGTTGCAGCTACAACAGTCTTTTGCAAAACATAAGGTGAGTGAAAAGCAGAGTGAGAGTGAGAGAGCAAAAGACAATGAGAAGAAAAAGGAATATAAAAGTTAAGATCAAAAGGAAAAGGAGAGGAAGGCTGGAAAGAGTGTGAGAGGCCAGGTTGAAGGGGGATCAACTTTGGTGGTGAGTGAAAAGGAGAGGGCAGAGAGTTGTGTGGCAAGAGTGAGTGTAGTAAGGAGAGCGTTAGTGATGAGGCAACCTATGTTGTTGCTGGTTTTTAAAGAAACATGTTTGACTACTAACGAATTATTTAACTCTTTGCCTAGTGTGGTTGTGTCTCTTGTGCAGGACTTTGAACATGTCTTTCCTGAGGAGATTCCAAAGGGATTACCACCTATTCGTGGTATTGAGCACCAGATTGATCTTGTACCTAGAGCATCGATTCCAAACAAGCCAGCTTACAGGAGCAATCCGGAGGAGACAAAGGAACTCCAAAGGCAGGTCGATGAATTAATGGAGAAGGGGTACGTGAGAGAGAGCATGAGTCCATGTGTAGTGCCTGTGATTTTGGTGCCTAAGAAGGATGGGACATGGAGGATGTGTGTTGACTGCCGTGCCATCAACAACATTACGGTAAAGTATCGTCATCCCATTCCTCGCTTAGATGACATGTTAGATGAGTTACATGGGTCTAGTGTCTTTTCTAAAATTGATCTGAAAAGTGGATATCACCAAATTAGAATGAAAGAAGGTGATGAATGGAAAACTGCATTTAAGACAAAATATGGATTGTATGAGTGGTTAGTAATGCCTTTCGGGTTAACTAATGCACCTAGTACTTTTATGAGACTTATGAACCATGTTTTGAGGACATTTATTGGAAAATTTGTGGTTGTCTATTTTGATGACATTCTTTTTTACAACAAAAGTTTGGAAGATCATATGTCACACTTGAGAGATGTTTTAGAAGTGCTTCGAAAGGAACAATTATATGCTAACCTCAAGAAGTGCACTTTTTGCACAAACAAACTTGTGTTTCTTGGTTTTGTTGTTAGTGCGCAGGGAATACTGGTTGATGAAGAAAAGGTTCGTGCGATCCAAGAACGGCCTAGTCCAACCAATGTAAGTAATGTGCGGAGTTTTCATGGACTAGCGAGCTTTTACAGGAGATTTGTGAAGGATTTCAGCACCATTGCAGCACTACTTATTGAGGTAATTAAGAAGAACGTAGGGTTCAGCTGGGGAGAGAAATAAGAGAAGGCCTTTCAGATGCTTAAAATTAAGTTGACTCAGGCGCCGTTACTTGCTTTACCTAACTTTGCTAAAACGTTTGAAATTGAGTGTGATGCTTCAGGATTAGGTATTGGAGCAGTGCTTATGCAGGAGAAAAGACCGATTGCATTCTTTAGCGAGAAGCTAAGTGGGGTAACCTTGAATTACCCTACTTACGATAAGGAGCTATATGCATTGGTTCAAGCCCTGAAGACGTGGCAACATTACCTGTGGCCAAAAGAGTTCACGATCCACGCTGATCATGAATCTTTGAAGTACTTGAAGGGGCAACATAAGCT